>OY282450.1:81905901-82048401 GCA_958295655.1 Palloptera scutellata | reverse complement strand
CAAGGAATTTATGTTCCTTCCTTGAAGGTTTTAGGAAGTGTTTATCAAAATATCCAGTTTGCATTCTTGAGAAAATAGGGGGAAAGTAATACTACTTACCTCGTAGCTTCTTTCCGTAATGGTGAGGAAGTCTTCTGTTCAATGGCATCATGTGTAAAAATAAAATATATGGAGTGACCAATAGAACCATGGACTCAGTCTATGCTTCCGTAGTTGCTTTTGAATCATTCCATTTTCATTCTTGAGAGCCATTGCATCTTTATGAGAATAAGTCTTCAGAAGTGCCCATTTATACTTTGAAAAATTTCTTACTGGCCGGTCGACTTCGTCAGCGCGAGAAGAAAATCAAAAGGGAATGGTTACCAGTAACCTTTCGTGTTTCCTCTCTCCCCCACGAAGTCTATTTGCCGGCAAGATTTTCTTCATATGTCCAATGGAGATAAATTAAAACCAAGAGAGAAAGTTAAATTTTTACGCTCTTTGAGCGCCTTCAATGCATATTGCAACGTGACAGTAATAAGCGAGAGTATCTTATCGAATATTTTGTTCTCTGTCGCTCTCTTTTTTATCTTCCACCCTCTTTCTCTACTCATGTTAGCCATCTCTTTCACAACGAATTATACTGTCGCCCGTCCTATTCAGGCGAATATTTTTTCGTCAGAGCAATTATTCGATTACGAAATTATTAGTGATATTATTTTTTAAGATTTGTAGTTACAATTTTATTGTTATTAAAAAAAAAATTATGCAAATATTTAAATAGCGCTTTTAAATTATTTAAAATTAAGTATTTTTTAATGTTAGGCTGATTTTTTATATACATATAAATACATAAAATATTTAAAAAAATTATTGCCGCTTTAAGTTTTGAAATATTTATAATTATCTAGTTGTAGAAATATGCACGTAATAAAAGATTTTAATAGTATTTGAAATCAGATTTGGTTTGAATTTTGAAGTTTACTTCTTTAGAATTGTTTTTATATTGACGAATGGGTAAACGATGTTGGTGGCAAAACGGAAACTACCACGGAAATGAAGGACAGCGCCCTCTATCAAGCAATAATGAAAAAAATTAGGATGCATATGGTTACACACAGAAATGATCCACATGTAGCCACGAGTATGAATCAAACTCGATTGATAGAGGGCGCTGATTCTCGTATGATTCAAACTTAATTGGTAGAGGACGCTGAGCATGAATCATACTCGATAGATAGAGGGCGCTGCCGATCAGTTTCTAGTAAATTTTGACATTTCAAACTAAATTTTACATTTCAAACAAAAAAACGTTAGAAATTTCTAAAGCTGATAGAATGAGCGACTGAAAAAAACCCCCGAAAGTAGCGTATGAAAAATCATGTGTATATTCATATGCATCAACTATGCGCCCTCTATTAATCGAGTATAAATCATTCTTGACTGATAGAGGGCACTGATTCGCGTATGATTCAAACTTGATTGATAGAGGGCGCTGCCCATCAGTTTCTAGTAAAATTAGGCAATTCAAAACACAAATTTTATAAATCAAATAAAAAAAAAGCAAACGCGAAACGAATGGCGATTGTGTTTCAATAAAATTTCACGCAAAAACTGTAAACTTCGTCGAAAAATGGAAGCCCAACCAAATTCAGATTCTGCTTTCGTGAAAAAAAGAGATCGCGAGTGTGTAGACTTCGCAAGCAACTTGAGGCACAACAGAATTCGAAATCCATTTTAAAACAACTCGCAAAGACTAACGCCGAGTGACAGCATGAATGGCCAATGAGTAATTGCATCAACACTCATCTCATTGAGTCCCGACGAAGGTCCTCAGATTATACAACATAGGCAGTCGTTGAGGTGACCGAATTCCCACTTATTGGGTGACGTTTAAAGGAAAACACTTCAAGTTTAACCTTTAATTAAGTATATAAAAAAAATCATAATATTTTCCAAGTTTCACTTTAAAAGGCTTCAAACAGACTTACATATACAGACTTACTTACATATATGACTCGTACATATTAACCCTTAATATTCTACTGGTATCTCCAGGTAACCCAATCGGCTAAAATCAAAACTTCGTTTAACGAATTTTTTCAATTTTCCCACTGAGATTTTGAAATATCCAAGCAATTGAATGCAATTGGGAAAAGGTCGACCAAGTAATCTTGAAGGTCAAATTGCAGCGAAACGTCATCGTCCAATGTCTTTTCCGCTGCCATCGCCCGACATTTGCCTTGATAATGTTAGACATTTACCCAGAATTTGTCAAGGAAGGTAATACGCGATGCTTACTTTACTTTTACTTACTTACTTTTAATGGCATAGCTTTTCGCATCCACTCATGTTGTGCGTGTTATATTTGTACATGAGTGGAAGGGACGTACAGTTTAATGCCGAATCCGAACGGCGAAGTGAAAATCTTTTCATAGCAATTTTTACTCTTGTAGGTTTGCCATTGCCTGCCGAGAGATGGTGCCGTGTAGAAAAATTATTTTTTATACTTTTTGATTTTGCCTGTGCCGAGATTCGAACCCCGGACACTCTGCGTAGCAGTCCAACGCACTACCACTACGCCACAGCGACCACCGCAATGCAAAATTCGTAAATGCACAAATCACACTGGTGTACCCACTTGGGGTACAAGGGTTCGATGCCAAAAATGTGGGATACATTTGTATTTTTCATCTGAAAAAAAACTTTTTCGCTCACTTTTACCAAATTTTTATTTTTCTCTATTTTCCTGTAACTTTTTTAATTTCTCTCAAAACAATTTATTCATCTGAAGTCTGGGTGCCTAGTGGTTCAGCTTGGAACCAACCAGGTAGTTCTTATGTACCCAGTTCAGGTGAATGCCACCTATGACCAAAGTCGCGGAACAAAAGTTGTTCAGAAATGCGAGTTTAATAACATTAATATTATCGTACATAAGCTCAAAAATATTCATGGTTTTAAGGGTTAAATATTATTTATTTAATAAATTCCGAAACAAAAATTTCCATTGAAGATACCATAGAAATATTATATTTACTCTTTCATTTAAAAACTTTCTGAATGAATACTCTATATAATACATGCATATGTACGTGTTTGTGTGTGTTTGTGTGTGACTGTGTGTGTGTGTGTTGTTGATAATAATATAATAATAAATAAATAGATAATAAATATAATTCCACACACAAAAAATGTAATAAAAATGTATGTATCCTTTCAAAAAAAATGCAACCCTGTTTGTTATATCTACTTTATTTGGTCATTCGCGATACCGTTATAGTTAAATCAATTTAGTACCGTTTATTTTTGAAGAGTAGTGGCAGGCTATAAATATTTTTGTACTCAAGGAATGAATACTCCATACCATACTTCCAATCGCTATTTCAATGTAATAAATAACACAAAATTAAAGTGGGAATTAGTTGTTTGTGAAGATCTATGGTAAGTATTTTGAATACAAGTTTTGACCATAAATGTTTTTTCGTAAAACCGCCACGAGGAACGACTTTTTCGCAGGAATAAATTAGTAAATTCACTACTCGTAAAGAATGTGGATTGTCTAATCGAGAAATCACTAGACGGATTCAAAGATCACACATCGGTGTTGCAAATGTTTTAAGACTAGAACCTATTTATGCATAAAACAAAAGGCCGGGGCGACCATACTCATACTAGCTCCTCGGCAAAAACTCGAAATTTTTAACGAGGCAAGCTCTAAATAACTATGTTCCAGTGAAATTCGTCGTGAACTGGATTTAAAAGTTTCCGCAAGACGATTGAGACAAATTTTGCATAATCCAGATAAAACAAAGGAAAACTTGCATTAAAAGACCACCATTAAAAAGCACAACTTTACTTTGCTTCATCGCATTGATCGTGGAACGATCAGTGGAAGAACATAATCTTTAGTGATGAAAAGGAGTTCACTTTAGATGGTTCTGATGGCTTTAGACAATATTGGCACGATCACTGCGGTCATCGTGGTCGCTGTAGCGTAGCGGTAGAGCGTTGTACTGTTACGCAGAGTGTCAGGGGTTCAATTCTCGGCACAGGCAAAACAAAAGATAATAAAAAAAGCAACAACAACAAAACTTATACCGGCACCACCTCTTGGCAGGCAATGGCAAACCTACAAGAGTAACAATTGCCTATGAAAAGCAATTGCCTTCAAATCGCCGTTCGGATTCGGCATAAAACTGTAGGTCCCTTCCATTGATGTACAAATATGACACGCACAACATGAGTGGACGCGAAAAGCTTGGCCTTTGGCCCTACATGTGGTCATAGTCGACACTGATAGAACTGAAGTTCATTGTGGTAAAGGCATAACACTTGCCACAATGGCAGCCTTTCTCTTTATCGGTGTCCTGTGTGATTGCATTCCGTCTCTGATTCTCCCTCCTTCTTTCTCCCACTTATCAATCTTCCTGCCATTCAACACAATGCTCTGCATTCATAGGGATACACCCTTACACCCTGAGTGTTAAATGTATCTATAAAAAAAAAAGGAAATCAATTATACAGAAATTTTGGAGGAGGTAACATCATGGGTTGGGCTAGATTTTGTTATGAACGCAAGACCCCAATATGTTTTATTAACAATAAAGTTAATGGTAATGGCTACATCGAACTTCTAGATGAGGTCCTTGTTACATTTGCGGACGTAATTAGTGATGCAACACACAATTTTTCAGATTGATAATGCTCCTATCCATAGATCCAAAGTAGTGACAGATTGGTTTAAATAAATAAACAGAAAATGTAACTTTTGCCTGCCCTAAGTCTGGATTTAAATCACATCGAAAATCTCTGGGTGATGATGGCAAAATCGAATTTATACTAATGGACGATAGTACTCTAGCCGGCCTGCGTGATCTTTGAGCTGCTATAAACCAAACCTGAGCTTAGAAATTTAGTCATGTCAATGCTTCAACGTTTAGTGTCAGGTTGATCAATACTAAAATTAATTTTTTTAATTTGGCAGTATACTTTTTTCATATGACGTTCCTTTTAATTTTGAGTTAGTTGGTAACAAATTAATGCAAGTTTTTGTTTTTTTATGTATTTTTAGTTAAAATTATTTGAACAAACCAAACTGAATTAAAAGATTAAAGTAAAAATTTAAAACCTAATAAACGGATTACTTTTCTTGGTTTACTTCCACCATATTTATTACCCCGAGTGTATGTATCCTTTTGCATATCTTTTCCATGTTTCTGACAACTGCACCATGCTGCACGTATAGTACTTTAGAGCGTACATGTGTAAATAAGTACAATACGATTCCGGAGAAATCTACTTTTGTATTGGAGAACTTTTGTTCAGGCTCTTATATGGTATACCCGTAGTGGGTATAATTGCAACAACACGTGAATGTTAGAGCACCACGAAAAAAGTTGGTAGCAAGTGAAACGCAACTTACAAATATTAACTTTTTCCGCACATGTACATAGATAATCTTCTTAAAGCCTGTTTTTGTTGAGTGTCAGAATGTATGCCAATTTAAAATTTACGTCAATGCAAAGTTACATGGAAGAATTGTCGTATTGCAGATATTGTCATAAAACCGTTGCAGAGAGGGAAAGAAAAATAGAAAGAGTGAGAAAGAGAGTGCTAGAAGAGCATGGAAGTACAGAAATTTCGATTGCATTTTGGCACAGCTATGCTAATAAAAACTTCAAAGAATTATGAAAATTTTATAATACAGCATGTCAATGGGGTGTGGAGTACGAGAGTGTGTGGACACAGTGGTGATTCCAGAGGGGGGCCATGGGAGCTGCAGCTCCTCGCAGAAATGTTATTACTTAGGGCTTTTAAAAATTTGTCTGGTTTGAATTTTTCACTGGTCTGTTTGGTCTGTTTTTGGTTTAAGATACAGTCTGTATTTTGATATCCTTTCCGACTGAATATTGGACGGAATTTCCCTCCGAATTTCAGGCAAAGTTCTATATCATTTTAGTCTGTTTTTTGGATAGAATTTCGGTGTGAGATCGATATTTTCTATGTTCTGACTTCTGGTCTCCTGTTGATCTAAATATCGATAAGATTTTCAATCTAAGTTTGGTTTGACTTTCAAACGTGATTTTTCTGTATTATGATATTAATTTCGGTTTAATTTTTAGTTATAATTTGGTTTGAGATTTGGACGGAATTCCGATTTGAATATTGGCCTCCTTTTGGTATGACTTTTGGACAAATTTATGGTCTAAATTAGGTTTTCTTTTTGTTGTAGTTGGCTCAGAGTCAGATTTCCTTTTTGGTGTGAGTTTTCAATGGAATTTCGATATGAATTTTAGCTTAAATTCGGTCTAGTGTTTGGTCCGAATTTCGGTTTGATTTTTGATCGGAATTTAATCTCTGCATCTTGGAAAGAATTTCGAGCTCAGAATCCCTGTTAGATTTTTGAACTGAGTTTCGTCTCTTTCTGTTCTGACTTTTTAACCTGATTTTGGTCTCTTTTTGGGCTAATTTTTTAACGGAGTTTAATTTTGAATTACGGACGGAATTTTGGTTTCAATTTTGGTATGACTTTCGGACGGAATTTCGGTTCCCTTTTGGGTTTCATGATTTGAATTTCGGTCTGGTTTTTGATCTGAGGTTTATTTTCTTTTCGACGGAACTTTTGTTTGGTTGTATACTGGGCTAAATTTTGTCGGATGTTTTGTCTCTTTTTGGTTAGAATTTCGCTGTGATTTCTGATCTGAGATTAAATTACTTATGATTTGATTTTTGGATAGAATTTGCCTGAAAGTTGGTCTGAGTTGTTGCCTAAATTTCGATCTGTTTTAGTCTGACTTTTGAACGGAATTTCAGGTTGATTTTTGGTCTCCATTTGGTGTGAATTTTGAGCAGAATTTCAGTCTCAATTTCAAATTAATTTTGGTGTGAGTTTGACATCGTTTTGGACGGAATTTCGGTCTGAGTTTAGTTTTAATTCAGTTTTGTTTTGTTTTATTTTATTCCTAGTCAAAGACTAAGTTTTGATATGAATACTGGTTTGAATTTTGGTGTGAACTTTTAACTATAATTCTAGATCCGTCACTGTGTAGCATTGTGTGTTTGTGGACATTTCAATTGCACTTGGAGATTGTACACGTAAATGGTAAAATGTAAATGTATCTTTATCTATATGTATGCCGTAAAGAACAAAAGGATGCAATGCAGAACAGAAGTTGTTCTTTTTTTTTTTTTTTTTTTTTGAACATTTACATTTAAAATTGATGAAACTTTTGATAAACTTGAGATGAAAAGTTGAATTGCCAATTCGCAAAGTTTTTGCATGAAGCTGCTTTTGCGAAATGATAATATTTTATTCATGGCAGGATTAACAAGATGACTGTCATCATCACTACAACAACAAGAATAATACTCGTAGATCCAAAGGCAGGGAAAGTCCCAAGACTTTTAACATCACTAACATAGAAAAACATGAAATGTATGAGCAGTTGCCGGTAAGAATTCCCTACTACGTTTAATATAGATACATTGGGCTAACTCGGGGAGTTGGTTATAATAAGGTGGGTGAATATGTCCCTGAAAATTGAAATAAGGAAAACTTTTCTGTAAAAAAAAAGTATTATTTTTCAACATAATCTCCTTTTAGGACGATATACTTCGTCCAAAGTTTCTCCAATTTTTTGATGCCCTCAAAATAATAGCATTTCTCGAGGCCCTCAAAATAGGTGTTGTTTCATCGATTGTTTCACCGCCCAGCCATTTCTTCATGCTTGGAAATAGAAAATAGTGGCAAGGAGAATATGTTGGATCAGGAAACAATTCGTAACCTAATTCATGAAATTTGCCACTGCGACTGCGGACTTGTGCGCTGGTGCGTTGTCATGGTGGAAAGTAACTTTTTTCTTTCCCAAATCCTGTTGGTTTTGCATCAAATCGGCGCTAAATCGATTCAACAGCCTTGTGTAATATGCAACGGTGTTCGTTTTACCCTATTCAAGGTAATCAATGTGAATGGAACCACACGCATTCCGAAAAACTGTCATCATTAATTTGTGGGCCAATAGACACAACTTGGCCTACTTTAGCTTCGATTCGCCTGGAGAAATCTACGGCTTACACTATTTCTTGGTCTCCAGTGCATTGTGCTGAAACCAGATTTCGAAACGGCGAAAAAACTCGTTCGGATTGAGAGCAAACGCGGCACCCAACTTGTGGATAGCTTTTTCATTTCCAAATATTTTTTGCAAAACTGAAATCACTTATCCACGTGATTAGCCTGTAGCCTCTTTAAGTTCACGTACCTTCACTCGCCGATCGTCCAATATCACACTGTGGATTTTATCGATCATTTAACCTTAATTGGGTGGCCAGAACATTCGCCGTCACTTGCGCTGGTACGATCGCACCAAAATTGAGTAAACCAATGGTGGACCATTCCAATCGATGGTGAAGAGCCCTCATAATACTTTTCAAGCTTTTGTTTCGATTTTGTAATGGTTTTTTCGCGCATAAACTAAATTCTCTTTTTCCATTTTTACGAAAATGCTCGTAAGCGTCTGTTTTAAATGGCTGTCATAACAAATCTATTTGACAGATCTGTCTGAAAGTTTGGGTGTGTTCGTTTGCAATATGCTGCTTGACAAGCAATAAGTTGGCATTGCCACCTATTTTAATTTTCAGGGACTTATTGCCACACATCGTACAATTGTAGTTTTCATTAACGAAATAAAATTGATTGATGTAAATCGACGGGCCATACCTGGTTGTACCGGATGAAGGAAAAACCGCAGTTAATTTATTCCCCCACGGGCATTCCAAACGAAAGTAAGCTAGTTCATTCTAGTGTTCAGTTATGAATTATGAATACTTCCCTCCCTCTTCCCTTCATCTTTCTGCATTCCCCGATAATATTTTTTCTATTCATTCTCAACTAGGTACTGCATATGTACAATGTTCATACTCACTCGTACACATCTAATTCAAATATTTCTCTCAGTGTAACTTGCTGTGGCTGGTGCATCCATGCAAATGACATTCACACAAAGCGTGGAAGGTGAAACACACACACACCCACACCCACACCCACACCCACAAATGTAAATACATATGTAAGAATAATACTTGATTGTTCACACATAATCGAATTGAAAACAACTGAGCAGCTTTTATAGCATCTTAATTTCTAGGTATATTCTAGGTATGGCACGTGACTTTAAATGAATTTTCAGTTAGAGCTAACTCAATTGAAAAACTTACTGTGAGTGAAATGCTTTTTTAGCATAATTACTTTGATATAATATCCTGAAAGCATATTTGAGTGGTAGATGTAGATTGAAGCATATCTAGTCACATGTAAAAAATACTTAAACGTGTAGCCGCTACACTAAAGAAGTGAAACGTTCTTAGGTCTTTTAAACCTGCACTTTCTTTCTCTATATTTGCTTTATAACTGCTTCGTCTAACCAGCGCATACTAACAGAGTCTCGATACACACATACTCGTAAATATGGATATGCACTCATATTTATATGGTAGTTGTTTACACTGGCGCAACTGTGCGAGAAAGATAGATAGAAGAAGGAGAGTAAGGTAGCAAAGAAGCGCAAAACTTCTATTAATCTATAAACAACAATTACTGGCCTTGCTATTAGAACATTGGTTCTCCGTACACGACCGACACAAATCTTTTTTTTGTCCTTGGAACTCCTAGGGGGAGCATAGGTCCATAATGAATCGTCTCCATTGAATGCAATCTTTGGCGATGACTTTTACTTCTTTTCAAAACTTTCCTGAATCACGAATTTCCTTCTCCAATGTCCTTTACCACGTGAAGTTTGGTCTACCACACTGTCGGCTGCTTTGTGGATTCCATTCGAGTGCTTGGCGGCAAATTTTGTTGGGCGTTTTTCGCAGAGTGTGTCCAATCCATTTCCATCGGCGTAGCTTGATGTCGTTAGCTAACGGTATCAAGTTGCATCTGCATTTGAAACGGTATTTGGCCACCAGACTTTAAGTATACGCCTCAAGCATTCGAACACTTGCAGTTTAGTCATTAGTTGGTCAGTGGCTAGCCACGTCACAACCCATACAGCAAAACTGATTTCACGTTTAAATTAAAAATGCGAATTTTTGTTTTGGTGGTGATAAACTACGAGCTCGTGATCTTACTCAGTTGGGCAAGTGCCCCTCTCGCTTTTGAATTTCTTTATGTAATGTCGTTTTTTCGCCCCACCATCCATAGAAATTACACTTCCCACGATACGTAAAGCTGTTGACGTTTTCGATGTCATCGTTGCCAGCTATAAAATTGATGTCCTGCCTAGAAGGATTCAGCTTCATACTCTTAGTTTTAGAAGCCTGGATGATAAGAGGCAAATGTCGTCAGCGTAATCAAGGTTTTCTAAGTGTTCATTAAAATTCCATCGAATTCCTCTGTCGACTTTATCCAAGGCCTTATCTAAGATATCGTCAAGAACGACAAAAAAGAGAATGGGTGAGAGTAAGCAACCTTGCCGGACGCTTGATTTAGGAACAAATGTCGGCGCCAACATTCCTCTGTGTGCAACACGCTGCACTTAGCCTTAAGCTTATAACTTATCATGTGGAGCGTGGCTCTGAATATATTATTAATGGAACATGGGTGTAAAAATGAAGATAACTAATTCTCCAAGTGGTGCCCACCGTAGGGTAGAAAACCCATCTGCTTCGGCCGCATGCACATCGGATTGGAGGTGCAGAAAACATGTAAACTTTAAATTCGACCAACACAAATACACTTCGACTAAAGTATGTAAGACCTAGCAACAACCGGTCTAGACCATTTAAGCTTCTAGATTTCGATATTACAATAGAGGAGCGGTTCTCTGTTCTAGACCGACTCAAATACACTTCGATGAATGTATTTAAGATCTAGCAATAAAAACTAAAAGCTCCTAAATTTCAATTTGGCACATAGAATTATGGCTAGATCTAGAGTAATATCATTATTTTTAAGACTTCCTTGCTAGGTAAATCTTTTTGATACTTATAGGATTACACAAGGTCTTTTTCTTTAGATTTGTAGTTCAACTAGTAATTTCCAAAACTGATAAACTTGACTACAAAAATAGTTAGTGCCATTTCAATAAAATATTATATTTATTCCATGAAATCCTGACGTAGATCGCTATAAGAGCAGTTGGTGAAACGTTGTAAGTGCACATTAAATTAGTTGACGCTTACAAAGTTATTTCAGATATCGAACCACAACCCGTGTAGCTTTGTACTTTGACGGCGAGAGCTTCCATGTGCACTGATTTCAAAATAAAAATGATTTACGTGATTTGTGACCTCAAATTTCTTTGCTTCCAAAATTTATAGTCTCTCGGACCTGATGGTGGCTTGACAAAACTATTTGCCTATCTGCAGCTAAAAGCCAAGCAGAATTTAAGTTCTTAAGGTCAAGTGGGAAGTGGGATTTACTGAAACTTTAACGTATATGGATTGGAAAGGTAGGATTATGAGGTATAACTTCAGATCACTTCAAAAACATTTCTTACACTTCCACCGCCGCTCCAAATTGACTCTGGGTAAGAAATATTTTTAGATCAACTTACATCATCTCACTTGTCGGTCAGCTGGAACCAGGTAAAAATATGAAGCCATTATTCTTCTTTTAATTGCACACAGAGGGTCTAGGCCGAGCTTGACGCCCACTAAACTTTTCCCTTTGGTTTTTTCTGTCCAAATTTATAAAACAAACAACCCAAAGGCAAGCATATTTGCCTATCGTCTGGAAAGGACTATATCATATTAAGCTCCAAGATTTCGGTATATAATATGAGGTAAGCTTAAGACTCCTTGCTACATTTTATCGAACTTGGATTAAGAAAGCAGTGATCCATGTTTTATCTACTCCATGCCTATAAGATTTCCCACCATTTTGCTAGATTTCTAATGCAAGTATCAGTCTCCAAACTGCAAACTGGCAAACCAGGAATCTGAATTTTCACATCCTCGCAATTTACATAAGTACCACTATTTCTTGAAAGTCTCAATTTACGTCAAACTAGTAGCATACAAAAATAGTTCTGCTTTAAGGGTTTCAAATTATAAAAACAACACCACATTCTCATATCTCCACATCCCACATCCCACATACCGTTAACATTCATCATTCTAATGAAAAGCTCGGTAGTTTATTTTCTCACTCTCTCTCTCTCTCTCTCTCGCTCTCTCGCTCTCCACACACTATAAACTACCACATACTCGTTCGACATTGCACTATCATCAAATGAAAGCAGCACAATGGAAGGAAGCAGAAATTGGCGGAGTGAGGGATGCTTTAGTTATACCACAGCGCATATAATAGTGAATTCCCGCAGCGACAAAGGCGAGCAATGGTGGAGCTTAATTGACGCTTGGAGATTGCATTCGCAAACAAGCTGTTGCCGTATAAAGTTCAACGTAAAGTGTAAGCGCTTCGATTCTGAAACGAAATGAAAATGCTAAAGTTTTAAGAAAATTAAAACTTCGCAAACATATTGAGAAAGAAATAGAATAAAATTGATTTTTTGTGTAGAGGTAGGAACTCAAAGTGATCGGTAACTCACAAAGCGAAATGACTGCAAAAGCCAATATAATCTGGTTCCGGCACGGATTGCGGCTGCATGATAATCCGGCACTGCTGGCGGCCATAACTGATAAGGACAAGGACGTTGCATTGCTACCGGTCTTCATATTCGATGGGGAGAGTGCAGGTATTCTCAAGTTCAGCCGAAACCGGCTGGCTGCTTTTGTTTTTTGCTATCCAATGATTTATATCTAATCTAAGAATATAACTTGCAATGGCAATACTTATTCTATTTGTAGGCACCACAAACGTCGGCTACAATCGCATGCGTTTCTTACTGGACTCGCTGCAAGATCTTAACCAGCAAATACTCAAGGTTAGCGGCGGAATTGGGAAATTGTTTGTATTCCGAGGCAATGCAACTGCAATATTTCGTCGCTTAAACGAGCACATCAATGTACAAAAGATTTGCTTCGAACAGGACTGTGAGCCGATATGGAATAAACGTGATAACGCCGTGAAGTCGCTATGCCAGGAATTGGGTATTGAATGGATCGAGAAAGTTTCGCATACCCTGTGGGATCCGCGAACGGTCATCGAAACGAATGGTGGCATTCCACCGTTGACTTATCAAATGTTTTTGGTAAATATGAGCTATAGAAATTGTACTCGATTGAGGGAAAGCATCCAATCTGCTATTAATTACAGCACACCGTACAAATAATTGGCTTGCCGCCACGTCCTGTTGCCGATCCAGATTGGCAGCATGTCTCTTTTGCAACGATACCTGAAAGTTTACTCATCGAATTTCAAGCAGATCGTGAGGTAAAAGATTAAAATTGAACGAGTGTTCTCTCTCATTCCCCTCTGTAATTTCTAGTTCCTCACACCCGATCACTTCGATATCTTTCCGGATAATCTACGTTATTTGGCGAAAATCAATTGGATTGGTGGGGAGCAGCGAGCGCTGCTGCATCTGGAACGGCGTCTCAAGGTAGAAGAGCACGCCTTCAAGCATGGTTTCTATCTGCCCAATCAAGCGAATCCCAACATTCTGGAGACACCCAAGTCCATGAGTGCTCACCTGCGATTTGGCTGTCTGTCGGTGCGACGCTTCTACTGGGATGTGCATGATCTCTTCACGAATATCCAGCTGCAGGCGTACCATCATGGCGTCCAGATGTCTGGCGGGGCACACATTACCGGCCAATTGATTTGGCGTGAATATTTCTATACCATGTCGATGAATAACCCCAATTACGATCGCATGGAGGGCAATGAAATCTGTCTGAATATACCGTGGGCCAAGTTGTCGCCAGATCATTTGCAAAGCTGGAAAATGGGTCAAACTGGTTTCCCATTGATTGATGCGGCAATGCGTCAATTACTTGCCGAAGGCTGGCTACATCATACGCTACGTAATACCGTGGCCACGTTCTTGACACGCGGTGGCCTCTGGCAAAACTGGGAACACGGACTGCAGCATTTCCTGAAATATTTACTCGATGCTGATTGGTCGGTGTGCGCTGGCAATTGGATGTGGGTGTCTTCGTCGGCTTTCGAGCGTTTATTGGATTCCTCGTTAATCACATGCCCGATAGCTTTCTCAAAGCGTCTGGATCCGAATGGTGAATATTTAAAACGATATGTTCCCGAATTGCAGAATGTCTCAAAGGAGTTTGTGTAAGTGATGTTTACATGAGAGATCACGGCTAAAGAGCGGTTATATTAAATGTTGCATCTGTTTTAGGCACGAACCTTGGCGTATGGCGCCCGATGTGCAGGAACGTTGCGAATGCATTGTCGGTGTTCACTATCCGGAACGTATTATTGATTTAGCTGTAGCTTCCGAACGGAATATGCTCGCTATGAAAGCATTGAGACAGTCGTTAATCGAGGATGGCGCACCGGATGAGGGACCACCACATTGCCGTCCATCGGACGAAGAGGAGATTCGTCATTTCTTTTGGCTATCGAATTGAATATGGCGGGACGTAGTGAGGCTGTGAATAATGAGTTTATTTGTAAGCGGTTTACACACAAATATCGCTGGATGTTAGATGGAAATTTTTTGGTTTGATTTTAATTATGTGAATATTCTTCAGTACTGAGCTTTCAGTAACATCAACAACTTAAAATACTTCTGATTCTGATTCATAATGTATTTAAGTTAACATACCTTCATTCAACAATTTGTTTATTTTCACAGCTGTCCATACTTCTAAATCCATAAATTCAAATAAAATTACTCCATTATATTCTCGAAGCTCTTGTCCTTAAAAGCTTTATTTCTGTTTTACAAATATTCATGCAAACTCTCTCAAACTTTGTCTGTTGTCTCTGTCTTTGGCTGGTTGGTTTAGAATATTAATCGTTAATTTTTGCTCTATCTCACTTCCTCGCATATTGATTGGTTAGAGTTCTGAATAATTAATTGAAGCGCTCTCCCATTGCTTGAGACACAACGTGAGTAAATGCGAAAAGCTCGGCCTAGGCGCTCCATTGGCTGTTGGGCCATTAAAAGAAGAAGAGGTTATTTGAGTTATTTTTCAAAATTCAAAAAAAAAAAATATAAATTTCAAGAAAAACATGAATTATATTCTTCAAATGCTTTTCGTTTAGTGGTGGTCTAGTGAACGCGTACTAGAGTGGAGTTCCAGCAGCCTCAGAATCGATTGCCAAACAATCAAAATGGCTAAAGTTTATATAAATTTATCCGTTTTAAAAGAAAACTTTTCTCTTTACCTTTCTTTGTCATAGCTTCAGACAATTAAATAATATTTTGCAAATAAAAAGAATAAATTTCATAAACAAATTTCCTAGGTTATTTTTTAAGAAAATAATTGAATTAATTTTCGCTTTCTACCATAAATTTTCCGAGAAAAGAACACAATTTTTAAATGACTGCTTCCATTTTAAATTTGAATCTCTTTCGCTCCACTCACTGTGCTCTTTGCACTCCCGCTGCTCATCTCAGTTACTCGCTGGCTGATTGGCTGATGGTTTTGAGTATTGTTGTGAAACTTTCTCACTTTGCTTGTGGCTCTCCAACACAGTCTCTTGCACGCTGATTGGTTGAAAGATTTTAAGCAGTTGCTTGAAACTTCTAATGAATTTATGTATTCATAAATGAAATAAAACTGCGTGAAACTATTTTTTTTTTCGATAAAGTACTCTCAATTTATATTTTAGGCTCTTTCAATTTTTTTAATATTTCATAATTGTAATAATAGTAATAATCATAATTTATTTGTTTTTCAATTGTATTTTCTTCGTTCTCATAATAATTAAAATGGCTACAATTGTTAATATTAACATTTTATGCAATTTTCTTTCGAACTTAATTTAATGCTATTTTGTTTTTATTTTCGCTCTATTTTTACGTTTTTACTAAAATAATTAAAAATAATTAATCAATGTGTAGGTAGCTGTTGATTTAGGGTTAGTTGAAAATGACGTTACACGGGAAATGAAAACGTTTGACGATTAAAGTGTGATTGCAATGCAAATGAAATGGAAAAAAATTCTAAAAAAAAATAGTTTTCTTTGTACAATTGTATTAAAATTATTGAAATAAAATTATAAAAATTAAACAATTTATAAATTGACACGAGTCCAGTTTGCCTTCATTTTTGTTTTTTTAACTATCCATTTTTAAACATCATTATCGTTATTGAATAAATATTTCATTATGAATTTAACGATTTGAACTGAAAAATTTCACTGAAAAACATCTAGATTCAAAATATTTCAAAAATCGAAACAGCAAAATTGATTTCAAAAATTTGTTTAATGTTTTTTAAATGACATTTAATAAATATGCTTTTTCATATACAAATTTTTCATTTGCATTTAATTAATAAATGGTGTTTTTGTTTTGGTTTTTCTTCTTGAAAATTGTTTAAATTTATTTAACATGCATTTTATTCGTGTTTTTAAGGTGTGTGTTTTTTTTATTGTTTCTTATTTACGTACGCAATTTTTCCATTTTTTGTTTTCTTGTTGTTATTGCATTTAGTATATGTTAGTATGAGTGTGGGTGTGGTAGATATTTTAAATGTAATTTTATAAAATATATATTTCGCATTTATTCAAAGTGTAGAATAGAGATGTGCTAAGAGCGAAAAGAGCTTCTCTTTAGAGCAATGGTGGCCACTCAAGAGTATGCGTGCGCATGTGTTGATGACCACCAATGCTTTAGATAATTCTCTTGTACATAACTGTTTTGAGCATCCATATGGAATGCATCGAAAGAGAGAAGCTCTCCTCGCTCTTTGCACATATCTACATAGTGTAGTTGTTGCTTTAATTCAATATGGACGTATACAGAGAGAGTGTAAGTGCGAGAGAGAGTGAAAGTGAAAGTGAAAGTGAAAATTATACTGCAAATAACTGTTATTCGTTTCATGAAGACTGCTTCGAATACTTCCATTACATACATTTGAGTTTTATGAGAGAAACACTAACTAAAGTTGAAAATATCTATGTACATACTTAGTAATTATCTCAAAACAATTTCTGGAAAAACAAAAATATAAAGTGATTGTACTCAAGAGAGTCGAGTTGCTGAGAGAAAATTATTAACGTTGTGTAATTCATATTGTAGTTGTTGTTAGTTTCTATTCTATTTATCAATCGCAAAAATCATTGAAACCTAAGAAAAATAATTACAACACTCTGTTGTTTTTGTATTCGTTCTTTTTTCCTCTTGATAGTGCATTAATTTCTTTGACCTGTTATTTTTACTTATGTAAATGTTTTCAGAAAAAGGTGGAACTCCATTCACAACTAAATTTCAGTCATTATCATGCAAAATTCTGACATCTGCATTATTATTATGGTGCTGGATAAGGTAGACTGACAATCACAAAAATATAAGTAATTGGGCCTGGGCCCTTCTTAGCCCAAGGAGCCTTAGAACACATCCATCCATTTCCAACGAAAGCTTAGAACGTTCACTAAAGGCATTGCAGCCTCAAGCTTTCAGTGACTCAGACTTCAGGGTAAACTGATGCGATTATAACTTCCTAGAAGTACTTAAATTTCTGTTACCAGAATCGTTAGTGTTGGGCGAGGAGCCTGTTGCCTGTACGTGGTGACGTTACTCTTACAAAATACTTCGGATCCAGAGTGGGAGGTCATACAATATCGCCCCTAATCCTGGATATCCCATCTCCATACAACTTGTTCGCAGTAAGGGGTAACATTACCTACTGGATTCTAGCAGCGCATCTCACTGACTAGCTGACCACTTCAATGATAAACTATGGGCTTAGTAAAGGTATTAAATTTGCATCAAGGACCAAGGGGAAAGTGGTAAAAATTGCCGGTGTGAAGAGAAGCACACTGTACTCATGAAAAGTATCCGGGTAGCTATCAAGTACCAGATGTCAATTTAAACTCCAAGCTCCGATATAATTTCTATCGGAGGTTGGACTCATCGAAATAGGTATGTACTGTAGGTTTATTTATTATTATATTACCAAACAATTTTGACCTGCTGATGAAGCTGGTGTATTCCAGATTGTACTTCTAGTAACAAGAGAATCCGGACTCGGGACTCCGTAAACCATACAACAAGCACGTCACGAGTTTGAAGAATTTTGAAATTGCCCAGCTCTGGCCAAGACCACACTGAACAGTGAACACTTTCTCTACACAAAATATGGTTGGCCCCATTTAACCATTGAAAGCCATTAGAATCTGATACTTAGGTACTAAGTACAAACAATTGTAGATGCCGTGTAACATTTTTAATACGCAAATGGGAAATAAGATTGTTCCACTTAGAAGAAAACACAGAAAATCAATCGTTTTCTTATGTTCCGTTCCGTTTTTTTTTTCATGCGCCGAGATTTGAACTACCAACTACGCCACAGCGACCGCATTTGTATAAACTAGTAACGGCCTTATTTAAATCTTTCCTTTTCTACATTAAATTCTTGTGCTTTGGAAGAATGAAAAGAAATAAAAAGAATATTTCCTTCCTTTCTACCTTCCGTTATCGAACATCCCTACTAGGATTCAAGGCGAAGTGAGAGCAACAACACTTTGTAGTGTTTGTTGATCGATTTGCATAATTCGATATTGAACGCAACTGTCGTCGTCTCGAAAATTTGAGGGCATTATAGATATAATTAATATTCAAGACATGCATACATAAATTCAAGATATCAGAATGAGAATGCGCATAACTCTTATTTAATATATCGCGCCTAAAATGCTGCTAATAAACATATATTTATTTTTTTCTCTTCTTAAATAAAACGAAATTACAATTACATATTTGCTAGATCTTCAACAAAGAGAAGAAGCGAACACGGAAGAAATCAAATACCTACTTGCTTGCCAAAAACCATGAAGTAACAAAACCCAAATTAAATAAAAACTACAAAAAAATAAAATCATTTTCGTTTACTAATTTAATTTTTTCTTCAAGTATCAAGTGTTTTTTTCCTGTTTAGAAAATATTTGCATTTTTTATCTGTGTAATTGTGTGTAATTTTGTGATCTTCTGCTTCAATAATAATAATAATAATAGTTACAATATAATGGAGGAATTCATATAAACTCAAAAATGCTTCTCCAGTTTATAAATTTAAAAAATTATTCTCTTGTTGCTTAACTAAGCTACAAAAATTCAAAAGTTTTCCTAGACTTGCTAAAATCTGTGTGGAATTTGAAAGCTTCTTAATGAGTTTATAAGTTTCTACAGTTTGCGGCGAGGCATGTGTGAGTTTATATGAATTCGTCTACTATTTATTCTCGTATTTCGTTTGTTTTTTGTTTGTATGTCTGCATGGAAATAACTGAAATTTTTATTTGATTTTGTTTTTTTTTTGTTGCTTGCTGTTTTTCTTTAAGTATGTTGTAATTTATTATTATAATTTTAAAATACTTTGAATTTGTTTAGTGTTTTTTTTTATCGTTTTTTGTTGTAAAATGTACACATTTATTTATTTTATATAATTTTATAATATAGAATACAATTAATTAACATTTTCTTTTTCTTTTTAAATATATAATTTTTAATTTAGTTTATGTTGTTTTTGCTTTATTTAAGTTTCTTTTTTTCGGCATCATACATATTTCTCTGTCTGTTTGTTTGTTTGTTTGTTTGTGTATCGGTCGATATTGTTTGTGTGTGTATTTTGTATTATTCCTTTACTTTTCTGTTTTTAAATATTTGTATATATAAACGCATTAAATTTGTGATTTATACTTAAATATATTTTTTTAAATTAACTATTGCAATTATTTATTTTTATTTTAAAATAATTGTTTTACTTTTTATTTTTTTTTTAAATCATTTAAAAAAATTATTCTCTTGTTGCTTAACTAAGCTACAATAATTCAAAATATTATTAAATACAATATTGAAATGAAGTTTTCATTATTCTGTTTGTTGCTGTTGTTTTTTCTGTTTTCATTGCATTCACTATTCCATAAACTATTATTATTTGGTGTCTATGTCTATACGTGGATGTGTGTGTGTCATTGTATCATGTATTGGTGTTATTGAAGTAGAACGTTTAGTTGTAGTGGTAGCAATAGTCGGAGAAGGAGAAAGAGTTGAAGAGGTGTTTATGCTCTCTGTTTTTGGGAGAACAGAGAGAAGAGAGAATAAAATTTAACTACAATAAGGTTGAAGATGTCGCCGTTCTTGTTGTTAATAATTTACTGTTTCCTGTGTCTTTTAACTCTCTGTTCTCTTACATATCGTTTCTGGTCATGTCAGCATGGGAGGGAGAGAGCAGAATGAAAGGGAGAGCGAGAATAAAATTTAACTACAATTGTGGGAGATGTTGACGTTGACGTTGACATTGCCGTTGATGTTGACGTTGACGTTGTATTTGCTGTTTATTATTTGTGTTTGTTGTAGTTTGCTAAATAAAATTTAATCACTATCTGCACGCATGCCTCGCACTTCGCCCACTTTACGCATTCTTTCCAACTCCTCTTTAACCTTATCTTCAATAGCACGTATATCTGCCATTGTTAGACCGTGCCAGCGATCCATCCAACAGAAAACTTGACTGTTAAAAACAAAAAAAAACAAACATTTTAATTGGATTACAATTAAAATCAAAGCTTTATATTTTACCGGTGGAAATTAGTAAATAATCGTCTTTCTGATTTTTGTATAAAATTTTCTATTCTCGTCTGTAGGCCAAACCATTTAAATTCGCATGTCACCAGCTTATAGCAAGTCATAACTGGATCGACATTTTTTTTCCATCCCGGACCTACCAGCGGGCCGCGACCGGTTTTCTCCGACTTGAATCTGAACAAAGAAGATAATGAAAAATGCTAATTAAATCTTCCTTAGTTAACTTTAAGTATTATTTCTTTGGATTGCTGCTTACTTGGTTGGGTCTTCAGAAACTTTATAATCTGCAGGCGTGACGGGATCATTGGCAATATCGATGTAAACAACGTCGCGTTGTTTAAGCTTTTCTGGTGGCAGTTCATGCACCTAAAGGAATGCAATGAAAAATATTTATAAAGTTGAAAGTAAAAAAAAGAAAAAATATTGCAGCAACAAAGCAAAAAGAAAGCAAAACTTGTTTACATAATATTGAAAATAAAAATAAAATAAAAAATGTTTACTACAGAAAACTTAGTTTAATATATTTAAGGGTGTATCGACAAATAAACAAAAATGCAAAAATGAAAATTGTAAATTTTTTACCTATAATTTTTTACTCTGAGAGCGTCTATAATTTATAAAAAAAAAATAACAACCCGCAATAAAAATTCAGATTTTGTAGCTTCATTTTCATGATTTACTATTTGTTCTGGAATATTTTCTCTCAAATTGCACAAAGTCCGAAGTTTAATGAGAAATTAACATTTTTTAAGAATTTTCAAACAGTTCGAAATTGGTTTCTTCAGAAAATATCGGAACTTTTGTTAAAACAACACTAATCGAAAGACGAAAATTTCTCTTTCTGTTCATTTGAATTCGTTTTTGCTGCTTTAATCCTGAAGTTTCTAGTATTTTTAATTTAAATTATAATTCTTCACTAAAAACACACATATTGTAATAATTTTTTCTGAATATTCAGTAGAAAGTTATTGTTGTTTGTTCACGTAAATGTCAAGCAATGCTGAGAGAAGGAGAGAGTGAGAGTACTCATATTCTACAGAGAAAATAAAACTTTAAAGCATTGTAGGGCAGTACATAACGGTTTTTGAGCATCCCATATCCAATACATTGAAAGAGAGCGGATCGCTATGCTTGTGAGGGTTAATAACTGCTTTAAAGTAATGAAGGCGAATTCTTATCAGTGAGGTGACTCTCCATACGACACATTGATTACCATACAGTCACAATTCGAAATTTGCTCATTTTGAATGAAAAAATCCTCATAGTTCTAGCTTTTATTTAAAACTTTTTTTTGGCTGAAACAGAGCATGGAGTATGGGAGTATGGCCTTGCCATGTATGGGAAAATAAAACTTTAAATGCTTATCAAGAGAGTAATTTTATTTACAAATGTGTCTCTATTGCAAAACGGTTGGTAAGATCGATCAGCCTTCGTGATATTGTTAAATAAAATGAGTTTTAAAAAGCTTGTTCCGAAAAAATGCGTTGGAATATATCAAAATTCTGACATGACATGGAGACGGAGATTGAATTCAGCGCGTCAGAGTATATAACAATGACATGGCCTAGTCAACTAGTTAGCTTTTTTTTTTTTTTGGTAACTTCAGTAAGTTATAGATGAAATTTAAGTACATAGGCCAAAAAGTTCGCTGTGGCGTAGTGGTAGTGCGTTGGACTGCTACGCAGAGTGTCGGGGTTCGAATCTCGGCACAGACAAAATCAAAAAATAGAAAAAATAATTTTTCTACACGGCACCACCTCTTGGCAGGCAATGGCAAACCTACAAGAGTAAAAATTGCTATGAAAAGCTTTTCACTTCGCCGTTCGGATTCGGCATTAAACTGTAGGTCCCTTCCACTCATGTACAAATATAACACGCACAACATGAGTGGATGCGAGAAGCGTAAAGCTCGGCCTAGGCCCTCCATGGGCTGTTGTGCCATTAAGAGTAAAGTAAAGTAAATTACACCTATTTCCAATTGAATTTTGATGTTGTTCTCCAAAATTCTCTAAAGAAAAACTGTAATTGGAAATGAAATTTAAAAGAAACAGAATCTTGATTTGATCAGTTTAGGTTACACCAATTAAGTACATGAAAAGCAAATGCATTTGATTTACTGTGACTCTTATAAATTGTTTACTACTTCTCAATAGATGGCGCTAATAAAGAAATCTCTCAGCTTTTTTGTTTCTTACATTTGTAAATTTTTTTGTTGTCAAAGCAAAAGTGTAATTTTGAAGAATATTTTTGCAGATTTGCTCAACTGCCTCATTAACTTTCGTTTTGTTAAGTGAAAGTGGAGAGGCAATGCAGAACCATGAACAAATTCAAAATGTTTAAGGTTTTACTTTTTGAAATGTCAACTTTTTAACTAAACTAACAAACAAAAAAATTCCGTAAAAAATAAAACAATTTCGTTTTCATTTCTCGAGACACCCTAAAATGGAAATACAATATGAATAAGCAAAATGAAATGATAACAAAATTTACATACAACAATTACAAAAATATTTACAGTTACAACTACAACTACTAGGTACAGTGTCGGACCATAAAATAACAACACCTTGCACTATAAAACTTCCATTGATTTTTTTTTTATCGGACTGCTTATGGCAAACAATTTTTATTGAGGAGAAAATGGTATGTTATATACTTTATAAATTTCTAGGTGGCAACACTACATTTAAATACTTTTTGGGGATTCCCAAACAAATAGCTAAAACTATTAGCAGATCCTCGACATTTGTCTACCAATCTTTGTTACCTCAAAAATTTCATTGCAAGTGAGGTAAGTAGGCCCCGCAAAACTACAAGTGCAGATGACAATCGCATAAAAATTTTGGTGGCACGCGATCCATTTAAGGCAGCTACCGCAATTAGAGAGGAGACAGGGGTTCAAATTTGTGCTTTTGTAAGGAGACGTTTGGTGGAAAAAAAATGAATAGGAGAACAGTACGAAAAGTACCAATGTTGACACAAAGACATCGAAAGTGTCCCATAGAGTTCGCTAAAGCGCACATAGAGTGAGATGGTTCAATTAACGCAAAAAAATGCCGTAATGTATTATAGACAGGCGAAAACAAGGTGAATCTTGTTGGAAGTGATGGCAAACGTTAGGTTAGACGCCCGAAAAATGCAACCCAAAATATGCTAGGAAGACGTTTAAGCACGGAGGTGGAAGCATCATGGTATGGGGATGCTTCTCTTGGTATGGTGTGGGCCCTCTGTATTGGATAAAAGAAACGATGGACAGATTTCTTTACGTAAACATCCTTGAGGAGGTGATACTTCCTTATGCTGAATGGGAAATGCCCCTGAAATGGCAAATGCAACAGGATAACGACCCAAAGCACAACTCAATCCTTGCACGAGATTGGTTTTCCCATAATGGAATTCCCGTTATGACCTGGCCTTCACAATCTCCTGACCTTAATTCAATCGAGAACTTGTGGAATGGAAAGAGAAGATTGGCAGTACCAGAGCTAAAAACAAAGACGAATTGTGGCAAATCATTCAAAGAGCGTGGTATTCCATACCCCAGGCTACTTGCGCGTCTTTGGTGGAATCAATGCCTAGAAAGTGTAAGTTGGTTTTAATTAACAAAGGCTATTCCACAAAATATTAGCATTAGTGAACAATTTGAGTCAATATTTTATAAATTTTTTTTTTAATTGAAGTGTTCTTATTTTGTTTGTCCTTTTGAAATGTGATTTTATGTATAACTTTTAAATAACTTTTTTTTACACTGAATTGATTTTGTTTTTGTTAAAAAGAAAAAATTTAACTTATGGAATAAATGTAAATACCTTTTAAATTTATCATAAGCGTAGAGAAATATTTTTTTAAGGTTTTTGGTTTCAGAACAAGGTGTTCTTATTTGATTTTCCGACACTGTATACTACAATCTACAACAACAAACACTCACATTATTTTGATCTCCAATGTCAGCGACATGAAGCGATTCAATGCAAATAATGAAATTTTCTTTCATATATCCGGGATTCTATTTTGGATATATACGAAAAACGTAATGCGATTTCGAACACACACACACACACACACACACACACACACAAAACACATAAAAGCAAATATTTTTACACGCACACATACAAAATGTTATTTAATTTTATATATTTATTATGTGTTTGTAAAGCGTTGTCAAGTAAGTGAAGCATTCATTTTATTTGATATGGTTTGGTTTTTATTTCCAATTTTTCCAATGTTTCATTTATTATTAGTTTGCAGTAGTGACGCATTAAAATTATTATTTATTTGCGATTAAATTCCAACACCGTTAATCCATTAGAACAAATACAAATCATTAAATCCAACACCATGAGAGAGCGAGCGCATTAATTGGTTCAAAACAAAACGTGAGAAAAAAAGAGTGAGAGAAGAGAGAAAGAAAAAACGCACATTAGTTAAATCTGTAATAAATCCGTCAACTTACATTCGCCTGCTCGCCAATATCATTGGCCACATGCAAAGAATCTATGATAATTCGAAAGCCATCTTTCATAAATTTAGGATTCTAGAAAAATATTTTATAATTTTTTATTAAGTTTTTAAATGTGAATTTGCAAAAATTAAACAAGGGAAATTTAAGAACGAACAAGGGATATTTTCAGGACGCCCAAAAAGCTCATCACACTTTCGTGACGGACAACGAAAATTCAATGTTAAACTCTACTCAAATTCTCATCTGGGCGAGAAAAGTTGATTTTCATCGTCCAGCGCTTGCTTATTAAACTTTACATTTATCATGAATTCTTTGCCATTCAATTTGCATTCAAATGCAAATCGAATGCATTACGCAAATATGCACCTAAAAAAGAGAACAAAGAGAAAATATGCTAATATCGTACAAACACACATACCGTAATCACCGTTCTACAATACGGATAAGCATTCCATGCCTCTTCGTGTATTTCTAAGGAACCCTTCGGTGCCAATAGTCTTATAAATGCTGGTACTTTTGATGCCAAATGGTAGATTTTATATGTATACTGACCGGCATTATATTTACCACCTGTTATGGAAAGCAACACAACAAAACGCATTTATTAAATATACATAAATAGATTTAAAAAGAAATAAAAAAAAAAGTATCGACGACGTCAGGTTAAAATTTCATTTACCCAGCAAAGGATGATTCTCGAATGGTTCATTTTTTAGTACTTCAATTCCTTCTCCACCGCCAGTTTCATTTTTGGATGCTTCCGCCACTGAATAAAGTTGTGCAACTTGATACTATAAATAAAATGAAATTAAATTCTTAATTGCTTGAGTATAAAAGAACAAACAACATCTGCACACATACAGATTTTGTAATAAGTTTTTGTTTGACTTGTGTTAAATTAAAAATAGAGAAGCGAATTAATTAGAAAGTGGTAAGAAAGTAAGGAAATAGAAAGTCAGTCTATCCACGTGGTGGTGGTTAGTGTTAGTGAGTTGCCGACGGTGGCGTCGCTCTCATTGTGGTCCTCGAAGCCATTGTCATCATAGAGTACACGAGATGACACTGACAAAACCGACGTCGGGGATCGGTTGCATTCAATACCAGCAGCAGAGATGTCAATGTCGGCTCTCTCAGTTTCACCTGCATACAATTCACGCGGAGACGTCAACGTCGGCTCTCTCAGTTTTATATCATATACTCTCTGATTGCCACATAGTGTCTGTGATGTGCATATGTATGTGTGTGTGCAGTAGTAAACAAACCTCTTCCACTGTTAATGGCAAGGTAACTCGGCTGTAATGAAGAAGAGCAAAAGAGAAACAAAAATATTAAAATTAGTAAAGACTTTATTTTTCTTTTTTTTTCAATTATTAAAATTTGGTCTTTTTCTTATTTTTGTATAGGTGATATTAGCAATTTTGTTAATCAATTGAATTAATTTGAATAATAATTATGTAAATTTATCAAGTTAATCTAGTCGCGGTGAGATGTTTCTAAAAATACTCTAGAAAAAATATTATTTAAAAATAATTAATTTCTACATAAGCAAGAATAACTCAAGCAAACACTTGAGTTAGCAACTTTTAGTCTTCAGAAAGATTTTAAAACCAATACGATTAAACTTTGATGGCAAATACTTAATTTAGATAGACATTTATGTTAGAAAAAACATTATTTAAAACTAATTAATTTCTACATAAGCAAGAATAACTCAACCAAACGCTGAATTTTGGTAGTGTAAGAGTGTTGTATGTGTTTTTGATAAGTAAAGAAGTTTAAAATACTTTTATTAAAATGACGTCAGGAAGCTGGTGAGCAAAAGTATTTAAATATGCTACAAAACATTATAGAGCAGTCCTTTCCATTCATACATAACGGTTTGCGAACATCCCATATGTAACATTTTACACGAGAGAGAAGAACTCTTTGTTCATCACGTCTATGCATAAGGAATATCATCGGGAAGGTCATACTTTTATGCAGCCTCTCTCGAATAGTTAGTACTCTCACCAATACATAGAAACCTAACGCGAAGTTTACATCTGCCAAGAAAATCGAAGCATGTTGCTCTCAGACATTTTTTTTTTTTTTTTTTTTTTTACAACCGCAATTTATTCTCAAACAAAAACAAAAAGTATTTTTGTAAGAAACTCTGTCAAAATAAAGACTGAAGAAATGCTGAAAACCTCAGTAGTCTAAATTAAGAAGTGTATTAATCTCCTGAAGGTTTGAGGTTAGATCCAACGGGAGAAAAACATCATTGGGACCACACCCTGCCATCAATTGAATATGCGCCTAATCGCTGCGGTAGAGGTTTTAAGGTACCGATTACCTTAAAGTTCTCTTCTGAACAGATAAAGTTGAAACACACAGAAAAATATGTAAAAATGTTGTTATGCTCCCGAGAAGAGTACCTTACATTATTAATATGAAAAATCCAAAATGCACGTCAGATTTGTAGATGCAAAACTTACATTCACATAAAAGTAGATTTTCTACAAAAGAAAACATTTACGTATCGTAAAAATCACCCAATGGCATGCCTGGAAAAAACACGAATAGGAGTTTAAAATATACGAACTGTAACAGGTCCGGGATTAGCTGATAGAAGACATTATAAGTTTTTATGCGAATGGGCATAAGAAGAGTAAATATCCTCAATAGAAAAAATGGCAAATGTTTTTTTCTTTTTGCAAATACATTTTCGTTTTCGAAAATAAGTAAAGAGAAATAAAAACTAAAATGAAAAGAAATATTAAACAATGAATAGGTATGAAGTAGATAAACTAAATTGCTACACATAATTACTTCTTTACTTCTTTTCTCTCAACTATTCTCTCGGTGGCCTGCCGCTAATTTTTTCTACTCCAGCTATAAAGAAGTGAGAGAGGAAAAACCTTGAAAGTTTTTACCATTGATAGTTAATTTTGTTGTTGTCGTTTTTAAGGTGGTGTTATTGCAATTAATGTTGTTGAAGGTTTGCAATAACTAAGCGCTGTTGTTGTTGTGAAACTATATGGTATTATTTTGCTATTGCCATTTAATATTGTATGTAATATAAATTAAGTAAGAATACTCATACAAGCAAGCAAATGTCCCGTTTTCTACACACATTCACTCTAAGAGAGAACAACGTTAACAGTTAATTAAAAACTAATAACAATATGTAAAAGTCGAGAATGATGTCATCAGAGATTCCATTTTCTATTTATTTATGTTCTTCGTTTTTGCATACAATTTTAATTAGAATTGAAATCAATTATTTTTATATAAAAGATGCAATCAATCGATGCTGAAATTCAATCATTTGCGCATTTAAATGTGCAGGTTAATATGCACATGTTTCTATTGAAATTGATTTATTATGCTCCATACACACTGACGGACGACCGTAGCTACACGACGCCCTCTTATGGAGATGATTTCTTTGACGACGACAGGACAACGTGACCACACTGACCACAATTGTGGTTGTTGCCAATTTAACCAAGCAACAAGAGGGAGAAGAAAAGAGAGAGTGTGAAAAGTGCAGTTCGTGTTTGAGCGGCTGCGGCTGTCGCTTTTATTGTAATCAAGTAAGTAGCTGAAAACATGGCGACAGTTGAAGCCGACGGCAATTCGTAGTCATGTGTTCGTACGCCAATGTGTATGGAGCATTATTTACAATATTCTTCAAGAAAATAAGTAATTGAGACTTGCATACGGTCGAAGAAGAAATATGCGTAGGTATATTCTTGGAATCGCAGTGCTCAGGGGTCAAGGCGATAAAGCTATAAAATTCTTTTCCATCATCAGCATCAAAGCTCCAGCGTTCTCATTAGCAAAGAAAAACGGTAAATTTAATAATAAGTACATACAACATCAGCATCTATGGAATTTAATTGAGCAATTAATAAAAACTTTGTCGCCAACATTTTGTTTACAAAACTATGAAACTATGAAGTGAATCTTTCTGCTACACAAACAGATTTTAAAGTTTAAGCATCATTTCTTCAGCACACAGTCCACACAGATTGTCAATTGTCTTGGTCTATCAGTCACAAAAAAAAAATAATAATACAGAATGATACAAAAAAAAGTATCTAATAAAAAAGAGAATATCAAATAAAAAATACTGGCAGACGACAAACCGACTGCAAAAAATAAAGAGTAAATAAGTAGGTACAGCTGTACGAGTACATATATACACACATATATATGTTAAGATGTATGGATGTTTATAGGTATGAGTGTGCATTGTATATGAATTGTATATGCATAAGTACAAGCCTTATTGATAAAAAAAAAAAAAATTGGGTCACAAATTGAGTTTGAAAGATATCTACATGCTACATACCTACTAACATATAAATACACATACATACATACATACGTGAAAAGAGAAACACGAAAAATAAAACAAAATTACTTCAAGAGCTAAAAAGCCAAAAACGAATAAAAACTGAAAAACCATAAGAAATAAATGCAATTTAAGAAAAAAAAAAATTTATTTATTTGTATGAAAAAAAATGTATTATGCACCAAAAATAAAACAAAATAAAATAATGTAGCAAAAATATCAAAGGCAAACCACAACAACAACGAAGTCATTGTGCATACATATGTACAAGTATGTATATTTACAAGTTTGTAAGAAATAAAAATTAAATATAAAATTTGTATTTTTACACAGAAAAAAAACCAAAATTCATTAAAATTTAATAATTCAAAAATGTTGTCATGTTACAAAGTTGAAGGTTAAGTTTATAGTTTAATAGTTTATAGAAGTAATTAAAATTAAAAAAAAAACAATGGAATTAAAATTGAAACTTTTCCAGACAATCAGGCTATTTCCATTTCGTCCATTAATAAACACATTTTACATGTCATTTCACACATTAAACAGCACTAACTAGCATTCAGAAATTATTAAAACAACAATGTGCAAGTGTGTGTGTGTGTGTGTGTGTGTGTATTTGTCTATGGGCATTAAAAATACCCCAAAAAAAATAAAAAATAGAAAACAAAAACTATATAGCCAAACAACAACAACAAAACCAGAGAGCATGGAAAAAATTAAATTAAATGGCTTCTTTCATTTACACGAAGAGAAGACGTTGTCAAACAAATACAAACAACAACAAACACAACAGTTACAATAATAACAACAACACATTTGAGAATGTGAGTATGAGTATGAAAATGAGTCATAATGAAAAACATTTTTAGCAAATTGCAATACAAACAAACACACACACTCACCTCATTCACATATTTATGTATGTACATATGTATGCAGTAAGTTTATGAATATTTCTTATATCTTTATATTAAGTATACACATATGTATGTATGTATGTAAGTACCAATACAGTAGTTTTCGGTTAAAGCATTTTCTCAATTACAACGAATCATGCACCGGGAAGAGAGAGAATATTCAAGGGGATATGTCCCCCTTTAGGACTTGATAACCTACATGATTTTTAATATCAACAGTGCGTGCAAATGATTTCCAAAATTATTTACTTTACTTTACTTTTAATGGCACAACAGCCCATGGAAGGCCTAGGCCGAGCTTTTCGCTTCTCGCATCCACTCATGTTGTGCGTTGTGCGTGTTATATTTGTACATGAATGGAACCTACAGTTTAATGCCGAATCCGAACGGCGAAGTGAAAAGCTTTTCATAGCAATTTTTACTCTTGTAGGTTTGCCATTGCCTGCCAAGAGGTGGTGCCGTGCCGTCTAGAAAAATTATTTTTTCTACTTTTTGATTTTGCCTGTGCCGAGATTCGAACCCCGGACACTCTGCGTAGCAGACCAACGCATTACCACTACGCCACAGCGACCAAAATTATATCTTCAATAATAAAGTTATATCTTCAATAGATAGTTTACGTCACGCTACCTTATAGTCACATTACGCTACGTATGCAGAATCTAACTTTTAGACAATCTTTTTCAAGCTAATCTGACAATCTCTTTAACTTTTATTCCCATCCTCGTCATACCAAAAATCTTATCTATTATTATTGAATTGAACTAATATAAATAATGTAACAACGAATTGAGCTTATACCTTTTTGACCATTCGTAAAAATATGAAAAAATTGTCGCTCGATCGACCACGTGACAGACAGCAGGCATGACGAGGAAATCCTGTGCTTCATCAGGGCATCCAAAAACCAAATTATGGATATTTTTTAAAAATTACTTCTGCTCAAATTTGAGTAGTATCCGCGGTTGGTACCTATAATTTTGCCATTTACTTATATGTTAAGTGCCTCCGCTATCTTCTGGCAGCTTGCGTGTCGATCTTGTTCCACGAATTGTAAAATATCATCGGCTTTTTCAGTGACCAAAGCGCCGTGCGTCTTTGATATCGAAATTTCCAGCAAACAACTCTTCTGGGTCCGGCGTTTACTTACAGCATCCTCACCGTAAACCGCACAAAATTTCGTGTCATGTTTTTGCAGCGGTTTTATCTTTTTCTATAGTAATAAAGCATCACATAGCGAACTTCTTCAGATATTTGACTCATTTTCAAATCAATCTAACTTTTTACACTAGCGACGAATTACAAAACTATGTGCACACAAAATGTAGCTTGAAATGCCACCTTTCCAACGTGTGTTCGTTTCACATAATCGGACTAGTGTTGTTACAGTTTGTGGGTACACTAACACCAAAAACCGCGGATACTTTTTATTGTATTTAAATAGAATTTGAAAGTCAAAATATGGAGAAAAATTTATAAATTTATTTTTTACGAGTGTCGATATCCGCAAAATCGTATGAATGCTAAAAAGGGGATAAAATGTAAAAAGTTTGAAGACTGAACTTCATATGCACATATTTCAAAAGTAAAGGGTTTGTAAGTTGATCATTCTCTTTCCCCCTTCCCCCCGTGCTCTCTTTCTATCCTCGTCCCTGCGTGAGAGTTCAAACATTTTAATCGAATACGATGCTGCATTTGCACCGGGTATCGAATAAACAAGATAGTCACGAAATCTAACACGCTCTATTTCGTACCTTTATGGCGGATTGCCAACTTGGAATATTCACCCTCGTTGTCGTCGTGTTCATATTTCTGAAGACATTCTCCAATTACCTCTTACTTATTTACTTTCCAGCTAAATTCAAAAAGGCTTAGAAGAAATCATTCTTTGTACATTTTGTACAATTTCTGCCTTCAACATTAAAAGCCTAAAACCGAACAGGCTCCAGTAGCGTAATATGAGGAGAGTGACGTAAGAAGATGATTGTAATGTATACAAAGCAATACTCTTCATTAAAACTGATCGAATTTTAGCAAGCAAATTAAAGAAGTATTCGTTGTTCTTGCTTATGCCCTACTCTCTCTAAGACTGAATAATATTTCTTTAAGGTACTTGGCCTGTAAAGCGGCGTAGCAAGCACCAAGGAAAGCAAATCAATTCGCCGTTTGGATTCGGTATAAAAAACTGTAGGTCCCCCTTCCATTCATGTACAAATATAACACGCACAGCATGAGTGGATGAGAAAAGCTCAGCCTAGACCCTCCCACCATGGCCTGTTGTGCCATTAAACGAAGAAAGAAGAAGTAGGATATGAACATGACAATGATCTAGTCTAGATTAGAAGCTGAACCTAATTTAATAACAGAAAGTATAGCGTTATCTAGTGTTCGGGCTTGATCATATTCTTCATTTCCATCTAGTTGATAATTAGAATGTTCTGTTTTTTTTATTATTTGTTTATTTGTAAAAATACTACAAGCATCTAAGTAAGTGCCTTAGATGCAAGCAGAGATAAGAAAACAATGCTTGCAAATGTGGCACTTTAAAAGCATGCCACATTAGGTCGTTACAAAATTGAATACATTTTTGTTTGTTTACAAATCATACATAATTTTCATTAATCAGAGACTCATTTAAAATGTAGTAGACACACATTGCCAGAATTCTAAAAGACACATTTATCACATCATTATAAATTTGTTGTTGTGTATTTTGTACTTATTCCTGAGAGATCTTGATTGATATTCAACTCTAATAGAGTATAACCAATTACTGTTTCCACATCATATTTGCCATGTCAGATTTCAATATGACATAAAAGATAAACAACATTAATTTAACAAGTTGTTGTATTGTTTAAACACAATAATAATGGAAAAAGCAACAACATTTTTGTGTTTAAGTTAACAATAAAAATAACAAAATTGAGCTCATAAATTCAATAATAAAATAAATATCAGCAAATATTATTTTATGGAAATGGGGGGCCTGGGGCGTAGGACACAAGGTGAAGTTCGTGACAGTCGCAGGTGCGTACATGGTTGATCCTTGCGCTTCTACGTTTCAAGTCGACACACAGCCTCCTCGTGGCGTCCCCTGGATAGCGATCTGACAACCGTCAGTGAGTTAACTAATGTGTACGGCGGGCTTCTCCATGACCTTGAATGAATGCTTGTGTATGGGGCTTGGAACTCACCACGTCAAAATATTTCCCCTATGGAACGTTCGAGAAAGTTCGTGACAGTCGCAGGTGCATCCATGGTCGATCCTGGCACTTCTACGTTTCAAGTTGATACACAGCCTCCTCGTGGCGTCCCCTGGACAGCGATCTGACAACCGTCAGTGAGTTAACTAATGTGTACGGCGGGCTTCTCTATGACCTTGAATGAATGCTTGTGCATGGGGCTTGGAACTCACCACGTCAAAATATTTCCCCTATGGAACGTTCGAGAAAGTTCGTGACAGTCGCAGGTGCATCCATGGTCGATCCTGGCACTTCTACGGTTCAAGTTGATACACAGCCTCCTCGTGGCGTCCCCTGGACAGCGATCTGACAACCGTCAGTGAGCAAACTAAAATGTTTGCGGACTTCTCCATGGCCTTGAATGAATGATTGTGCGTCGGGCTTGGAACCCACCACGTCAAAATATTTCCCCAATCAATCCTTATTAGGAGCGTTCGAGAGGAAGATACTCCGTAAGATCTACGGTCCAGTATGCGTGAAAGACGTGTATCGAATAAGATGGAACGATGAGCTGTATGAGCTGTACGCCGACACTGAAACTGATAGTCAAGCGTTAAAACTCCAGCGGCTTCGCTGGCTGGGTCATGTTGAGCGAATGGAAGAAAGCGCTCCGGCTAGAAGGGTGTTTTATTCGAACCACGGTGGAAGAACACGCAGAAGTCGACGTCCTAATCTCCGTTGGAAAGACCAGGTGCAGGGCAACCTGACTGCACTTGGCCCTATCAACTGGAGCCAGCACGCGCATAGCAGAGGCGACTGTCGAAGCTTTGTAGAGGCGGCCAAGACCGATGATCGGTTGTAGTGACAGTTAAGTAAGTAAGTAAGTAAGTAAATGAGAAAAATGCACTTCAGCTCTATTTAACAAATGATATGAAAAGAAATTTGTAATTTTAATTGCACTACGTTTATTGTAGAACGAAAATATGTATTTAGAAAATTGCATATGTTTTGCACCTGCCATGCAGCAGGGAGTGGCTGAAAATTACGTACGTACTTACGCTTCTCCATGGAAACAGAACGAATCACAACAAGTGTTTTTTTCTAACATATTTTTATTTTTTTATATTTTGCAATAAAATAAATTTAATACGAAAAATAGCTTTTGCAAAACAACAGTTTCCAAAAGAAATTGTAATATAAAATATGAAGAATGTGCAAGAGGCAAAAGAAAACACAAACAACAAATTTTAATTCTATTTGAAAAACTGCTTTGATATGTAGAATTGCTCTGACAGCAGACTAGCTAAGTACAGGGTGCCCCATCTTTTATGTCGGTATGTAAACATTGCATATTTTTCAGCTTTATCAACCGATTGACTTGAGTAGACATGCTTTTGTCAATTCAATGTCAATTCAGTACAATTATAACCATGGATCGCTTCACACCGAAACAACGCGCTGAAATAGTGACGCTGTACATTGAAAATAGTCGTTCAACGTACGTATTGCCGAAAATATCGTGGCCAACAAGCACGGAACCGTGGGAGATCATCAACAAGCCATTCATCAACACCGAAGACGTTCTAAGTTACTGGTTGAAGCGGTAAGAGAGAGTGTTGCCGAGAAGCTACACGTGTCGTATCGTCACCGCGCTCAGCATTTTGGCGTCAGTGGAGCCACATTGCGGCGCATTTTGACGGATGATTTTCATTTGTTTCCTTATAAAGTGCAATTGACTCAAAGAATATTGCCGACAGACCATCCACGTCGCTTGGAATACGGTCAAAAAGTCGCCCGAATGGTAGGCACTGAACCTGATGATATTTGGATGGAAATTTTGATGACCGACGAGGCCCATTTCACACTATCTGACGCCGCTAACAAGCAAAGTTGTCGCATTAGAGGAACGAAGAATCCACACGAGATCCATGAAACAACATTGCAGCATGACTAAAAATTATGGCTTTGGACCGTCATTGGGCCCACTTTTCTTCAGATAAGGCGAAACAGTCTATGTGAATCGATATCGGCGGATGTTGGCTCATTATGTCTGCCCACAAATGTGTGAAAAAGTGTATGGACGGTTACTGATTTCAACAAGACGATGAGCTATGCCACAGTGCAAATCAACGAATGCAGTTTCTGCAACGAAAATTCCCTGGACTGGATGTGGTGTCAGAAAATGGTGACATTGACTGTCCAACCAGATCTCCAGATTTGACCGCTCCGTACTTCTTTTTGTGGGGTTATTTGACAAGCAAAGTGACGAGCTCAAGGGAAACATTCGTGCCGAAATCATCGTTACACCGCTCGAGATGCTCGGAAAAGTAATGCAAAATGCGTCAATTGCTTTGGTCAATAACGGCGGCCACTTGATTGATGTTGTATTCAACAAATTGGTTGTTTTTTTTTAGTTATTCAATATTCACATACCGACATAGAAGATGGTGCACCCTGTATATTGGAAGTTATAGAAAATCTGACATGTACGTCTACTTTTAGAAATGCTTAGAATCAAAATAAACACACACTCTCTCTCTCACACACACACACACACACACACATCAAATTCAACATTTGCGTGACTTATTTATAAATATCTAATAATTTCCTGCATGTGTGTGATCCCGTACTTTGGCACTCGCAACTAAAGAACACATACTTAATCTCTCAAAAAGGAAAAAAAAGGAAGGAGGAAAGGAGGAAGAGGCGTTTTGGAGGGGCGTGCGTGGGGTGTTTCATGCATTCATTACATACTCCCTCCCTCCCTTAATTCAAATAATGACAATCATAGTATTTAGTGATTGAATATGAAATAAAGTGATAGATTCTCATTAATAAAGCAATTTATTTATAGATCGACTTGTTACAGGTTAGAATCGGTCGTGGGAATCATGGAGGAAGCTGAACTGGATTATATATTATACCAAATTATCATTTGGTAATCCAGTTCAGCTTCCTCCTTTTTCATTTGTCGCCTCATTGGCATTACACCATTTATATTAGCACTCTCCAAGAGAATCTTCCATATTCCAGCCTTCAATCTTTTTGCAGTTTATTGAAGTTTACTTCTTTGGAATTGCTTTTATATTTACGAGGAGATAAAAGATGATCGTGGCAAAGCGGAAATTGTCACGGAAATGAAGGGCAGCGCCCTCTATCAATCAAGTAGGAAAAAAATGTGGATGCATACACATAAATAATGGCAGCATAATGTGCATCCACTATGCGCCCTCTATTAATCGATAGAGGAGTCCTCTTTCCCCTCTATCGATTGATAGAGGGCACTTATTCGCGTATGATGCATACTCGATTGGTAGAGGGCGCTGCCCATCAGTTTCCAGTATAATTTGACATTTAAAACAAAATTTTTAAAAAATATCTAGAGCTGAAAGAACGAATTTAGACTGGAAAAAAACAAACCCGAGGCATAAACAAATGGCGATTGTGTTACGATAAAATCTCCAACAAAAAATGCGGTTGAGAGACAGCGAAAATGTAGACTTCGTCAAAAAATGAAAGCCCAACAAAATTCAGATTTTGCTATCGTAAAAAAAAAAAAATAAAACCCAAAAACCAGCACCGAAAGATCGCCAGAATGCAGACTCAAGCAAGCAACTTGAGGCACAACAGAATTTAAATTTCATTGTAAAACAACTCGCAAAGACAAATGAGGTGAGACAGACGGCATGAATGACAAATGAGTTCATTAGAGCCAATAATTGCATCAACACTCATCTCATTGAGTCCCGACGAAGGTCCTCACATTATACAGCACCAGGTAGTCATTGAGCTGGCCAAATTCCCAGCTTCTCAACGAAAGAGAAGGGCAGATTTACTTGAAAATCTTTCCTCCGTGAAAGGTGATGCCAATTGACAAGCACAACAAAACATAGAAGGGATTTTCCCAGTTTTTAGTCAACCTCATAATATTCACAAGATCTCAGACTGGCAAGTGGCAAACTTTCCACCTGTTGCGATCATACAACTTTAATATTTTGATGATGATGATGATGGTAAGATTATACATAATTATAACGAAGTAGCAAATAAATTCGCATACTTTGAATATGAATATTTTGATGGAGATGATGATTTTGCAGAGGGCGTTGCATGCATTGGAAATGCAAACGATCAAAATATGAAGTTAATCCAGATGAAGCACACCTGGGATCAGAGAATCATCAGACTGAACTATACAAGGTTTATAAATCAGCACATGAAACAATTCCAAAACATGTTCGTTAAAAATTCCTTCGGCCACGCCTGTAATGTCTGCGATAGACTCTGGGTAATATCTGGATTATTTAGATGAAATAGACTATGTACTCAAAACATTCTGGTACTGTTCCATAGAATGTTGAGCGGATTCATTTAATAAGGTATTCTACTTTCCAATTACGCGCCGTTGCTTGTTGGCAACTAATTCTTTATCTGTCTACAACATAATTGTCAAAGCACAATGACATTTGACGCCATTGCAATAGTTATGGCACGTTCACATTAAGACATTGCCTTTGCAAATCAAAAATGTTACAGTATCAGTTTATTTTCTAGATTTTTTGTTATGGAAAATTATATTCATAAGGCATAAATTAATTGATTTAACATTGAGAGTTTGATGATTTTCGTTCTGCTGCCTGACCTCCTTTCTGTCAATTCTGTTATTTTTTTTATAAAAACTCTATATAATTTTCAACTCTAATTTGTTCACATATCAATGCGTTTGCATCATGATATAACGATTATGTTTATAAAAATAATTTTATATTATTGTGTTTACTTTCAAAATTTAGTTTGTTTTTCACATTAGTTAATATTGAAATATTCCAATTTTAACTCATATTTCAGATTTTTGCATTTCATTTTGAGGCAGAAACACAGGAAACACTCTCTCATATGTAATTTTAGCTAGTAATAACAAAATACTACTTATACATACAGGGGGCGCCATCTTCTATGTCGGAATGTGAATATTGAATATTGAAAAACAACCGATTTCCATATATGAGGTATTTTTATTTAATTTGGTCCTTTACAATTTATTTGGACGACTTTTTGAATACAACATCAATCAAGTGGCCGTCGTTATTGACCAAAGTAAAATGCACCCTTTTTGCTGCGTTTTCCATCACTTTTTCAAGCACCTCGGGCGGTATAGCGATGATTTCGGCACGAATTTTTGCCTTGAGCTCGTCACTTTGCCTTTCAAATAACCCCACAAAAAGAAGGACGGAGCGGTCAAATCTGGAGCTCTGGGTGGACAGTCAATGTTACCATTTTCTGACACCACATCCAGTCCAGGGAATTTTCTTGCAGAAACTGCATTATTTGGCATGAAACCAGTAACCGTCCAGACCTATGTCACACATTTGTGGGCAGGCAAAATGAGCCAACATCCACCGATATCGATTCCCATCGACTGTTTCGCCTTCTCTGACGAATGGCCCAATGATGGTTTTGGCGCAAACGCCAGCCCAAGCAGTCACTTTTTGGACATTCAGTGGTGCTTCATGGATCTCGTGTGGATTCAGGTTCAGTGTCAACCATTCGAGCTACTGTTTGGGCGTATACAAAGCGACGAGGACGGATTCATGGTTAAAACTGTACTGAAATGACGTTTCAAAAACATGTTCACTATAATATGATAAAGGTTAAAATTATTCAATGTTTACATACCGACATACATGGTGCACCCTGTACATAGTCTCGCAATAAATCAATTTTAATAAATATTGAATTGGCTCTTTGGAAATTCGTTAGGAAAGAGCTTTTTGTGTTTTTATTTTTGTAGGTAATTGTAATTTGGAAGGCTGGCATTGAAGAAGTAAAGAAATTGCGACAATAATGAATAATACAAATTAAAGAATCTTCTGAGAAGAAGAAAAAGAAGCAATATAATGTTTTTTATTAAAAAATTTATATGTGAAAAAGAAAATTCTTTCATAATGTTGAATTTGGTATTGCTACTTTAACAAGCAGGCCTCCGGGAAGGTTGAAGGTTGGCAGCTTCTGTAATCACGCTTCTGTGAGGTCTGGTTGTGGTGTGGATGTGGACGGCTCTAGACAGCCGTCACCAAAACGGGAGTAATAACCACCAGAACAGTATTCTGGAGGTACACTTTATCATATCGCCTAGAGTAAACTTCCCAAACCTTCATAATAATGATTCGGCTATGAGCTGCGATGTGTATTACAGCCGCTGGAGCAATCAAAGTCAAATATGTTCGAAAATGTGAAAAATTAATTATTTACAGTACTTGCAAGAAGAAAGCAATCGGCAGTAGGCATTGATTTTCAAAAAAAAACTTGAATTAATTGTAAATTTCGCAATGTAAGTAATTGTAGAAACAGTCCATTACTTATACGCTTTCGTCTCAAGAGTATATTTAAGAAATGAGTTCCGTATACGCGAAACGTTTTGAAGCAGTATCTCTTTGTTCCCATCCAAAAAATTTCAAGATGTCCCACTTGAGTGCTTCGAAGTACTTAAAAAAGTCCAAGGCGTTTGTCCAGCATTGGAACCAACACTTTTTGGTGCACAAAAATGTGGAGGACTTGCCAAATCGCGGCATTTGCAGGGCTACCTCGAAACAGGAGGACTTGGTTATGAAGAGGATTTTCGAAGCTAATCCAGCCATATCCTTGAAAGCAGCTAAACAAAAATTAGCTCGAAAGGGCATAAATGTCTCTCTGAATACAATAAGAAACCGTTTGAGGGAGTTTCACAGATCCAGTTTCGAGCAACGACGTTAAAACCCTTACTAACTGCAAAGCAAATAAAAAACGCCAAGAGTAGGCAACTGAACATGTGGATGACGATTGGCGCCAAGTGGTGTTCACAGACGAATCCTCCTTTTGGATGACAAACACTATTAAGTGTGCTTGGTCCACTACAGACGGAAAGATGCTCCAGCGATCAGTGAAACATCTAGGATTCGCCAGATGCGAATCATGTTAGGGGATGCTTCACAAAACAAGGATTTGGCAAATTAATCATGTTCACGAGGAATTTGGATGCCAACTTCATGACCACGATATACCGTCGTGGACTTCTGCCATCAACGGATATGTGGTTTGGGGTAGGAAGCCGAGATTGGGTTCTTCAAGAGGACAACGACCCAAAACATTGCAGTCGCTTGTGTAGCAGTTGGAAAGCGGAAAACGGCATAACTTCATTGGATTGGCCCTCACAGTCGCCAGATGCGAATCCGATTGAAAATGTTTGGGCTGTTATGAAGTTAAAACTATGTGGAAAAAAGATACGTTCAATAAATAAATCATTTGAAACGGCTTCTTAGGGTAATATGCTGAAAAACTAGTCGATAGCATGCATTTTCGATAGCATGTAATGAAATTACAAAGAATGGTGGCGACTGGACGCCATATTAATATATTTGCGCAATGAATAATTAATCATTTCAAGATGCTGTGGACTTTTTTTTACCTTAAGATACCTTAATTTTTTCAGTGACTTAAGCCGAAAGCATTGATTGACTTTGAAATTTTTGGTTAAGAATAAAAACAAAAAAATTAATTCTTCCTCTGATATTAACCACATAGGTTGCTGTGGCGTAGTGGTAGTGCGTTGGACTGGGTATATAAAACAGTCTATGACTACCTAAGAACAGGAAAACTTAATATAAAACGTTTAATCTTTCAAAAGAAAAAAATTGTTAACAGGCTCAAACCACAATTGCTTTGAGAGATCCCAACTTCCAGACCTCATAAATCCACGCCAATTAATTTTATGTCATTTTTGAGAACTGTTCCTCCGTGTTTTTACATCGATTGTTATCTACCATATGTATTATAATTTCTTTCGAGGTAATCAAAAATTTCGGAACTAGAGGGTTATAAGGAATGCTTAATTAACTTAAGCTTGTCGTTGAGAGAGTTCTCAAAATATAATTACTAAGCAAGTTATACCTTATTAATTTACATATTTAAAGCGTTCTTCCGCGCCCCCTCCCCCAACACTTTTAAATACTTGAAACGGGAAAGTGCATCTTGAAACTAAACTTTTAAACTAAATCAAACTTTCGACTTTGTAATTGATTGAAATTTTAGGAAAAATATATTTTACGTATTTAAAAGCTTAAGTTTTCTTTCAAATTCTGTTTTTCAACCAATTTGCAACACAAAATTTGGATTTTTACACAAAATTATATACAATAGATATTGTCAAAGAGAATAATTATAGATTTTAAAATTGATTGCAGTAATTCAACCGGAAATTATTGAAATGCCAGGTTGATTCAAGGGTAATTTGTACGCTTTGCTTGTGTGAGAGCTCACTAAGCTTTTCACAAATGCACAAAACAATTTGCCTTCATTATTTTGCAACATAGAAGGGGTTAGGTATCGGTTGTTACCATTTACGTTGATGTAGCATGAAAAACTGAAACACTTGTTGATTGTAATGTTTCTAAACGAAATGTGTGCACAAACTAAATAAACAATTCAATAAATACCAACCAAGGACTCTGATTACACACTAACTAAACACTAAAATTATTGTAATGGCACAAGAAAATATAGAATAAATATTGCGATGCAATAACTAGGGGCCGATTTGTTCTAGAGGGAGGGGAAGGGGGCTTTGTTGCATTCAAAGAATATATCTTGACTGAAAGAAAGATTGTGCATGCGTCATGCAGCCATGACATCAGTAGAAGCACTCGCACAATAATTTTGTTATACGGGAGTAGGAAATAATTGAGAGACTCTCCTTTGTAATATCCATGCATGTGATTGGCTAGCTCCATAATATTTGCACAACAAAATCTCTCTCACATGAAATTTTCTCTGTTACTTAGAGTAGAAACTACTCTCATTTTCCGCAAACATGCATTCTATTGGCTGTAGGGCTACAGCGAGAATAAGTACTAGAAAATAATCAAATGATGAATGATTGGTATAAAAAATTATGATTGGTTTGGTATTCGAGTACAAATCCAGCGGCTTCGCGAATGGAAGGCGCTCCGGCTAGCTCCGGTTTTATTCGAGCCACGGTGGAGAAACGCGCAGAAGAAGACGTCCTAACCTCCTTTGGAAAGGTCAGGTACAGGGCGACCTGACTGCTCTTGGCCTTACAAACTGGGGCCAGAGCGCACATGGCAGAGGTGACTGACGAAGCTTTATCGAGACGGCCAGCACCGTTCATCGGTTGTAGTGTCAGCTAAGTAAGTAAGTGAATGGTTGGTTGAATCCATAAAATTTTCCATGACCTCAGCAGAATTGGTCTCACAAAAAATATTTAATCTGCAAGAAAGGTCCAAAGTCAACCCACTGTCATTGTTAGCAATCATGCATTTGACTGGCAATTTTCATAAAGAACTAAGGGTTTTCGCTTTTACTTTTGTATGGTATTTTGTATATGTGTACTTTAAGACTCTTAGGACTGCAAAAGAGTTCAATAGGATTAAAAAGGTTTTCCCTATAATCTCAAGCAGGTGCTTACGAGTTATAAACCAGAGGGACCCAGAATTTGTTCTTAAAAACTCTTAGGACTCGTCAGGGAATATAAGTTAGTCACATCATCCATTATTAAATAATGACGGAAGTAAGCTGACAATCGCATTCTCAACTAGTCAATATTCACGTAATTCTCCAAGTTGTACGGGTCACATTCAAATTTTTTGCAACGACTACGACTACAGAACCGAAAATGTCCGTAAAAAGTATATTTTAAGGGCGAAAAGTGAGTTTCTTTTTAATTGCCGGCTGCCAGTCGCTTAATACTTGCAATGATAACATTTTACTTTATACATTTTCAATTCAAAACTTCTTCAGGAACAGAAAAACCAATAGAGGGCCTAGCCCAAGCTTTTCCCATCCATTAATGTTGTATGAGTTCTATTACAATACGAAGAGAGACTTATTTAATTTACTATATTATAATTTTCAAAGGACTAAAGAAATCAATAACAAGTAGTGCATCCTCTAGTCGTCTGATGATTCATGTAGCCATAGAACATTCGAAAATAATTTCTTTCGAAACTAAAGGTCGTAAAAGATCAATTGTGCCACTACATGGACCAACAGTACTCCCATAAGTCCAACTTCCGGTAGAAATTTTAGCATTGGTCCTAGCTCTATGAAGTTCAAATAAGTTAGACAATACAAAAATTGAAATTTATCATTTTAGTTGAATACAGTCGAGTTGAGAGTCAAACAAGATTTGCAATAGGGCCTTAAGAAACTTATTGTCCATTCGCCTCAGTATACGTAATTACATAAAATACCATGGCTCCATGGATGAAGAAAAGGTCACAACAATCTCTATTGTGTAAATTTTTAACTTTATAAAGCTTCTTCTTCTTCTTCAACTCTCTTAAAAATTACAGCCAAGAGCAGTCCTTAAAAAATCCACTTGATAGCTATGCCATATTTCATTTCAAAAGAGCTAAAATGTCGTGAATATAAATGGTTTCATCACTCTTTATGACTGTATCAGTATTAAGAGAAAGCTGAAGGAAATTTTAATCCATTTTATTCTTTCTTAAATAGTAACCCATTCTAATTACATAATCTAAGGTGCGACGTGTTAATAACCTTTTTACACAATTATAAAAACTAGCTTGATAATCTTTATTAAGTATTACCATATACTTTTATTAACCATTTAAAACAAACACAATTGTTACGAAACCATATTAAAAAAAAAAAATACTCTGTAGCGGAAAAGCGTGTACCTTGGTCCAAAAGTGAATTAAAAGATTGAACATGCATATTTTTCTATGAAATTTTTTTTACGAAATTCGCATTAATAAAATTTATAATAAAATTTGACAACAGCCCATGTAGGGCTTAGGCCGAGCTTTTCGCATCCCCCCATGTTGTGCGTGCTGTATTTGTACATGAATGGAAGGACCCACAGCTCTATGCAGAATTCAAACGGACAAGTGAAAAATTTATTAGGCAGTTTTAACTCTTGTAGGCTTGCCATTGCCTGGGCGTTTAGAAAAATAGTTTTTTCTACTTTTTTATTTTGCCTGTGCCGAGTAGCAAGCCAACACACTGCCAACTACACCACAGCGACCACCCTTTAATAACAATAATAACTTCACGGCTTCACGGTTTCTTGTTGTAGTGCTACTATCTGGCGGATGAAGACAACTCAAACCCCGAAACAAGCTACAATACTCTCCCCTACCTACCAAAGTTGAATATGGAGAAACATGCAATATAAAAATCAACAACAACAAAAACCACTCATCGCTAATAAATCAATGATTACAAACGGATTCCCCCGTTTCACTTCTTCGTCGTGTTCTTCTTGGCTCTTAACTTTTCTTCTTGACATTGTGGTTAGTAGCCGAAAGCGTAAAAAAAGAAAGAAAACAACAAAAAAATAAAACTTTTTGGAAAGAAATTGAATGAAGAAGGGGATACGAGGCTCAGCCGAGGAATGTTCAATAACGACAACAGAAAGCAGGGGAGTACATACGTGAGTAAGTGGTTCTAACTAGTTAGTTCGCAAAACTATACATACATAAGTACATACTCATGCACGCTAGACATGATGGTCTGATAGCTAAATTTAGAAGGTACGAACGATGTTCGGTTGAGTCGGCCCCCACCACCACACCATACCACTTCCAAAAAGCAACAGAAGCAAAACACATGTTAAATCAAGTCAAGCTAAATAATCGACTGATTAAACAAACAGTCAAAGCAAGCTCTTTAATAGTCAAGGTGGTTAATTACATATTGAATTAAAGGTGTTAAGTACTTGCAAAATAAATACCTACTTACCAGTTGCCTACAGACAACATTGAGTGTTCTTGTTTCTTTTACTTAAGTTATTGGAAATGGGTGGTTAGAATTTTCTTTAACCGAAATTGACAAGAAAATTCTGTTATATGACAAAGAATTTACAGGCGAAAGTGCAACAGTAGGAATCTTAAATATGTGTACTTTGAGATTCTTAGGACTGCAAACGAGTCCAATAGGATTAACAGTATCTTTTTAAAAGGGGTTTCGCTATTATCTTAAGCAGGTGCTTAGGAGTTCTATACCAGAGGAATCCAGAATTTGTACTAAAGAACTCTTAGGAGTCGTCAGGGAATATAAGTTAGTCACATCATCCATTATTAAATAATGACAGAAGAAAGCTGACAATCGCAATCTCAACTAGTCAATATATATTCACGTAATTCTACAGATCGGATAATGTCTATTAAAAGTATATTTTAGGGGAAAAAAGTGAGTTTCTTTTTAACATTCACTTAAAAAAAACAATTTTTCTAGATAATTTTGATCCAAAAACGTTCTGAAAGTCAATTTTAGGATGCAAGAAAACTCATAAAAGTACTCCAGTTTTAAGGGGAAACAGTGAATTTCTTCCTAAAACTTACATAAAAAGTCAATTTAAAGATACTGTGTGACTTTTGCTGTGGTCGCTGTGGCGTAGTGGTATTGCGTTGGGCTGCGTTGGGCAGGTATTACCGTAACGCAAACGGTCCCGAGTTGGCCAGGATCACGGTTGATATTTGAATGGATTTACAGTTGTGAAGTGATTGTCGGGGACTTGAGTGTTTTATATCATTGCCCACTTGATGACTCTGGTGTTTTCGTGTATGCATGTATTAATCATAATGGCTTACAACAATTTTTCTACACGGCAGGCGACAATGGCAAACCCACAAGAGTAAAAGTTGCCTATAAAAAGCTTTTCACTTTGCCGTTCAGATTCGGCCATTCGTGTACAAATATAGCACGCATAACATGGGTGGATGCGAAAAAGCTCGGCCTAGGCCCTCCAAGGGCTATTGTAACATTAAAAGAAGAAATGCAAGAATTAATCCCTCTCTTATTCTTCCTCCTTCTTCCCACTTATCAATCTTCCTTCCAATCTACACATTGCTCTGCATTTATAGGGGTACACCCTGTGTTTTGACTGTAATATACATATATATAAAAAAAAAAGAAAAAAATGGATGTAGTTCCTGGGTTCCTGGTTGTCTGATCTGAGAACCTAAGTACAACTCTTCACTTAATCAACCCCTGCTGTTGTATTCCTAAGCCAACAGATGAGGTTATTTGAAGGTAGAATAACATACTTACAATATAACTATGTATTTGGATTATAATATAAAAAAGATCATTTTCTCAGTCCTCGAACCAGGGGGGATAGCTTAGCAATTTGCAGCTGGATCACAGTGGTGTTCGTTATAAGGGGTGAACTAGAAAAATTTTAGAATTTTTACGGGGACATTTACAAACCAACCACCAACAGTCCGATTTCACTGAAATAAATAAATTTAATTTTATTAAGCATTTTTTAAACTATAATTCATATGAATTATAAACTATAATTCAATGTTTAACATTTGTTTAACGTTCTTAGTTAGAGGCTGGAAAGTACGTTCGGTGACCAATGTATAGACTTGATTGCATCGATTTCGGAATTCTACATCATTTTTGCAAACTTTTTCTATTTTTCTTAGGGTTTGCTTCATTTTAATAGGCCGAAGCTTCTTTCAATAGGCCGAAGTTCCGGGCAATTGGGAGGATTTGCCTCTTTTGGGACCACTGTGACATTAGTTTCCTTTTACCATTCCATTGTTGACCTGGAGTAATGACTTGTGGCTAAGTCTGGGCAAAACAAAGCGGTTCCTTTCTGATGTCCATTAAATGATAGAAGTCGTTTTTGCAAGCATTCTTCTATATAAATTCTGGAGTTAATTGTTCCTGTCGTAATGAAGACCTTGCTTCGTAGATTGCAAGTGTAAACTTAGCTTGCCTTCATGGCTTGGGTTTTGGAAATTTGGTATATTTTACTTCTGACTATTTTCTGGGTGTTGCATCCCTATTCTTTGTTGTGAAATTACCATTCCCAGGCAACTGGTTGAAGTTCGCCTTACAGTAGATCTCATCAGCTAGAATCTCGCAATCGAATTTGGTTAGGTAATTGTCATGCAGCTTTCGGGACGCGTTTTCGCTATTTTTTCCTTTGCTTCCGACCGGTCAGCTACTTTCTGCTGTTTGTAGGTTCTTAATCCTTGACATCGCTTATATTACAGTTGATTGCGATGTACCAGCTGTAGCTGCAACATCTCGAGTCGAACTCGTGGTATTAACCCGATATGTACTAACAACCTTTTTCAGAACATCTGGATTATTTGGACCCATTTTTCTGCCTGACCCTTCGGTTCTGCAGATGGAGTTTCCCGCGTTGTAGTTGACCGTCGCTAAACCCGCTGTGCTTTCCCTTGCAATGCTTAGTCTAGATTTTGTCTTATCAGTTAAGTAATTGTCTAGTATCAATTTGCGGCGCTGTTCTTGTTGGCTCGACATGTTGACTTAAGTAGATCCAAGATGAAAATGACTAATATAGAAAAAAAAAACAGCACTATTTTTAGATACTTTCACTTGAAGATAAAGGTATCCTAACTCTTAACAATCGCTTATAAGTTTTAAAATTTTTCTGGTTCACCCCTTATTTTAGAACTCCTCATCGGATGTCTCATTTCGGATGTTAACGAATTTTTGTATATCATCAAAATATATTAACTTTACTTCACTTTTGCATTCAAAATGATGTCAAAAAGATGTCCAAAATTTATAAAAATCGAACTCGAGAAGCTTTTATCATTAAACAATATTAACTCGATTTTTAGGGAATTTTTTAACTATTGTAAATCCCTGGGAGGGTTTAAAATCAATTTAATATATTCATCTTATTTCAGACTTATAAAAAATACATTTTAACGATTTCTGTTGGCCTTTGAAATTTAGTCTTCTGAAGAAGAATTTAGGCTATTAAACCAAATGCCTATTGACTTTATTTATAACCTAACTATTCAGGCCTGTGTTTAGTTTAGCTTTTATCCAAATTCAGAGTTTTTAATCTTACGTCAGAGATTTCACGGAATCTTAACCTTTAAGCGCTGACTAATCAATTCGAAAGTGCGTAGAGTCCAAAAGTAAAAACATATACGAAAAAAACTAAGTGAGTCAGTGAAAAATAATTAATTCCAAGCTAAATAACTAGACAACAAATACATAGGTGGCGAAAACAAAAGTGTTAAGAAGACTTAATGACTCATAGGCGTTTAATACTTTATTATGCTGTTCACAAAATGCGCTCGTAAGCCAGAGAAAATCGCTGGGTTTTGTGTAAAGCTCTTCTCACTATCCTATCATCTATATGTACTCGAAGTACTTATGGTAGGGGTATAAAGAAATGTATGTTTGTATGTACCATATGTAAATGTTTATGTGTGTCACGTGCTTCTAGCAATTTCACACACAATTGGAATCGCATCGTTATTTTCTTTTTTTTTTTTGTTTCTTTCTTTTAATTTGAATGTGTAAAAAGAGTGCACGAATGAAGGGCAGTAATGCAATGAAGGTCGGGGTGAAAGAGGTAGTGGCAAAAATGGTGGGTGGTTGAAAAAGTACCATGAGGCACACAGTGTTTTTTTGTTTTGTTTTTTACTTGTTTGCACTCGTACACTAGCGGTCACGAAAACCGCACCACTGGCAACACTTTTTAATATGTAAAAATTTGGGTAATTTACTAATTTTTTCTTGCTACGATAAAGGAGATTTCCCGGTTTAAATTATTCCAAATGTGTTGACAACAGAAATTAGTTATTCTAGTGAATTTGTTTAACGCAGAAGGGTTTTTTTTGTGAAATAAGTGCAGTAATGAGTACAAAATAAAGGGTGTTTTTTTAGAAGTGTGGTTTTCAATCCGGCAATACTTTTTCAGAGTTGTTCTTTTTGACAGCTGTCACTTGATTTATGCTCAGTTTGTTTTTCCATTTCATAGTGAATAGACTTACTCCTGAACAACGTTTGCAAATCGTGCAAATTTATTGTCAAAATAATGGTTCGGTTTGTGCGATTTTCACAAGAAAATTTTGTTCAACGATGAAGCTCACTTTTGGTTGAATGGGTACGTTAATAAGAAAAATTTTCGAATTTGGAGTGATTATAATCCACAAGCCATTGTTGAGACGCCGTTATATCCTTAAAAAGTCACTGTTTGGTGTTCTCGATGGGCAGAGGGAATCATCGGCCACTTGCCCGAAATCGTGTTTAAAACATAATGGCAAATTCTTATCTTTATAATAAATCTAAATTCTTGGCCATAACATTAAATTATATGCGTTTTATTTCTTCTTGAAAACCGCACTTCTAAAAAACACCCTGTATAAGCAGCTGACACATGACAAAAAAATCGCTGTACTTATATTAGTGGACTAAAGAGTTTTCCTACAGGAAAATTTCTGAAAAATTGGGTTACTCACATTCCACAGTTATCCGTTAAAACAAAAAAGAATACTATGGAGTCCCTGGAGAAGAAAAAAGGATCTGGTCCTAAACATGCAACCAGTAACAGAATAGATAGGCTTATAAAAAAATATTAGCACAAAGGATCGATTTAAAAGTGCAGTAACTATTCGGGCCGATCTAGCAACCTATCTTTGCGTAAATATTAGTGTTGAAACTGTACTCAGGAGACTGCGAGAAGCTGGTTTATATGGAAGGCGTCCTGCAAAATAGACATTGTTGACTGCAAAAATGAGAAAAGCGCGTCTAGCTTGGGCTAAAAACTATAAAAACTGGTCACTGGAGTAGTGACGAAATGTCATCTGGTCTGATGAAAGCAAATTTAAGCTGCTATTCGCCGATAATTTGCCGTACGAGCGCCGTTCCAATGGTGAATTTTATAAAGAAAACTGTATTGTATGCTTTGGGGATGCTTTTCTTACCACGTAAGTGGTCCTTTGTACTTTTTAGAATGAACTATGAATGCTGAAAAATATGGGCAAGTCATAAAGGAAAACTTAGTGCCAGCTCTTGAAGAGCGTTTATCCTGCAGTATGAACGTAATTTTCCAGGACGATTCTGCGCCTTGCCACTGTGCGAAATCGATAAATTTTACATGCTATCTTTTGTTTGATTCTTACAGAATGTAAAAATTAAAACAGAACATTTAAAAATAAAATCCTTTTTTTACAGCTTGAAAAAATATTCACGGTCATCGGAATTTCATGCCTGACTTGGCCGGGAAACTCGCCCGATTTGAATCCCATCGAGCCCTTATGGTATATTATGAAGCGCAAAGTTGCTGACCAGAAGCCCGAAAATAAAAATAAATTAATTTGAGCATTAAATAAAGTTTGGTATGAAGTTATTATCAAAGATAACATACAAATTTCGGTTGATTCGATGCCGTCAAGGATAATGGCTGTAATACGGGCTAAAGGAGGAGCAAAATCCTACTGATATTTTTTTTTGTAGCTTGATGTTAGTTCTTGAAAACCACTTTAAAGACTTATAAATATTGTTTAGTTTTGAATATTATAAAAATAAATTACATTTTCATAAAAATTTCTTGTATTTACATAAGTTTTTGTCAAAAATGATACGTTTTTGAGCTCCAGCAATATTTTTCCGTTCTTACACTTTGCATATTTAATTTTAAAATCATAATAATATTAAAAAAAAAAAAATATTCTCCAACATAAAAATTATTATTTTCGTATTTTCATGTTATTTTGAGGTGGTGCGGTTTTCGTGACCGCCAGTGTATATGTATGTATATATGTAAATATTGCAATATGACATTAACAATAAAAAAGGTGTTGTTGCTCTGCTTCTTTGTTGTTGCTTGTTGGCTTTTGTTGTTGTCGTTGTTGTGATTGCCAACACTGTTCCAAACGGTTACGTATTTTTAAATGGAAGACAGACACTTTAGGAACACTTTTCCTGAATTGGGAACAAGCGTAAGAAAAAAAACCAAAAAAAACAATAACAGCGACAAACACGGAGGTATTTTAATTTAATGTCAAGAGGAAGCACAAGTACATGAAGATAGTGTTGACGTTAAATAAAGTTGAAAAGTAAATGTTACTGTTTTTATCATTTTTTGATAGCTGGCCTCACTTGGAAAGTATGTGTTGAAAACAGGAAATGAAACAAAATATATTATGTGAGTCAATTGCAGTTGGAGAAGTTTAACGAAAGACGGGACCAACAAAACGTTATGGTCCAACTGTCATCGAAAGTTAATACGAATTATCAACGGCAACCTAAAGTAAGTATATTTCAAGGCTGATGGCAGTCATCACATATCGCCTATCGCTGAGCAAGTGCCCAAAATGAGAATCCCATACAAAGTCTACTGTCGTAGTTACAAACATCCACGCGAGGAAAACGAAACCATGCTCCATTTTCTCTGCGAATTCCCTCGTGTTTCCCGTTTATATGCGCCAGAAATATCATGAGTGGATGCGAAAAGCTCGGCCTAGGCCCTCCATGGGCTGTTGTGCCATTAAAACTAAAGTAAAGATAAACCCACAGTACTCCTCTAAGTCCCGCTTTCGATAGAAATTTTAATGTGGGCCCTTACTTCTATGGAGTTCATATTGAGATGTGGTAGTTAATGACCACCCAAAAAATGCCTAACACGAGTACTTTTCTTTAGGTGCAAATTTCAAAGATTGGCTAACTTCGCTCTCCGTGCGACTTGAGGTTTTCCTGCTTCTTGTTTTTAGAATCTGGCAATCAGTATCTTTGTATTAATCTTGATCAGCTCCCCATAAATCTGCAAACCTTACTCAAGATATTTGATCACAAAAACGAAAACTGATTTCAATGCGTTTCTGTGCAGGGAAAGAGCTATTCCTGAAAAGCTGAGAAACTTTTCAGTTTTAATACTGGAAAATTGACCATGTATTAAACATATTCATTATATGTATTAAGTACAAGTGGAGTCAAGTCCTGCTGTACCTAATATTTCCAACGGCGATTATATTGTCCTATTTTTGGCGCGTTCAACCACTGTGTTTCGGATAGAACACCTTCCTAGCCGGAGCGTTTTTTTATTCGCTTATCATGACCTGGCCAGCGAAGCTGACTATGCCAGTTATATTCGTTGAAACATGGCGATCAAACATATTGGAGAATAGATCTTGTGATCGGCAGATGTAATGGTCCCAATTGTAATCATTATCCACAGCGTAATAACCACATTAAGAGAGGAGGGATGAGTGACATAGCGTAATTTTCGTCCGCCGAGTCAGCGCTCTACTTCTCTATTACAAAAAATTGACACTGTCGTTGGAAAAAGCAAACTTGTATACACTAAATAATTTGCAAATCTCGTACAGTTCGGGTTCGTCTTTTCGGTGAATATTTTGAAAAATATATTATATTTACGAGCATATTCGGCCCAATCGTGTACATGTGTATTCGGAAGCATTAGTTTATACTTAGATCTATTGAAAAAAATGATTCTTGGGTTATAGTAAGTGGTTAGAAACATCGAAAAGTAAAAGTATATATGTAGTTCAAGGGCCACAATTGCCTTCTACAACAAGCAAAATGAAGATGTTAAACCATTAAAAGACCATTAAAAAAGCATATAAAGGGTGTTTTTTTAGAAGTATGATTTTCAACCTGGCAATACTTTTTTCGTAGTTGATCGTTTTGACAGCTGTCACTTGACTTATGCTCAGTTTGGTTTGCCATTCATAATGAATAGACTTACTCCTGAACAACGTTTGCAAATCGTGCAAATTTATTACCAAAATCATGGTTTAGAGTCGGTAATCGAGCAACCATGGATCGGTTTTGCACCACGTTTACTCTAGTAATAATGCGCATCCGAAGACGCTATTGCTGCTGTGGAACAGAGTATCGAAGAAGACCCGAATGAGTACATCCGCCATCGCCCACCAACAATTGGAGCTGTGCCCATCCACTTTATGGAAGATTTTGCGGAAGGATCTTGGTTTGCGATCTTACAACATCCCACTCATGAAAGAATTGAAGCCGAACGACCATCAAGCGCGTCGCACGTTCGGTGAATGGGTCCAAAACGAGATGGCCACCGATCCCGATTTTCACAAGAAAATTTTCTTCAGCGATGAAGCTCACTTTTGGTTGAATGGGCACGTTAATAAGCAAAATTGTTGCATTCGGAGTGATTATAATCCACAAGCCATTGTTGAGACGCCGTTACATCATCAAAAAGTCATTGTTTGGTGCGCTCTATGGGGATCATTGGTCCATATTTCTTCAAAGATGAAGCCGGTCATAATGTTACAATCAATGGGGAACGCTATAGAGCCATGATTAATGACTTTCTCGTGCCTGAATTGGAGGATGTTGATGTTGATGTGGACGACTTTTGGTTCCAACAAGACGGCGCTACATGGCATACAGCCAATGAAACAATCAATTGATTGAAGGAAACTTTTGGTGAACGCATTATCTCGAAAAGCTCGGCCTAGGCCCTCCACGGGCTGTTGTGCTATTTAAAGTAAAGTAAATTATCTCGCGCCGTGGGCCTGTGGAGTGGTCTCCAAGATCGTGCGATTTAACACCGCTGGACTATTTTTTGTGGGGTTATGTGAAGTCGCTGGTCTACGCTTTTCAGATAAGCCCGAGACGATTGACGCCTTGGAAGAGAATATTCGGCGCGTTATTACTGACATAAGGCCCCAATTGCTGCAAAAAGTGATCGAAAATTGGGTCTCTCGGCTGAAATTTATTCGAATCAGCCGCGGCGGCCACTTGCCCGAAATCGTTTTTAAAACATAAAGGCAAATCTTTATCTTTATAATAAAGCTAAATTCTTGGCCAAACCATTAAATTATATGCGTTTTATTTCTTCTTGAAACCCACTCTTCTAAAAAAAAAAACCCCTGTATAATTTCTTTGATAGGTGGTAAGTATATTTCCCATTATAGCGAAGTATAAAAATTTTACACAAATCAGAATGGTTACCATGAAAATAAAGGAATATTTATGGCCATAGATTTGTATATGTCACGTGTTATTTTTCAAATTACAATATTCGAAATATGCGATAAACACACATAAAAAATAAAATTATACAAACGGCAAGTAATGCAACACTAATAAAATATATTCAAAAAGAAAAGAGAAACAAATTTAAACAAAACTATACGATTTCATAAAATCAAGTATAGAATTGACGACAAAATGATAAGCAACAATTGGCTGGGCACAATCAGGCAGGCAAAGGGTTTATTATTTCTTTTTAATTCAATTGTTTTATATTTTTTATAAATTGAAAACTGATAAAATTATACTGACATCGTTTTTTTTAGTTTGCTCTAAAATACTTATCAATTTTGTGCACATAAAAAAAACAATGGGGGAACAAATGAAATATGTTTACAATTGGAGGCAAAGGTGCAAATAGCTGCAAATAAAAATGTACAATAACTAATTGAAAATCGTAATAAAAGTGTGCAAAAGATCCACGTAAAAAGCTTATGAGCATGGCATGTTGGTGCCCGCATAGTCTGAATATAGAGGAGAGGATTGAAAAACGAACGAACAGGCGAAGTTCTACCCAAGAGAAAATTAAGTGCTCGAATTTAATGTAGTAAAAAATATTTTGAAAATGCGTTTCGAACAGTGGCGGTCACTCATACCTGCATTATGATCGACTGAGCTCTTTCGCTATGTACATGAGCCTTGCACATGTTGCCCTTTTGCGTGATATGGCGTGGCCAGTACTAATTTAAGGATGGATGACTTCACATGCTCCCGATCTCTTATCTTAATAATTTCTGCGTTAGCATAACTGAATTTTGCAAGGGTTATCATTACTCAAACTGGAGCTTATCAGAAATAAGAACTAAAATGAATATTTCCAATGCAATATTTGACGCTCTGGCAACAGAATTTTTCTATCACGTCAGGATTTGGAGAAATTTTAATCAGAAAGTGAAAAATGTCCAAAGAATTTTGCTTCCCATGGAACCGAACTAACATTTTTCAAGTACCAAGTTTAACATATCACACAAGGGTTAACTCTATTTATGATTAAGAAGAAATATCGTTGCTGTGTATGAAATTTGACACCTCACCGAATGATTCTATACTCGTATTCAGCATAAAAAATTGCAAGTCTACAAAAAATCTATTATATTCAATAAAACAACACAAAATATTAAACTCAGGGTTAAAATTTTACGCCTACCTAAACAAAAATCTTTTCTAAAAACAAAAAATCATCTAAGCTACACTTGAAAGAGAAAGTAAGTAAAAAGGTAAAATTTCAAACGGTTGGCAACGCGAACGCATATCACAAGTGCAACAACAATGAAAGCAACCACAAAGCGTTGGCAGCATTCGCGGCAGCGAATTTGGCGGACAAACATCGAAAATTGAGGGTCATATATAGGCGCCAACAAAAACAACACAACGAAAGAACGTCAACAGAGAGCGAAACCAGAATTGAGAGGAAGAAAATAAAAGAAGAAACGACAACACAGAAAACAATGGACGACCAGTGTTGTCGTCTTTTGTTGCACGAAAATATCTAAAACATTTGTTAAAACGACCAAAAACGGTTAAAAATATATTTTTCCAAATTTTATTTGCAAAATTAACATATTCTGCAGCCTCATATAATCTCATAAAATATAAACTTGTCAAGACTCGAATCCAGCAACTACTACCAACTACTCTACGGCGACCAACTAGAAATTGAATTTCTTTAAAAAAATTTTAATTATTATTATTAATTAATTCAATTATAAATAAAACTTTTCAGATTTCAGCTTATTCACTTTCACTTGACAGGAAAAACCTGAGAAAGCTCACACTTGAATTGAGAAAACATCGCGCGTTTAAAGAATTGAAACTTATTTTGGTTGCAGAGTTGCATTTATTTATAGTAAAAATGGAAAAACGAAATATGTTTTTGCTTATAATTATTTATTACTGTGAAAAAAAACATTTTTTATGAAGTTTGCAAAAAAAAAATAACACGACTAGATGTTACTCTAAGTAATAGCATTTCTAAAATTTTCCGGCTAAATGGGTTTTAAGTGGCCAAGATCAGCCGGAAAACGGCAAAAGCCGCAACACTGTGGATGACGTCGTCGACAACGCGATAACGAGGAAATCGATTTGTCACAAAAATTTCCGCGGCAATTGTCGAACGGAAAAAAGAAAAACTTTGAACAGCAATGGGCCGATAATGTAGTGGCCTTACATACTTTTCGTTTATTGAAAATTTTAGCATTTCTTTAGGAGTAGAGCACATCTATGAATGTTACCACTCGAATAAATTCGATTGCTCTGACTGCTTACTCGCACATTTGTTAATGAAGAATACTTACAACTCTTTAATCAGCATTATTAAGAATGTTTGTATTAATGTGTTTTATAATCCAACTAATGCAATTTAATTATAAATTTATTTTATAGCTATTTGTGGAATTATTAATATTTGCACCAAATTATGGTTTACTTTTTTTTTTGTTTTTTTTTTTCTTTTTTGGTTGACACTTGGCAGCGCAGGAGAACGAAGCAGAAACGATTAAAAAGAACCGAATGTCGTCGTCGTCGCCACCGTCACCGTAGAACTTTGCGCTGCGCTGGCTGAAATGACAAATCACAGCGGAACTATAAAACCCTTATTTATTTTTTTTGTATTTAACACTTTCCGCAGCGTTTTCGTATTTTCTTTTTCACTTTCCTTATTTAGAATATATTTTATTAGGACAAAAACGTTAGCAGCGATGATGACGAAGGACTCAATTGCACAGAAATTTCACTTTTTACAAGATGTTCGCTTCGAGTGTGACACGTGAGTTTTAATAATGCTGCTTGCTGTTAATATCAAACTTTATTGAAATTCTAAAATAATTATTTTTCCGTTCAAGTCTTCGCGAGTTCATACGTCGCCGCCTCAGCTGAGTATGCAAAGAATACTGTCGATCAGCGTTGATTTTCTGTTAACGTTGCCAATCAATTTCCATGTATCAATTAAATACAATCTTGCTATTTCACTCTTGCACGTGAGTTTTTATATGAGTCAAGTTAATGTAAATGTCAGAATGAAAAATGTAAACTTGGCTGTAGTTGCAGTGAAACAGAGTTGCAATTGAAAATTTATTTTAGAAAAATGAAGAAGCAATATAACAGCAAATTTTCTTGTGCTATTATCTTGAACCTTTTCTACCTTATAAACCTGCCCAGTTTACTCTCTTTATTAGCCTATTCTATATACTTTGGTATTCTCACTGAAAATATTGTTAGTAAGTAACAATTATCCATATAAATCTATTTAATTAATAACAAAAAAGAAAGTAACATCTTCATTTTATGCGCATTCTTATAATACAAATTTTTTTTTATAATTTATTCACCATTTTTGTTTACATTTTGTTTCGCTAAAACAAAATCCAACTAAAAATGACTTAAACAATTATGTATATGCAACAAAACACTATAGCGTTTGATACTAAAAGTGTATAATAGTATTTAAAAAAAAAAAAAAAGAATTATAATAATAATTATGTATACTTCGCTGCTGATACAACTAATTTACTGTTTTTTCTCGTTCTCGTTTTTTGCAGACATTTTCTTAATATGGCAAACAAAATAAAAATGTCATGACATTTTAAAATTATGTGAGTACTATTACAATATTAAAAATTATTTACTATAAGTATTTCTTTTAATTTCATTCATGCAACCTTATTGATTTGAACTGTGTATTTATTATGAATTTATCTGTGTTTATGCTATTTAGAAGCTGTATATTTATAATGTAATAATACAATTAATGAACAACTTCAATAAACTTCAATTTAATATATATGAATATAGGGACTCTTGAAAACGCAAAATATAGTAGTAAAAATTAAGAGGTACAAAACAAAAAATAAATATGTGTAAATTAAACGAGTAATATGTAATAATAAATGGACCAGATATGTATGTATGTATGTACCCATCACACTTATTGCAGAGTAAAAGAATTTATCGATATTTAACAAAAAGCGCTTAAGTAGAATCGTCATTGCTGCCGCTGATTAGGCTAGGCTGAAGGTAGTTTGTCGTTTTGGTGTTTGTTTATTTATTTGCTTTATCGTTTCCTTTCCATTCCATTTCATTCACAATTTAACTTTATGATTAGTTTTCATGTATTTGCATTTCTAATTCAACATCGGAGAAATTCACTTCACGCATTGAATTGATAAACATATAACGTGAGAAGTAAATATAAAGCCAACGGAACCATTTCATTTGTGATTTATGCTCTTTCATGGCATTTCGTATTATGGATGCTTCTTTCCAGCTCAAAATACACCTAATGGGAAAGTGTGTGAAGAAAATTAGAACATATTTGTATGCTATATCGATGGTTTAACACACAGATATTGTATATCCCCTTTTTTTTGAGCTTCAAAAAATAATCGTCTTTTGGAAGCATCCGTTTTTGACTAAATGTACAAGCTAAAAAAGAAGGTGGACTTACAATATATATCTGCTTTAACCCGCCAGATTTCCTTAAGAATGTGGATTTCTTTAGGCAATGGATTCCCCATTTTCCTGCTGGGTATTTTAGCAACTTACCAATGCGTTGACATGAAGCATGTACAAAGTAGATCAAATATTGACAAATATTTTCTTATAATGTTTATAGAATCCAGAGTATAAAATTTACAATCTATGCAAAAAAAAAAATAAAAAATTTAAAAATGTTATAAATTGAAGAGCCTACGATTTGGTTCAACTCTCACCTTTAGGTAATAAATTAGCTAAGCAGAGCGATGCTGCTGCATAGTACACAGCACAGTGATTTGGATGTTGGCTGATGCCATCACGATCGAATGTGAAGATCGCTTGAATATCAAGGCTCTCCACAGTGTTCAATATCAAGTTGGCAACAGCATCACTTTTCCACTCGACATTTGGATCATCGGGCAAATTGGTGGCATTCACCAATATAATGTTAGACGACGGAATGCCCAACAAAGTGCAAGACTTCCACAGTTCTTGACGACGTACCTGTGACTGCTGTTCAAAGTTACCTAGTAAATGTGAGATTAATGATTATGATTAATCAAAGAGATATCTATAATTGTTTTTAACTTACCATTAGATAAGCACAACACATACACTTGGCAGGTATCACGTTGTGCCAACGAATATATTAGTGGCCCGAAAAACATACACTCGTCATCTGGGTGCGATGTTACAAGCAGCACCCGCCGCAGTGCCTGTTCGCATGGAAGCCTCACATTGTTAACAAATTTAAGTAGACGCCACAGTCGACCATCGCTCGCCGCCGTCGCCAGGAAGGTGAGCTTGTAAATGCCCAGGCATACTAAAAAGTATACCACAACGGCGTATATTATATGCTCCAGGGCTTCAGCTGAAGATGATACGAGGCGGGAATATAGCGAATGTGGGTTAAGCAAATCGTGCAGCAAATCAAGTGCCGTGTGAATGCCAAACGGATTTGTGGTGGCGGCGGCGGCGAGAAAATAATGGACACTGTCGTTATAGAGTGTTGTGATGTTCACACTGCTGCCAATAATTTCGTTTAACGAGAACAATTTCATTTCATTGCAATACGTTTGATAGTAATTTTCTATTTACCGATAATTTTCAATTAAATATTACTTGTTTTTTGTGTTTTTGGAAAAATAAAACAGAAATGTTTTTAATTACACCAAAAATGGTTTTAAAATCACACTAACTTAATTTGGCCTTTCTCAAAAAACAAAAAAACAAAAAAGAGCTGCGCTAGGGAGAATATGTAAATGGTTCCTATATTGTTGTTTTTGATTTTTAGCGCACTTCGATTTATATTTTCTACTCCGCGCGCTTCCTAATTTAATCCTTCGCTAATTTAATTCTATCTTTTTAACTCCTTCGAAGAATTTTGACTTTTCACCAGCTGTTTTCTGTTTTTCTTTTGTTTATGGTTTCACAGCAAGGCAGATTTCCTTGCCGTCAATTGCAGAGTTGCAAAGAGAGGGTACGAATGTAGTATGCACATGGGAGTGGGTAACGCTGCTTGTGGACGGCATTTTCTTAACACATATTAAGTATATATAAAAAGTCATGATAAAATGCATGTCGTATCGTATGGAAGCTCTAAATCAAAGTATTAAAAGCCAAACTCCATAACATACGTTGTACGCTTTCTTCAACTAGTTTATTACTTTATTATGACTTTCAAAACAAGTAGAAGGCGTGTTATGGAGTCCGACTTCCAGTTATTCGGGGTATTTTCGATGTATCCTATTCTGTCAAATTGTTAGAATATCGTAACATTTTTTTACGAGTATGAAAAATTAAGTAATTTATAACAATTGAACACGACGCCTTCTGAATACCGCGATTGTGTTGTAACTCGAGTAACTTATCTTTTATTACGATTGTATCTTATATTGAAAGGCGTAACTCTTGACAAAAGAACAAATGCTGCAGCTGATTCCATAAATTATTTATTTTACATATGTATATGTGAATGCGGTACATTTTTTCAAAAGACAAAAATTGACTGCCTCAACATAATTTGTCTTAAAACAATGTCGTCTCGTCTAGAAGCAACTTAAGAAAGGATAACGAATACAGTGATTTTTAAAGAAGCTCTATGGTGTAATAAATAAAGTGAACAAATTTTAAGTCTACCAAATTTGGTAATTCTTCATTTATGTCTGTCTAATTAATTGAAATTCCGAAAGTACCTTGTTAGTTAGTTTTAGTGTCTGGGTCAGCACAGTTTATTATGATACCACATGCGACCTGCAGTTTAACTTACTTACTTACTTAACTGGCACTACAACCGATGATCGGTCTTGGCCGCATGTATAAAGCTTCGCCAGTCGCCTTTGCTATGCGCGCGCTGGCGCCAGTTGATAAGGCCAAGTGCAGTCAGGTTGTCCTGCACCTGGTCTTTCCAACGGAGATTAAAACGTCCCCTTCTGCGTGTTCTTCCACCGTGGTTCGAATAAAACACCCTTCTAGCCGGAGCGCTTTCTTCCATTCGCTCAACATGACCCAGCCAGCAAAGCCTCTGGAGTCTTATACGCTTGACTATATCAGTGTCGGCGTACAGCTCAACGTTCCATCTTATTCGATACACGTCGTTCACGCAGACCGTAGATCTTACGGAGTATCTTTCCCTCGAACGCTCTTAATAGCCTGTCTTCATTGATGGTCAATGTCCACGTCTCTGCGCCATACATTAGCACGGGAAGGATGAGGGACTTATAGAGCGTTATTTTCGACAGTCGAGAGAGGGCTCTACTTCTCAATTGCCTACTGATCCCGTAGTAGCACCTGTTGGCAAGAGTTAGTCTCCATTCTCCAGGCGTACAAGTAATCCCTAATCGTGCTGTCGAAGGCGGCTTTATAATCGACAAATAGATGATGGGTGTCGATCTGTTTTCTCGGGTCTTTTCCAGGATTTGGCATTGTGTGAATATCTGGTCGATGGTAGATTTACCAGGCCTGAAGCCACACTGATAAGGTCCAATCAGTTTGTTGACGATGGGCTTCAGTCTTTCGCACAGTACGCTCGATAGAACCTTATATGCAATATTAAGAAGGCTTATCCCACGGTAGTTGGCGCAGATCGTGGAATCACCTTTCTTATGGATTGGGCAGAGTACGCTGAGGTTTCAATCACTTGGCATGCTTCCATCCGACCATATTCTGCATAGAAGCTACAATTTAACTCCGGTTACAAACGACTGGGTGGCAATTTGTTATCACTTGGTAGTTTTACCAAGTTGTTACCTAACTACTACACTATCGAGGTCATTTCAAAAGTTCCTACATATCAAAAATATTGTTCCTTTAGTGTTATCACATATTCATAAGGATATAAAATATATTGAGAAATACTGCTTACGCGAATTTGTTTTTGCAACCTGTGAAATGATACTAGAAATCCAACAAATATCAATAATACGCTACTTTCTTGAGCAACTCATAACTCTTGCCACTTTATTGTTCCTTCATCTTTTCACGTGCATTTCACACAAATTTAGCCGTATGCTCTGCTTTTTTCAATGAGACAACGGAGACGGTGCGATATTTTTTTAATGTAAAAAAGTTAGTGAAAATTTCTTTCAAAGTTTAAAATTAAGAAATTAAATCAATAACACAATTACGCTTTAAATAAGGAAGGTTCCAAGCATTATTAAAGTAAAAAAGTAGGCATATGTGCAATCGTATTGAGTAAAACGTGAACAAGAGCGAAAATAAAATACAATTGCCGAAAATTGAAGCTGAAGCAGAGACAACGGCACCGACAGCAACAAAGAACTTTACTTGGTTTTTTTTTGTTAAGAGTATTTAAATAAGAGTGTTCAGTGAAAAAGGGGGCCAAAACAGTACAAGGAAAAACGAAAAAAATAACGTTTGCGATTTTACTTCCGAACAGAACGGAAAAAAATTTTTTTCACCTTTAAAGTACGCTTTGCATGAGGAGGTGTGCGTGCGTGTGTGTGTGTGTTTGTGTATGTGATTTTGAGTAAAGCGGCAAGGTAATCATCGAAAGTTAACAAGAGAGTAGTTGAAAAATAAGCAGCGGCGAAATCGGCAAAGTAGCAGCAACAGAAATAACTACGAGCCGAGAATCGGAGCGAGATGTCGCAGCACGTGCAAGATCCCGCTGTTTTCGAAAGAAGATTGCGCCCCATTTACGGTGAGTGAGTAGTGTTGTGGGTGTTTTGGGTGAGGGGTAATGAGTGGCAGCGGGGGTAGGTAGGTAGCACTGTCTGCCGCCTGTTGGTATCTCGTTTAACGGGAGAGCGTTAAACGACAATTTGATCTCTAGAAATATACATAAAAGTACTTATATGCAGGTACATAATAAGTACTTACAAATATATTTATATATAAAATGTGCCTGCGAGAACTTCATACATACTATGTTCATATGTATATACATATATATACTTATGGTAGGTATGTACATGCGTGTGTAGCTATATACTCTGCGAATTATAAGAAACAGTGTTTCGAAGCGTAGCTACAAAAAAGTATTGTTATAATTGCATAATTTTATTTTAAACTAATTAATTGCCATAATGTACTAGTATACTTTACTTAAATTATTGTTCTTTATGTGGAATAAATAATAAATTTACATTTGTGCTTTGCACATGAGACGTACAAAAAAAAAACAGACTATCTATTATATTTTGGTACAAGAATCTGTAGAAATTAAAGGAGCAAAATTATATTAGAGGGCCTGATAGTCTGTCTTTTTTTATAATATACATATGTATATTTTTAAATGAAAGATCTTGCTGGTTACTTGTTACTAGAAATTATTTGTCAAGCAAAGTTTTGTTGGTATTTTACGTACTAAAATTTTTCAGTTTGTCTTAGAAAAAAACCAAATATTGTTTGGCCAATCAAAAAATTGCTCCCATAACCCTAACGAAATAGCGGTATTTTATATTAGTTTAACTTTCCACTCCCCTCTGTAGAGAAATGGGTTGCTACCAAAAGCGAGCTGATCACTGTCAGCGAGGTGAAACAACAAACGAGTGTACATATTTTTGAGATCATATTTAAGTTAGACCCCGTTTTCATTTATGAATTAAGTATTTCAACTAATTTTTGTGTTTGTGGGGGAGAGGAGGCAATTAAGGTTACAAATCCCCTCTCTTCTTTCCCTATTCACACAATCAAAAGAATGTTTTTGGGCGTTATTTGAGGCGCTAATTTAAACGTAAATGCAAAGTTAGAAAATTAAGGAGACCAACACGTTGCCACCTATTAAGAAAGTTCGATTGCAACAAACCGTTTTTGCTTGACCCTTAAAGTTTTCTTTATGTGAAAAGTACTTTATATGTACCTACAAATAAATGTATTTATATTGATTTAATAATCAGCTATCATATGGTAAATGTGTTTATAGCCAACAAATAGTCAAATTTCTGGTATACTTATGTGGTGAATCTTAAAATCACTTTTCTACTAACGATATTTTTAAGAAAATATATATTTTCTTGGTAAAAATAGCGAAATTAGCGAATTAGTAGTGTTTTGAAAAATTAAGATTCAGATTAAAAATATAAGAAAGAATTTGACTGTAAATTCTTTGCTCTATTTAACAAATACCATGTAATTTAAAAATAAATACAATAATTCAATAAACTTAATACGGAAGTCTTGAACAATTGCTTTGAACTTCAGCATCCTTGATCAAGGCTAAATTGTTAAGTATTACATACATGAATACAAATTTGATTACCCACATATTTACACTAATACAAAATTCTTGCCTCTAATTTAAAAATTGTTCAAATTTTGTTTTCATATATTAACATCACCACCGTTATCATCATCATCGGTTGTTTGTTGGCGTCAATATCATCATGGCCATCGTAATTGTGATCTTCATCACAATATTACACCCAATAGATAATTTGGAAGTTGGCAACAATCGCAAAGCACTGCAAGAGGTCGAGAAATTACTTAAGAAACATTCAAATTTATTATGCGCACGAGCACTCAAAGGCTTGGCGCTGCTACGTCTGGGACGTTATGAGGAGAGTCATGGCTATTTGCAGGCAGTCGCCGACGAGAAACCTTTCGACGATGCAACACTACAAGTTTTGTCATTCTGCTATAAAGAATTGGAGCAATGTAAGTGTGTAATGAAAGCTGAAACGGTTCAAAAGAAAAGAAAATTCGCAGCTGTTACTCATTTGATCATTTGACAGCTACCATACCATATATATGTTTTAGATATTCGTTTGACAAAACGCCCCGACCGGTCTCTTGGTTAGCTATGGTATTTATCTCTGGCTGGTGGCTAGTGGCTGGTGGCTAGTGCACGCTCACACAAACTCACTCACTCATTAGATTATTATTAAGTTATAAATTTATGCATTTTGTCGTTTTAAAAACGAGGCAACATGACAAAATGAGTTCATTAGACGAATACGAGTGCAGTGTGCGTGCACGTTTCTTTTCTTTTGATTTGAGCGGCATTTATATATTTATATTTTCGAGGAGGAGTAATTTCTTTGATTTAATTGTGCATTTCACAGTTAACTTATTAAATTTCTATTAATTTTTCTTTCGTATCTCAGTGGATAAAATTGTGGAGCTATACAATCACGCAGTCAAACAATCGCCTGGCAATGAGGAACTCCTGGCGCATCTCTTCATATCGCATGTACGTCTGGAGGATTTCAAAGCGCAGCAATCGGTTGCTTTGCAACTGTACAAATCACAGCCGAAAAATGCATATTATTTTTGGGCAGTAATGAGCGTTGTTCTTCAGGTATTTCATATTTTAATTACATACTTGTAAACTTTTGACTATTTAAGTACTTGTATAACAATTATTTTAGGGTATACGTGGTCCAGAGAGCAACAGCCCCGATAAACGTAAAATCTATTTGGCTTTAGCGCAACGAATGGTCGATAAGTTAATCAAAGATAATAAACTTGAATCGGAACAAGAAGTTTTCCTCTACTTGCACATACTCAAACTGCAAGGGAAATACAAAGATGCTTTGGAATTTCTGAACGGTGATGTCTGCGAGAAATTGTATCCAGGTGCTCCGGTTTATATGAAGATTGATTTATTAAAAAATCTAGAATTATGGCAGGATATCAATACGCTGCTTAAGAATTTGTTAAACGATGAGTAAGTAAAGTACCATATTGTAATTTATTATTGCTATATTTCATTATTTTTATAATTTGGTTTTGATGGATTAAGGAGCGTACACGAAAAAATTGATACTTGCTTTTTACTTTATAAAAAATTGTAAATAGATGCGATAAAAGTAAGCCAGAATATAGACTAGATGTCCACAAATTGTTGTGATTTAATTTTTGAATATGAGAAAATGCTTTAAGTGAAATGGCAGACAAGGAGCTTGAGCGACCAAAAATATATTGAACATTTTACATGTATAATCCTTCATGGACACAAAAAAAAGATTTCAAACAAATATGTGGTGTTAGCATTGCAACTGCAAAGTGTAAAGAGAATCTTTCTGGCGAGAGAGTTAATGGCTCCAGCAGAAAATGTGATCCAATGGACAAAAAACTTGATGCTTTAGTTAAAGTCCACTTGAAGTCCTAATGCAACTTCATTTTTTCGTGTCCACTCCTTAGTTACCTAAATAGTACTAGGGTGTACTTATTGTAGTTCACTTTTTCATATTTCATTATGTAATAACTTGAATTAAATCATAAAACCATTGCCTTCACAGTCGTGATCGTTGGGACTATTATCAAGACTATTTGAGCAGCTGTTTCCATTTGCTCAACGCGCAAAAAAAGGCTGAAACGGAAACGTCCACCGAGGAGAATAAGGAGTCAGCCTTAAGCGCCTTGGATGATTGTCATGATTATCTTTGTCAGGTTGGTAAAAATTTTAAACATTGGAATTTATTAAGTAGAGGCAAAAATTTTTTATTTGAAAAAATCTTATAAATGAATTTTTTCCATAATTTTCGGCCTGATATATGAACATGGCTATACATATGTATATATTATATTATTAAACACACGCTTCATTCTATAAATCTTACAGCTTATTGAATCTGCTGAGAAAAAGGTTCGTGGCCCGTATCTGGCACGCTTGGAACTGCATAAACGCATGCGTGCTCGACAAATGAATGCCAAAGAGTTGCTTGGTGATTTTAGTGCGCTTGTTATAGAGTATTTCCGTTTATTTGGCGATAAATCATGCTGCACTCACGATATTACGCTCTTCTTAACATCGATTACCATGGAAGAGCGCCAGGAGTTGGCTAGCAAATTACTGCTGGAGAGTGGCATCAGCTCAACAACATTGCCGCAAAATGTAATTATTACAAATACCTAAAAATGTACTGAACTGAACTTTATTAGAAATGGAATTTAATTGCAGAAAGAACAAATGCAGAAACACATTTGCGCATTACAAATTTCACGCATATGTGGATCACATATCGATTTGCAAGTGGAGCATTTGCTTGCGTTCTATACGGCTTTGAAGCTGCACTACGAGCATGGTTTGAGCTCATTTGGCAAGAATTTACTGCATACAGATATGGGGCCATCAGATCCATATGCATTGCTAGCAGGTATGTGATTGAATGAGGTGGAGCTTGCTGCTTGCTGTCTTAAGTGAAAATACTTGCACCCAGAACGTGACAGTTCGACTTAAGCTTTCCCCTGACTAATCTATAATCTTTCTCTTGTTCATTTAGCCAACGTCATGTACGATGTCAGCTTACATGAGCAGAAATCGGACCGCATCTTTGAATCGCTCTGTTTGCTGCAGTATGTGCTGCGCAATAGTACCAGCAATTTTCACGTTAAGCTGCTAAGTCTCAAGATTTATCATATGTTCGGTTGTTTGCTGGGCGCTCAGGAAATGTACGATTACTTGGATATCAAACAAATTCAATTGGACTCAATGGGCTATATACATTGCAATCTGCTGCCACTTTGTGGACGCTTTTCATCGGCACGCACGGTTTTCGATGCCACCTTGAAATTTTTCACTAACAGCTACAAGGAGCGCCTCGAATATATCGCGTTGACATATCGTTTTTGTACATTCTCGAAGCTGGAAGAGTTCATGAATTTCAAGGAACGTCTAACCAATAGCATACACTATGTGGCGACATCGGTTGAGGCGCAGCTGTGCGATCTGGTAGTGCTGTACGGCAATGTCCATCAGAATATTGCCGCCTACATGGCAATGAGCATAGATCCAGCCAGTGATCGTATTTCATGGCACGAGCTTAGCGATAATCGTGACTTATCAGCGATTGTACGCTGGGATCCAGTGCATTTGGTTGACTTGGAAGAGGAGCGCAAGGAATCATTTAATCAAGAAGTGGAACTATTGCAAATACGTTCGCTGTTATTGCGTTTAATCGCTTCGTTCGTGGATCTCTTTTATCCGGCTGGTGTGGGCAAATTGCGGCTCAGCAGCAAACCGGCAGCAGCAGCAACAAACCCCACAACAGCGAACTCTACTTCTGCGTCTTCCGCCACAACTGCCAAAGCCAATAATGTGCAAAATGCTGAATTGAATAACGTCAACAAAGAAACCGATACCATTGAATTATTAGTTGAATCGTGGGCGGGACTATATCAGCGATTGCGCCTCATGAACTACAAACCATTATCGAATCGTTTTCTAGTCAATTTAGTGCCGACACGCTTACATTTACTTTTGGAAATGCCATATGAGAAATTTTTTGTGGATTTGGCACAACTGGTGGTCGATTTGTATACGGGCGCTATAAATTTACCCATGCAGTGTAAATTAGTTAGCGATAATGTTAGCAATATTGCGGAGCTATGTGCGCAAACAATCAAAGAAAGCGACGACGCTGATGAAGATGGACTGTGGCGACGCAGAGAGTGGCAGAGTAAGGTGGCCGCATGCTTAGAGGTATGTAGAGATTTTGTTGAGCGCCGTACAAATTATTGTGCACTTAAGCTTTTACATTTTATTTTCTAGATACTCTCATTATATGCGTTTATACTTTCGGCATTTCATGAGAAAATGCAAGGCACTGCGAAATCAAAATCACGCAAAGTTAGAAACAATGAAACTAGCGAACAAAATCAAATCGTTAGCGAAAAGGAACGTAGTCAACTTTTGGTAGAACTGATGCGTCATTTGAAGAAAAAACTACAGAGCTGTGAATTAGTTATTGGTAAATATTGAGAAATGGACCCCTCAAATCGAGAAATCGCATTAGTATTGCAAGTCAAACAGTCGAAATACGTTAGCGATTTCTCAAATAGAATCAGCCCTATTTTAAATAAATTCTCCCGCGATATTTTTCTTAATTATCCCAAAGATCCATTCAGAAAAAATGGAAACGCCTATGACTTTTTGAAACATGGACGAAAAACTAAACTAATGAAAATAATTTACAGAGTTTAAATGGGAGATATTTTGGCATTTCATTCCCAAAATTGGTTTTTTAAATCTATAATTAAACGTTTTAGTTGACATAGATGACAAAAATTGTCTGTTTGGTTAGACCTGATTTGTGGTTTCACGCAAGCTGCTCCTAATAGCAATACTATGCATTTCTGACTGTTTTTTCAAGTAATTTAATATTAATTTCCTATATACCGAACAGCTGATTCCAACTTTCATTCAAAAATCTCCCGAACTCCCGGGAGATTTGGAATAGATTTTTCTCTCGGGAGAATTAATGGAAGATTTTGAATCAGGCTGAATAAATCGAAATCTGCTTCAAATTCCCTTGCTTGAACATGTCCACTTGCTCCTATTTTCTTCTTTTTGTTTTTTTGTAGTTGTAAATGTATTAATTTCCTGTTTTCTTGTTTTCACTTTGCAGTAAATTGGAAAACTCCCGCACTGCCGCGCGACTTAAACTCATTTATGGCTGACATGTCGCTGAAGCCCGAAGTCGAGGCAACACTGATCGGTGATGTTGCCTCCGTATTTAAAGAATCACATGAACTTATGGTCAATGAATTAAGAAACTTAATTAAGGATAAATTGCGCATGGTTAGCAAATAAGTGTTTCCTGCACGTGGGGTGTGTGCGTCTGCGTCGTCGTGTATGATTAAAAAAATAATAATAAAAATTAGCTCTCATTTGTAATGCGTGCTCTTTGCTGTGCAAAATTTTTCATTACAATTTTTAACAGACAACGGAACGAAACATTTAAATTTAAAACAAACAAAAGATATTGTAAAAATATATAGGAAACCCGAAATTGAAAATAAATTAACTCACATTCATCTCATTATGTGTATGTGTAGTATTCATCGTAAATTACTTATGCCGCAACTAAAACTTCCTTTTTTGTTATTTAATTTTTAAATGATGCATTCGTTTTCTTTTCTTCTTTGTTTTCTAAAACAAAAAAACATACATACATACATTGAAAATGCAAATTGTACTACTATCTAGCTCTTTTTTTTATTGATTACATTTTTTATTTTTTAATACATTGATGAAATTAAATGTAAGTTAAAAAACTCGTTTATAATTATAAAACACACCGAACTTTTCGCTTGTCTCTATCTTGTTTTCTTTACTTGAAGTTGTGAAAAAAAACCATTGTATATTTTTTTTGTTTTTGATATCTTCACGCTCTCGGAAACTTTAAGAAATATTTAATTTATAAGCTAAAATAATATGCAGAAAAATATGTAAACAAAAAAGAAAAAATTGTTTTTTATCAGAACTATGAAATTATTTTTATACATTTTTAGCTTTCCTCGTTTTAATGATATATGTTTGTGTGTATGTGGGGTAAAAAAGATGGTGTATTGCTTGATTTACGACATCATAACGTACTCTTCATGCGTGAAATCACAATCATCTTCACGTTTTATTTGCTTCAGCAATACTTTCGAGCGTGGATCATTCTGATGTAATAGAGTTTCGAGGTGAGCGCGTAAATGGTGAGCGCGTGAGAAACGCTTGCCACAAATACCGCAACTGGAATGCAAGAGAAATTTAAGATAGATGTGAACTAGATAATAGATAAAAGCGTTGTCATGTAAGGAGTGAGATCGAAAAAATCGGATAACTTTAAATTGTCCTAGCATTGAAATCCCTTATGCAAATACAAAAATGTAAACACTTTTGAAAAAAAAATTCAATTTCTGATAAAATATTCAATAAAACTAATTTGTTTTTTGTGTTTTTTACAGAATTCGGACATCTTTTCCTGTATGCCTGCCATTGGCGCCTTTACTGTCATTTCTGAGACTCTCTTGGCGGCAGGATTCCACTTATTTCTAAAATCTTCCATGGATTAAGCTTCTTTGTTTGTTGCCTTTAATATTATTTTCACTAGAGCACAATATCTCTCGATAGGTCGAAGTTCTGGGCAATTTGGTGGGTTGGCGATTTTTGGTACCAATTTGATGTTTTGGTCTTCGAACCATTTAAGGGTTACTTCACTGTAGTGGCAGGTAGTTAGATCAGGCCAAAAGAAAGTAGATACATTGTGCTTTCTAATGAAGTGCAGCAATCTCTTCTGGAGGCACTCCTTCACAAAAATTTCGGCGTTAACAGTGCCACTTGTTACGAAACTTTTACTCCTTAGCCCACAACTACAAATCGCTTGCCATACCAGAAACTTATTCGCGAACTTGGACTTTTGTTTTGTCTAAAATCTTTCCTCAACTCCTAATTCCCTTGCGGTGTAAAACTCTTGACCAGGCAATTGAGAAAATTTAGACAACACGTATGTTTTCATCGTCCATAACACAGCAATCGAATTCTTGGAAAAAATCTGTCTTCAACTTTTTAGCTCGGCTCTGGGCTACCAAGTTCTTAGTAGCGTTCCAGTCGGGTACTGACTGCACTTTGTATGTTTTAAGGCCCGCATCCTTTTTTAATTTTACGAACTAAAAACTCACTGCAACTCGCTTTTTCCGCCAATTTTCGATTAGACAACGCTGGATTCTTCTCTATGAGAGCAACGACTTTCTTCGCCTTTTGTGGAGACACAAAAAGAAACCACATTTCCTTCCAGAACCATATTTTCTAGCAACTGTTAAGTCTGTATTAAATTCTTTAAGAATCATCGAGACAGTGTTTTGTGCAACTTTCGCCTTATTTGCAATGGTTTTGTGGCTCCACTGCGGATTTTCTCGAAATAATTCAACAACTAAATCGCATCTTTCCACTTCCGATGCCATGACTCAACTGCAAGTTCACAAGTCAAAAAACATGTGATTGTATTTCATCAGAATTTATCCAACGCAAAGCCTACTGTTTGAATTTTTTCATTCAGATGAAGAGTTTCAAAGCAGTGGTCTTTCAAAGTTATCCGATTTTTCGATCTCACTCCTTAAGCGTCAAAGGCAACCACCGCGAAAAGTGTTGTAAGCAACAGTTACAAGGTTCCTAGCGACAGCGCTTCAATTGTATAAATTACTCACTTAAACGGTTTTTCGCCTGTGTGCGTCAACTTATGCACTTTCAATACACTGGAATAGGTGAAACTTTTGCCACAAGTGTCGCATGTGTATGGGCGCTCATTACGATGGATTCTAGAAAAGAAATGAAACAATAAAAATTTAATAGAAATATTTCAATATTATTGTCGATCGTTTGATAAGTCTCTATGAAACAATATTTGAGAAAATAAAATTGCTTCATCTACTATTACATAATTTTAAACTAATTTCTATGGATAAAGTTTTATATTGTAAGATTTTGAAAGGACATTTCACACTGACACAGAAACAAAATTTTCGCTAATAAAAGAGAATCTTTGATCAAAAATCTAAAGTTGGAAAGCGACTGAAAATAGAAAAGAAATGTATTTCTCTAAAATCTTCAGTTACTTTACTTTTAATGGCACAACAGCCCATGGAGGGCCTAGGCCGAGCTTTTCGCTTTTCGCATCCACTAATGTTGTGCGTGTTATATTTGTACATGGGACCTACAGTTTAATGCCGAATCCGAACGGCGAAGTGAAAAGCTTTTCATAGGCAATTTTTACTCTTGTAGGTTTGCCATTGCCTGCCAAGAGGTGGTGCCATTTGAGACCATTATATTATTTTCTTTGGGGATATGTAAGTAAAGTCGCATGTATACGCCGATAAACCGGAAACAATTGAGCACTTGGAAGCCAACATTCGACGCATTATTGCCGAAATACAGCCGGATTTACTGTGATGTGTGTGTTTAAATTGAACTTTCAGATTACGTCATGTACGCGCCAGCCGTATTTCATGGATATTAAAAACATTATTCGGTTTTTTATTTCAATTTAAATTTCTTCGCCTCTAAACAAAAACACCCGATACAAATAAAAGAAGAGTTTAAAATGACTCCTGAGTACGCTACTACGCTTTCAAGGACTTATCAAACGATACTCATACAATATATATACATTTATTTTTAATTGCATAAAACCACACACGTATGCGTGGCAGCTGGTTTGAGCGGGAGCCGGAAGAAAGTACCTTTCATGCTTAACCATTGTTGAGCGATCAGCAAAATTACGTTTACAATACTGACACGTATATGGTCGCACGCCAGTGTGTTTGCGTATGTGACGCGTTAGTTGAAAATTTAAATGGAACGACTGGTGGCAGATTCTATAACGAAATATTAACATTTTTTTTGTTACACTACATAGAAGCAATTGAATTCATGATTTGTTTCGATTTTTATTTTTTTGTTTTACTCCCAACCTAGGCTCATTTGAAAGACCCAAATAGTGAAGCACACACATACAATTTATCAAAGGAAAACAAGACAAAAAGGAAAAGTAACAAAATAAAGCATCCACACGTTAACTACTTACTCGCACTCATACGGGCGCTCATTGCGATGTCTCCTCATATGTCCATCCAAAGCATATTTACGCGGATAGACATTGCCACAGATCTCGCAAATATGTACTTGCTTCTCTTTTGTTAGTTGTCGTTCAGATTTTACTCGTATAATCGCTGCTCCATCGGATGAAATGCCTAGTGTTTTCTTTGATGGACCCGATTGCAGTGAACTATCGTCATGGTCCTCCTCGATAATATCATCATCGTCTTGTACCCAGAGTTCTGTGTAACCATCGACTTCTTCGTAGTCAAGTGTCGTTTGTGATTCGTCGATATTGTGACCGGCCTGCTGTAGCACTTGAGCTACGCTTGCCTTACTCGGTTCAGGGCCGAATTCCAAGTATTCGACTATACCGTCTTCTTCATCGTAGGCGCGAGTCGCTTTGCATACGAATTCACGTAAATAATCATCGGCGTTTTTGCAAATTACTCGAAATTTATGCGCCAGCGTCAGGAAGGCATTGCATTTTTTACAAATACGCGTAGGCAATTCAGGATCTGTCAGAATCTGATGTGCAAGCCAATTATTACAGTTAATTTTAGTACATCATTTGTTATGTAGTGCCTGCTACCCACACCACCTACCTTTATTCCGCCACATTTCTCTATTTTCTCATACAGATACAATGAATCGTCAGACGGGTCCCGGTCGTAGATGGAAGCCATTTCCTCTTCATCTTCGTTGTGTTGCAAACAAATGCGACATACTGTTAAAGTATCTACCTCAATTTTTATTTCAGCCATTGAGTAGAATTTTTCAAAACAATAAGGCAAAATGTTTCTACACTTTTTGATCCATTGAAAAAAAAAAACACGAAATATATGCCAAGCGTCTTCGAATAAAAAAAGGAAACGTCAAATAAGTTGAAGTTATTAGGGTGGGAATTTGCTCGATAATTGTCGACAGGAAACAATGTTGTTAACCCCCACCAATTGTAGGGACTTTGCGATAATTGGCTACTTTGAGTGCGAAAAGTGACAATTTCGCAGAAACGTGCTTTAACATTTTCATCTTTTATTTGAATAAAATATTTTGATAAACTTTAATAAATTAATCTTCCAGTACTTTCGATATATGAAGCTCCTAGCGGAAGAAGGGGTTAAGTTATATACATACTACTGTGGGCAAAAAGTAGTAAGAGTTTTTAATTTAAATTTCGCGCGGAAACCCATTCATCAAAATGTTATTTTTTTAAGGTTGGTATGACTGTGGGTGACATCTGTGCCATCAAAATAATTATTAGTGTTTAGTATACGCTTGTCTTTCTGAAGTACAAAAAGTGCATTCGGCGATTTGAAATTCACAATGAGTGAAATTATTCAACGAAGTTCCATTAAATTTTGTGTGCGGAATCAAATTTCTGTTGCCGAAACGTTCAGAATGTTGCAAAAGGCCTTCGGTGATAATTGTATGTCGCGATCAAGTGTTTTTGATTGGTACAAATTATTCAAAGATGGTCGAGAACGCGTTGACGACAAACCACGTCCAGGACGGCCATCAACTTCAACTGATGATCAACACGTCAATAAAATCAAGGAATTGGTGCTCGAGAATCGACGATTAACAGTCAGAGACCTTACTGGCATCGTTGGAATATCGGAAGGATCAGTGAAAACCATTTTAAAACATCATTTGGGCCTAAGAAGAGTGAATGCACGATTGGTTCCAAAATCACTGCATTGGTTTTACGAGACCATTTTCATCAGCCAAAAATTCGACTGATATCGTTCCGCAACCACCCTACCACCCTATTCGCCTGACTTAGCACCGTGTGACTTTTGGCTATTAAAAAACTAAACTCAAAAAACCGCTTCGTGGACCGTTTGACCGTTTTGAGTCAATTGAAGACATAAAACATGAATCGCTAAGGGCATTGAAGGCTATTCCGGAAATTGACTTTAACAACTGTTTCGAGAATTGGAAAAAACGTTGGCACAAGTGTATTGGGGCCGGAGGGGGGGGAGGGGCGAGGGGGATTACTTTCAAGGGGACGAAATAGGTTTGGAAGAATGAATAAAGAAATTTGAAATTATGAACAAAGTCTTACTACTTTTTGCCCACAGTAGTATACCAATAACTTTTATAAATTTAGATATTTAAAAAAGAACAAATGTAATTTTCATTTCTTATTAATTATACATTCTTCTCGAAATCGCTTCATTAAAACGTTTCGGTTGAGTTAAATTTATGATCGTAGCTCGTAGTGTTCGACTACTATGCTGGGTTGAAATCAGGGCACAGTTAAAATACAAACGCAGAAAATGATCAAATCTTCTACATTCTGCCGGCAAACCTTCTTGCAGGTAACACAAATTTACAATTTTCAACAAAATCATTTTTTATTAAACTGTAGATTCCATTCCGTACAAATATAATTCACACAACATGAATAGATGCGAAAAGCTCGACCTCCATGGGATGTTTTACCATTAAAAGGAGGTTTAAGGTTTTCCTATGCAATTTAATTATGTAGATGAAATTCCATCTTGATGATTATTGATAATTGTCAACGGGCTATCGATAAGTCGTCGATAATTTTTTAACGATAATCCCATCCCTATCTGGAGCATAAGGTTTTCAGACTTGTATTTAGAAATCTTACTTGGAAAAATTTAATTAAGGTAATAAATATATGTAGTACAGAGTGCTGTACAGAGAGATAAATTAAATAGCTACTTTGATTTTAGCGCGGATAAGTTAAGACTTATACTCTGGTTGTAATAGACGTGAGATGAAGTAATGAATGGTCTCTTGATTTCTTTTGTACGCAAAAGTAATAGAAGCAGTTATAATGCGATGTATTTAGAGCGGTCTAAATGAAGTGATTGACGTGAAGTTACGTGAGTTAAAGTAAGTATGTGTAGATAATAAATTTCTACATTATCTTACGGTACTTTGGCAGCTGAAATTTAAAATTTCAAGGGCAAAAATGTGGAAAACCTTTCCAACTGTATTTTATTAAATAACAATGTGCTATCGTTTCGAACATGTAGTGGAAATATAAATGTCTTACAAGTTTGCTGGTCAAAATTTATATGAAATTTGAAAAACTGCTTACGATTTTATAGGTCTCGAGTTCGAACTCGTATACGGTGTGCGAAGCATTTATTTTTTTTGCTTTTTTTTATTGATTCTTATATCACACAGGATGTACCCCTGTGAATGCAGAGCATTGTGTTAAAAGGAAGGAAGATCGATAGGTGGGAGGAAGATAGGAGAGGACACCGATAATAGACATAGACAGACATAGAACATAGACAGCCATTGTGGCAAGTGTTATGCCTTTACCACAATGAACTTCAGCTTATCATTGTAGACTATGACCGCATGTAGCGCCAAAGGCCAAGCTTTTCGCAACCACTCATGTTGTGCATGAGTTTATATGAATCGTATCAGTAATTTACTTACTTTTATTTACATATAGCATTAAGCGCGTCTCGGTTGTAAGGAAACTTAATGATGTGGCATATCCACCAGTCTTTATAAAGGCTTTCAAGCGGCAAAATTTCCTGCATAACTATGTTTAGAAATGAATTAATAGGTTATGTTCAGGCGTTCAAATATTACACGAGTTGAATTTTTTTTTCTATCACTTGGTGTTTTTCCATTACCTATCAAGAGGTGCCCTTGTACACTTTTTTTTAATTCTAATTCACTTCAAATCGGTGGAATTATAGAAAGTTTATAAGAACTAACCACCGGACCAAGAGGAGAATTGAAACTTCAGGCTGTCGGGCGAAAATTTAGTGCTCTACTTACAAGACTATCGAGTTCGTTGGGTATTACTATTGCTGTATTACTGGGTGTCGCACTCAGTGTCGTATCCTCTCAATTGTCGTATATTCTCAAAATTTTCATACAAAATTTTATAGCATTAGCTGCGGTTCTTTGGTACTTGGCACCTATATAGCTGCCAAATTGATAAATAAATAAATAAATTGAAACTAATTAAATTCCCAATTTATAAAATATATATATACAATTTTGACCCATTAAATAAATCAAAATTCGAAAGGAAACGTTTTATTTCAGAGACATGTTTTTATTTTCCTGTATTCCAAATACTAGTTCTCCAAATAAATATTTTCGTGAATATAAATGGTTTAAATAAGAAAAAAAAACTAATTCACATAAACTCTTTTATTTGTCTCTTCTCTTTTAACTGTCTTTTTTCTATTTATTTGCCTCATCCACTCTCACAATAAGATAAATAGTGCCATTTAGGTCATATGTCAAAATAAAAAACTTTGACTTGGCTGCACTTTTTTATCCCGATTATAATTATTTGCTGGGATTATCTATCCGCGATATATGTAAGCATATATAAAGAAATATCTTTACTGGAAATTAATTGCAAACAAATTCGTATCATCGTAGTTCCTTTTTACGTAAAAATGCAACTATGCAATATTCTTATGTTGCCAACCTCATGTCAATATGTTGGCCATTTCAGTTTACAACAAAAGTTAAACCGAAAGCAAACACTTGCCAACTATTTTTATTAAAAATTGTTTTTAAAGCGATAATTTAAACAAAGTTCAGCAAAATGCGCGATGCTAAAACATCTGTTCAATGCAACGTAAATAATAAGTGGATAATTTGTCGAGTTTGTTTGAAAACTTCAACAGATTTAATGATGCAAATATTTGATGGTGACGAGGCAGCAGAGAATTTAGTGGGGAAAATTGAGGAGTATGGTGGAGTTACGGCAAGTCAATTATTATGCATACGCACTTTCGCAATATTTGCATTTGTTTAACGAATAGTTCATTAAATTCTAGGTTCACTATGCAGCTGATCTTCCCGATAAGATATGCCCCAAGTGTCTTCTGCTGCTCAAAGCTGCACATAAATTTCGTACGCTATGCCAAAATTCACAGCGGCATCTGATGGCATTGCTTCAGTTAACCGAAGATGAAGATGCGTGCAGCGATAGCGAAACGACTGATTTTCGGGCTGTTGATACAGAAGGGAAATCTAAAAATATAGATGTGGAAAATAAGTTTGTGAAACCCGAAAAAGAAGATGACAATGTGTGTGTTACATATGAAGCCTATAACATTGATGAAGAAAACTCGGTAGACATTCTAGAGTCAAGTGATTTTGAGGTAGTTATTAAAATTAATCATAAGGTGCCTTAGTATCGTACAATATACTGGTAAAGATATGCGAATATTTTCCGAAACCTTATATCAACCCAATATCCAAGATACTTTCTAGCTAAGTCTCATTATTTCTTTTATTTTTCTTTATTTCAGTATATAGAGCTGCATAGTCATACAATTGATTATTTGGACGACGAATCAAACCAAAATTGCATTTCGGATGAGGTGTCCTGTCTTTCGAATGAACATTATGAAATAATACATCAAAACGAAAGTCAATTGAATTTTGGTGATAATGCGCATGATAGGCCTGATGAAAATGAAATGAATAATGATGTATCCAAAGAGCAGGAACCGAAAGAAAAAGTCCAAACAGATACTACGGGCGATATAAAACAGGAACCTAGTGCTACAAAGCCGGTGCGAAAGACAGCCAGGGAACGGAAATTAAAAAAAAATGTAGTAACTGCTATCAATGAAGCTGCAAATTCCGAGGAGCCTTATGAGGACCCTACATATGTGTGCTGTCATTGTGGCAACGTATACAATGAAAAGGCAAAATTGACATTGCATAAGAAATTCCATACCAAAGAAAAACCTCACGAATGCGAGTAAGAATACACTTGCACTTGCTTTAACTTGCTCCTTTTCTATTATTCTACAATATTTATACATTTTAGAATATGCCACAAACGTTTTGCGCAAACTCCACAATTGGCACGTCACATGAATTCGCATACCGGAACTCGACCATTTAAATGCAAATTTTGTGATTCCAGCTTTGCAGATCCTTCAACATGTATTAAGCATCAACGGTAAAGACTATAGTAAATGTAGCTTTTGAATTGTGTTTACATTCTTATACAATGTTTTAAATTTTATATTCAGTATTCATACAAACGAACGTCCTTATCAATGTGAAACTTGTGGAAAGTCATTTTCCTATTCAAATGTTTTGAAAGTTCATATTATGACGCACACAGGAGAGAAGCCTCACAAGTAAATAAATAATTATATATTATATATTACAATACAATATTATTTCATATAATTTTACATTTACGTATGTATTTTATTTCAGATGCCAATATTGTGGTAAGAAGTTTACTCAGTCGCATCACAAGCGAACGCATGAGCGCACGCACAATCATTTTCCGAATGATTACGAATCTTTACCATCGAAATTGGAATTCTGAAATTAATATTCGTCTTAAGTTTTATTGATTCGTATAAGCAATTTTTATTTAATAAAAAGTTTAATGCACAAAGAAGGCTCGTGCGGGTTATTGACAACACTACCGACTTTATTTTATTTTTTCTAATTTGGCAATGCTGCACACTTAACAGCTCTATCGAATGTAGAAATTAACTAGTGATGGGCATGGGAAAAGATATCGAATGTTTTTCGATACAATGAATCTATATTTTCGATGCATCGGATAAATTTATACCCCCAAAATGAGCACTATCATCGTTTCTATTAAGTTTGGCTATTTTCTGAGAGATATACCAGGCAAATAATTATTTAGTGGCCTCATATAAACTCGTAAGTTGCCTCATAAGTTTATAAACTTGTTAAAATTTGTACGAAATGTTTACGTGTTTATACAGTATGCAAGATTACGAGTTTACATGAATCCTACTATTACTTTTCGCTGTGGCGTAGTGGTAATGCGTTGGACTGCTACGCAGAGTGTCCGGGGTTCGAATCTCGGCATAGACAAAATCAAGAAGTACAAAAAACAATTTTTCTACACGGCACCACCTCTTTGCAGGCAATGTCAAACCTACAAGGGTAAAAATTGCGAGCAAAGCTTTTCACTTCTCCGTTCGGATTCGGCATTAAACTGTAGCTCCCTTCCATTCATGTACAAATATAACACGCACAACATAAGTGGATGCGAAAAGCTCGACCTAGGCCCTCCATGGCGTGTGGTGCCATTAAAAGTAAAAAAGTATAGACAAAGTAAAATAAAATTTTTTTATAAAGTAAAGAATTTGTTGTAAAGGGCTCGACGAGTTTCCTCCTTAGTTTCTATTCCTCTCCGAATTCATATTTCACTAGTAAAGTCTAAAACTCAAAAGGTTGTACCTCGAAATAATAAAAAAACTTTATTTTTACAAAATTAAAGCTCTTACAAATCATTCTAAAAGGAAGAACCCAAGAAGGGTTCAATTAAATTCATAAATAAAGAAGTTATAGCTACTTATATTTTTGGTGCAATTCTTGTTTAAATTGTTTCTTATGTATCGGTAAAAAACAAATTTATATGACTAGCATCGACACCAAAATATCGATTTTTTCGATGTATGCATATCGCCCATCACTAAAATTAACCAGAACGAAAATGTTTGCTAAACCAACAAAACGCGGGGTCACCTCGGCAAAGCTATTCTAACTAAAATTTTTTTTTTTGTAATTCTTAGTAATTATGGAAACCAAAGGTGTTATTTGTAAGATTTGTCTTAAGAATCCGCAACAGGTGCCGGGAAGAAATCGCAATGTTACTCAGGGGACAATTTTGGTTCGAACGATTGCGCGATGTAGTAGTAAAATAGTGAGTGGAAAGAGAGCCATAAATTGTTTTCAGGTCTAATATTATTGTTTTATTATTACAGATACGCAAATTTAAACGGCATCATCGAAAATATAATCATCTTCCCCATAGAGTATGCAGAAGCTGTTTGATTAAACTGCGTAAAGCAAATGAATTTCGGAAATTGTGCAAGCAAACGCACAAGCATTTCATTGATATTGTACGAGAAGAGGGCAATAGACACATTTTTAGAACTTTCTGGAGGATACCGGGGACACCACATTAGCTGCAATGAAGCAAGACTGAAATTTAAACGAATTTTTTTGTATACTTAGCTAATATATTATAGAATCCAATAAAATTAAATTCCTTGATTTGATTCTCCCGCCACTGTCATTTAAATTGTCGATATTTCCTTGAAATTCATAAGTGTTGCCATACCAAATTTTTAAGTTATGTATAATGTTTAAAGAAACCGCAGCCACCTTATTTGTTCGCTTTGTCTAGACAGCACATGTAAGTTTGGGAAAATTAGCAAAAACAGGGTTGATATATGTTTATTGGATTTTTTGTTCTCTTAGGGCAATGTTATGCAGACGATGAAATGACCGTCGGTCATGTCAAATTTTACGCTCTCTTTTTGTTTTTTCTACTCTGTGCCCAAGGTATGTTATGCAGACGGTCATTTGATTGCCGGTATATGCTTACCGTCGTTTTTGCATACTTTTAGTACTTTTTATTTACACTTTGTAGTTATTATAAAAGTAATATATGTATGTATATAAACTTTATAAATGTATATTTAAGTATATATATTTGAGTGAATTTTCTTATTCCGCGAAAAGCTAACTAAACAAATGCACATAAGTGTAAGCAAATTTAAGTGTTGCTATTTTTTATTTGACTTTTGCATACATTTTCACCAAATGTGTAGTATTTTGCTCCTAAAAGTTAATTATTGTATATAATTTCACAACGTAACCCTCATTCATGCGAAAAGTTCGGCCTAGGCCCTCCATGGGCTGTTGTGCCATTAAAAGTAAAAAAGTAACCCTCATTTGACCGCGTGGTTTCATATCGAAAGCCAAATCATATGGTGACCATGAACTCTCTCGCTCTCTCTCTCAATTTTTCGTCTATATAACAAGGCACTTAGATCCTTTATTTGTCAATTATTCTAAGCAATTTTCAACTTGATGAGGTGAGGATTAGTACTGTTTCTGTTACCACTACACTTCAAATTTTAAAATTTGATTTCAATAGATGACATAAGAAATATAAAAAGGGACTTATATTGGATATAAACAAAAACAGTTTTAGAACTTTATCATTAATCTACTTATATTTTTACTACCTTTGCCCTTAAAAGCCACCAGCGTGATCGCCCAAAATGTTTGAACTAATCTAGAACAGTTTGCACACAAGTAGTCTCGTTCGTTTTAATTGAATACCGTCCACACTATAAACTCATGTTTATGCGCCGTATGGTCGCGTCTACACTACGCGAATGAACTAGGATTCTTTCGTTCGTTCGCCTAGTGTAGACAAATTGTTATAAGAAGGAACTTTCAATGGCTTACATTTTGATTCAGAACTATACTATATTTTTTTAACTGAATGGAAGTGGTCTACAGCTTTATACCGAAGCTGAACGATGAAAGGAAAAGCTCTTCTTAGGAATTTTGTCTGTTTGAAGTAATGCCCTCGTCAAAATGCGGTGCTGCGTAGAAATTTATAGTTATTATTATCAATAGTAATTTTATGCTTCGAACCCGAAAGTTCCACGAAGCACTGTAGTGCCATTCAAATTTAATTTCAATAAAGAGATAAATAACATGCCTTCGCGAACACAAGGAATCTAATGTCACAAACTTTGACCCCACCAATTTTATTTAATTACAAAAATCAGAAATACCGTTGAATGTGTGGGCAGAATAGCCATTCCAATGGCCAGCTTATTCGGGTTTGTCTTAACATACAAACTCTTAAAACTTTGATGTGGCAGCTTTCTGAACTGAGCTACTTTAAATTTATTGACTTGGCAACACTTCGCTTCTATCAGCTGAATTTGTCAATGGCAGAAGGAATTTACGCGTCTCTTTTTTTGTCAACGCCATCGCAAATTAGTAATAAAATATTAACAAAATAATTAAGATTTACGGTAATAAATCATGAAAACAAGTTTAACTGAAAAGTGGATCGTTTGCCGCATCTGTCTGAAGCAACCGAAGGAGGTGATGCAGGCAATTTTTGATGGGAATGAAGAAAAAGATTTAACTCGAATGGTTCTCGAATGCGGTGGTGTACCCGTGAGTATAAAGTGAGCATTCTCATAGGTAAAATTAATTAAAACCTTGCTCTTTCTTTGCAGATAAAACAGTACGATCATTTTCCGGATAAAATATGTTCGAAATGCTTGAAGTACCTGCGCGTGGCATACAAATTTCGTGTCACTTGCCAGCGTTCCCACAAGCATCTGAGCAGATTTATATCTGCGCCTGTAGTGGCGGAGAGATCCGAAGCCAGTGCGATCCCTGAGCTGGCATTGGAATTGCAGGAAGTCGAAGAGATTGCAATGAAATTGGAACCTGAAGAAGCGCTGGTGGGCATTAAACAAGAGTTTTCCGAGAATGGCGAAGATGGTGTAGTCGATGTTTACGAACCCATGGACGAAGGTTCTGAAGCATTTGAAGAGTTTGATACAATTGATGTAGGCCGCTGCAGAAAATCAGAAATACCGACATGTGCAAAATTTAAATATCTACATTTAATTTCAGCGTTCCGAGTCTACTATGAGCGATGACATTGAGTATCTGGAAGAATTCGATGATAACGTGTCGACGTCTGATGAGGAATTTCTACCGACAACAAGGACTTCTTCAAAAAAATCTCAAGGAGCACCAGCGACAGCTTGCAAAAGCAAACCGCAAAAGCAGAAAGCAGAAGTGCAATCGCCAAAAATTTCGCGCATGACTGTAATTAAAAAGGAAAGACTAACTGGGGCGAAGCGAGGACCAAAGCCGAAGAAAATTAAGGAATCATCGTTTATATGCGATGTGTGCGGCAATATTTATCCAACACAAGGCAGATTGACCGAGCACATAAAGCTACACAAAGGAATAAAGCCACATGAATGCGAGTAAGTGTGACTGCAGCATACATTTAAGATTACTGAATTAAGTGAATGCATTAATTTTCGTTTCAGAATTTGTGGGCATGCATTTGCGCAGACACAGCAGCTCGCACGTCACATGAACACTCACACTGGCAATCGCCCATACAAGTGCAGCTATTGTCCAGCTGCCTTTGCCGATCTTTCCACAAGAAACAAACATCATCGGTTGGTGACTTCACTTTTCATTTCACTTGCTCTTTACTAATTTTATTTCCTCCAATTGCTAGCATACACACCAATGAACGCCCCTACGTCTGCGATGTCTGCGGGAAATCATTCACATATACAAACACGCTGAAGTTCCATAAAATGATACATACTGGCGAGAAACCGCATGTGTAAGTAGTGAAAAAATGAATTACTCAACGAAAATGTCTCACACAGCCATTTATGTTTATTTGGGCAGGTGTGATATATGCGGCAAAGGTTTCCAACAAGCCTACAAATTGCGTAATCACAAAATGACACATGAGAAGAAAGGCGTCAAGCTAGAAAAAATTGAAGTGGAGCAATTAGATGATAACTATCAGGAGGTCAATGTTGCAACAGCGCAAATTTTAGAAATATAATAATTTAAGAATGATGCCAATTATTTTTCGTTCTATTTTCGTATTTTTACTTCAATTGTGCTTCATTTTAAACAAACAAACACTCTAACACCATATAAATTTGTCCTCTATTATTTTATAGTTCGTATAGTATATTTTGACCAAATTACAACTCCCGTATGTTTCTATTATATAGCCAATATATATATAGTACATAAACTGGTACATATTTGATTTTATCTTTAAGAATTTAACGTAAAAATAATTATATTTAAATGGGTTCTGTAACCATAAAAAAAATTATTGTGTTTTCTGTATTAATTTGCAAAAGGTATGGAAAAGATATTAAGCATAGATGATCATATGAGCAGCTTGAGTTGATCTCTTTTTAATATTGTTTTTTTTTTTTTTGAACAGCAAAAGCGGTGTGCTCTCAAAGTTTTACGTTTTTGTGTCGCCTTTTGCTATTCTTCAAATCTACTATATTTTTATATACATCTGATTAAATCATGTGATGTCAAAGACCACAGTCGCTGGTCTGTCAACATCCAGCGAACAAGTGGTGTGCTTATCGGGGTTGGTAAAGTATTCAGGGAGGGATACACCTGCCGGATGTCACAACAAAAAAGATCTTATGCAACAAATAAACACATTCCTTTGCTAATACGGAGCAAGAGCTTTCTTAATTAAGCCAAACAAGTAGATACTTATAGTTAGTTGATTACACTGTACAACACGATTTTTATTTCTTAGACCGGAATTCGTAAAGTGATTCTTATAAATTTGCGATGCTGAACACAAATCTAAAAACAGAAGCTGTTAAGGAGCTATAAGCTATTATTATTAAGGTCTAATAAGGCTGTTATAGTATTTCTTGGCTAAGGAAAATATAACCAAATGTCAAAATGGCATTTTTCGTTTTTATGGTCTTAAGTTAATTATCTCGTCGGTGATGAAATTCTGTTTTCAGATTCTTGTTTATCATGGAAAAATCAATGTAAATCACTCAAAGCGGCCTAAAAAATGTTATTAAAATTCCTTTGTTGTTGTTGTACAGTGTTGTCCACCCTTTACTCACATAGAAAAACTAAAAATGCAAGATTGTTCAGTATAACTTCCTCTTTTTTAGAATCCAAAGTCAAAATGCATGTGCCACATAGTGTTGCAAACGTGAGATTGTATTTACAATTAACTGTGCTGAAAGCATCTCCAATATATGGTATGTAGGTTAGGTTACTGTCAAGTGGTAGCCCAGCAGAGCAGGACACGCTTAGGTCAAAGATGGTACATTGCGATACCACGTGGGTGTTCCAGCTACCCCCATTAAAACACCTAATATACTCTAATCATTTGTACTTTGTTATATATTTTTGTAGCAGCGTTGCAAACCGGTTTGGTTACAAGCCATGCACAAAACCGTTTTTGTTTCACTTGAATCCAACCAGTTGCGTTCGAAAAAATGTTTCGGTTCAATCCAAAAAAGTAATCCCTTTATTGGGCTTTGGTGCACAACATTTTTCTTTTATCCTTATTACGTGATCCTGAGAGCTGCATTTCATTAAGTGAATCTTCAAACTCCTAAAGTGATAGATGAAGATGGAGCGTAATGTTATACTTGTACTTATTCTAATCCATGAAAAACTCCATTTGAAAATAATTGTCTAATCAAAAAAAATCTTATAAAATAATAATTTTGATGATTTTTGAACCAAAGCAGCGGTTCGAGTATACGGAAGAACCGGTTTTTGAACGGGAGCACTGGTTCAGTGGACCGTGAAACGAATCATACTGCAAAATTTTGGTGGTTCACATAGCTCTTTATGGGACACCCTAAGTCAACAGTCAAGTCAAAGTCGGAAAGGTCAGTTGGAAAGTGTCGACCAAGGGTAGCTAACAGTGGTCAGAAACAGAAGCAATGAGCGATATATTCCTTTTTGTCTTTACAGCTTGTACAGAACTTATTTGTTGGCAGTGATTGAGATGATTGATTTTGAGGCAGTGACCAGCTATGTAATGTTATGTTATATGTAATGTAACTAAACAAACTTAAATTTACCGCCGCCAAAATAAAACAATCTTAGAAATTTTAACTTTAAAGGAAAGTTGCAATTATGGAATTAATAATTTTCTTTTTGTTCTCAACATTTTATTAATAAACAACATATTTTTATTTCAAAATACATATGTACATCTAAAGTTTCAACATAAGTAGTCAATCATAATGTAAGTATATATATTTGATCATAGGCATAGATACTTGAAATTTATTAAAACAATTTCTTTCAGATGAATTTTTATTGCGCCAAGAATTTAAAGCTTTCAAACAAACGTTCTCATAATAACTTTTTACTTATTTTGTCAATATTTCGACTTCAATTGGAAGTTATCTTCATGGCGCTATAACAATAAAATTTATTTAACTTAAAACAAACATACAATATTTATGAAAAAACAAGAAAACATATGTTGGGACTGTGGCGACTATGGCGTAATCATTAATTTTTACTTTTAAGCCAATCTGGCAGCATTTCTTTTAGTATGCATTTTTAAACCCATCTGGCAACATTAATTTCAATAAGTATTCGTTTTGCATCCATCTTTGAAGATTAACATCACTCAATCAAAGACAACGATCTCTGCTCATAAATCTGACATAAGATCACGTAACACAAATGATAAAAAAAAACAGCTTGAACGACCCATTGTAGGGCTGCCGATCATACTCAAGATTTGAAAATGTAGACGTGCTACAACGAGAGAGCAACTACGGGAAGCGGTATAAATTTTTTCAAGAGAGAATGAACTGATACTGACAACTGCACTCACAGCTGCGGACATTTGGTGACGAGAAAAAAGAGATTCAAGTTTTTTATATCTTGATGTTATAAGTAATTAAATGTACGAGTATGCACATAGGAGGAGTAGCTTGTCAAGACAAGACAATTCCATATTTTTATTATTTGGTTTCTCTTTTTGTTTTTGCATTAATCGAGCTGAAATCTACAAGATTATTATTAGTTAGACCAGCACATAAATGAGGACAACAACAAACAACAAAAAGCTACACACGCATCCGTTCTCAAAATTCAATTTCCACGAAATCGCTGACTCTATGTCTGGAATTTTGCGCTTTACATTAATATATTGCAAGCAGAATGGTGCGCACATGACAACAACAACGACAACAATAAGAACGTCAGCAGAGATAGCTTGACTTTTAGGTTTGGAATAATTATGTTGCATTAAGTTAATATTCAATTAACTTACGTAAAATCCGCTCCCTTGCATGGCAAGGGAAATAAAAATACCAATTTTACTACATAGTAGGATTAATAAATCAAAAAGTGTTTCATTCTAAAAAGTAAAATAGTTCTGTCAACAATATTCAGTTCATAAACAATCAAGTTCGTAAAAATGTCGAATTTTGTACCTACAAACTACGATATGCCGACATCATTGATTTTCTGTTTCCAATTGAAGAAATCTGCTTTGGTATCTCATCGAATACTTGTGGAAGCTTACGGCCAGCACACTCTAGGCAAAACACAGTGCAACGAGTGGTTCAATAAGTTTAAAAGTGGCGATTTCGATGTGAGAAACGAAGACAGTGGAAGACCACCGAAAAAGTTTGAATATGCCGAATTGCAAGCTTTACTCGATGAGGGATGAGGATGATGGTCGAACGCAAGAACAACTTGCAGAACAATTAAATGTGACCCAACAATGCATTTGCATTTCTCAACGTTTAAAAGCCGTGGGATTGATTTTGAAGGTGTGAAGATGGGAAGATGGGTGCCGCATGAATTGACTGAAAGACAGCAAAAAAATAGGAAAACCACCTGTGAAATGTTGCTCGCCAGGTACAAAAGAAAGTCACATCTTCATCGAATTGTTACTGGCGATGAAAAATGGATCTATTTCGAGAATCCCAAACGTAAACGATCATTTGTTAAGCCCGGTACACCGACCAAATCGACAGCATAGCTTAATCGCTTCGGAAAGAAGACAATGCTCTGTGTTTTGTTGGATCAGCAAAGTGTTATCTGGTTTGACCTTCTGAAACCAGGTGAAACAGTAACTGGTCAACACTACCAACAACAATTGGGGGATTTCAGCAGTGCTTTGTACCAAGCTAGTGCTTGATGACAATGCACTATCACCTCGAACAAAACAGACTCAGGAATTGGTAGATTCGTACAGGTAGGAAGCCCTCCCCCATGCGGCTTATTCACCAGACTTGGCTCCATCTGACTACCATTTATTTTCATCAATGGGGAACACGGGCACGCACTTGCTGAGCAGCACTTCGATTCGTACGAAAATGTGACAAAATGGCTCGATGACTGGTTTGACTCAAAAAACGAACTGTTTTTTGGTGAGGCATTCACAAATTGCCGGAGAGATGGGAAAAATGTGTAGCTAGCAATGGCCATTACTTTGAAGATTGAATGTATCACAATTTTTCCTAAATAAACGTGTATACGTGTACACCTGGTAAAAAACTTTTACCTATACCTCACAATGGGTCAATAAGAAATAAAGTTAGCATGAGGTCCTTCGACATCTTAGCTCAAAAGGCTTTGACTCAAAAAACTAACAGTTTTCACAAATTGCCAGAGAGATGGGAAAAATGTGTAGCTAGCAATGGCCATTACTTTGAAGATTGAATGTATCACAATTTTTCTAAAATAAACATGTATTTTCTTAAAAAAATTGCCGATTTCATACTTGTACATCAGATATTCGTAACATTAATGTAAGTTTATTAATTGTTTTTCTTAAATATTTTATGTTTGTTTTAAGTTAAATACATTTTAGTATGCCAATAGTTACAACAATGGGCACTATTATTGAATTTGACTTCGAAATATTGACAAAATAAATAAAAAGCTCATAAAAAGTTTGTTTAATAACTTACAATTCTTGGCGTAGAGATCATTAAAAATTCAAATATTTAAAATCTAAAGGCCTTTAAATATTCAATCAATATCTAAATTATTTTATATGGTATACATATGTAAGTACTAAATATAAGAGTATATTCGTTTTTTGTTTTCATTTTAACATCAATAAAATGCAATTCAAGTAACACATTGTAATTAATTGTATAGAATTTTCTGTGGTTTTTGGTCCCTTTTCAATTTAAAGAGAACTAAATACATACATACTCATACGCACATATGTACACATACATAAACCCATACATATGCAGGCATTAATGTAAGCATATTTAGGCAAATGCATATCAATATGACTACCACATAAATATGGCGCTTATGTATGTATGAGTATATGTGTATATATGTGTATATACTTATGTATATATGTATATATATATTTTTTTTATATAATAACGTGAGTCTATTTATATAAGTTATTTAGTGGTATATAAAGTAATTGCATTCCTTATAAGTTTCACATAAAAATATTGACAAGAAATTGGTTCCAAGATACGAGCATATATTTTCGTACAAATAACTTTAAGAGACAAAAGTACCAAATAATAAAACATACATACATTCATACATTTACATGTATATGGTATATAAGTATGTATATATACTTACGAGTATTGACATAGTACATAAATAGTTACAATAGTATAATTATATATATTTTTATACATACATACATATATTAGTTTCTACGTAAAATTCAATATTTTTTTCGCCTTTTTGTTTCATACTCGTATCATTTACATGAGTGAGGGTGGGTGTGATTGAGATTATGGTGAAGGTGGAGGTGAAGGTGAATGTGAAGGTGGAGGTGGTGGTGTATTTATGCTTGTATACATGAAATGTTATGTCTCCAGCATATACAAGGTGTTTTTTTCAAGAAGAAATAAAACGCATATAATTTAATGTTATGGCCAAGAATTTAACTTTATTATAAAGATAAGAATTTGCCATTATGTTTTAAAAACGATTTCGAGCAAGTGGCCGCCGCGGCTGGTTCGAATAAATTCCAGCCGAGAGGCCCAATTTTCGACCACTTTTTGCAGCAATTGGGGCCGTATGTCAGTAATAACGCGCCGAATATTCTCTTCCACGGCGTCAATCGTCTCGGGCTTATCTGCGTAGACAAGCGACTTCACATAACCCCACAAAAAATAGTCCAGCGGTATTAAATGGCACGATCTTGGAGACCACGACACAGGCCCACGACGCGAGATAATGCGCTCACCAAAAGTTTCCTTCAATAAATTGATTGTTTCGTTGGCTGTATGGCATGTAGCGCCGTCTTGTTGGAACCAAAGGTCGTCCACATCAACATCAACATCCTCCAATTCAAGCACGAAAAAGTCATTAATCATGGCGTTCCCCATTGACTGTAACATTATGACCGGCTTCATCTTTGAAGACATATGGACCAATGATTCCCTCTACCCATAGAGCACACCAAACAGTGACTTTTTGAGGATGTAACGGAGGATGTAATGGCTTGTGGATTATGATCACTCCGGAATGCAACAATTTTGCTTATTAACGTACTCATTCAACCAAAAGTGAGCTTCATCGCTGAACATCGCTGCGTCGCGCGAACCGGACCTTAATTTTGGCAATAAATTTGCACGATTTGCAAACGTTGTTCAGGAGTAAGTCTATTCATTATGAAATGGCAAACTAAACTGAGCATAAATCAAGTGACAGCTGTCAAAAAGACCAACTCCGAAAAAAGTATTGCCAGATTGGAAACCACACTTCTAAAAAAAAACACCCTTTACATATTTATGTATTCTTTTTCCAGTTACAAATGCCATGTTTAATTTGTACCAAATTCATGTTAGTATATGTACATATGTATGTATATATCTTATACTATTATCATCATCATTATCATCATCGCCATCTTCATCAATGTTAACATTTGTATCAAATAAGAAAACATTAAAGATAACAATGTTATTGCTGTTGTTCTTAGTTTGTTGTATACTTATACATATGTACCATACATATGTACATACATAGTACATGATGTTGCTGATACTACTTCTTACTACTGCTACTGATGCTGGTTGATGGGGGCGTTTTGTGATCATGTGCACAATGAAGAAGTCTATTTCAAGACCATTTTGCCACAAGTCACTTGTACAAGGTGTGGCGAAAGTCATGTCATAATGTGAATGCGCCATAATTTTTGGAAATTGGCGTCAAATGTCATTGTCATGAATATTGGATATAAGATTTGTAAACTTTTTGTGATTTTCCGAATAGTAAAGATTCAATAATTACCATACTCTTTAAAACAAAAAAAATTTCATTGTGCTCTGACATAAATATGTTATAGCCAGATCGAGAATTAGATGATTACAATTGAGCAATGGAGCTATAAACAGCTTATTGATCCTTATACACTTAAATTGCTCTATACTTCCTTTGTTCGATCAAGACTGGAATATGCCTCTTTTATCTGGAGACCCTATCATATTTCTCATATGAACCGTATTGAGCGCATCCGAAAACTTTTTTTTGCGATACGCATTGCGGTCATTGAATTTTCATGAACCAATTCCTCCCTACACTCTGCGTTGCATGCTAATTACCGTTAAATTACTTGAAAGTAGAAGAGCAATTCTATCTTTGTTTTTCGTTTTTGATATTATCCATTTGTTCCTGGCAGATCAACTTATTAGAGTCTAACCTTTAAAAAAAAATTTTAATATAAATTTGGTAGCCTGTTAATATTCACAAAACTATGTCACCACTAAACCGATCTGGACCGTGAGTTTGTTGCATGGATAGCGTTTGTGTTGGCGCCTAAGAGCACTGATGGGCAGGATCATCTAATGGTGAGTTTTTAACATAAATTTCCGGACCGTATGATCTCCCGTTTTAGCGATTTGAACTGGCCTGCCGGATTGCCAGACTTCTTCTTTTGGGGCTTTTTGAAATATCGCATTTACCACAACAAACCACAAACCTTGCAAGTCTTGAATGCCAATATTGAAGAAGAAATCAGATGATTTGCGAGCAACAATTCATTGATGCATCACCGCAGTAGGTGATCTTTTAAGCAATACAATTTTATTCAACTTAATTTCATCAATTTCATCATCTTCAAACTATTTTCACAATTTTTTTTCCTAATTTCTAATAAAATAGCAGTTAATTCACATTATGGCATTACTTTTACCCCACCTTGTATATATGTACATACAAACATACATACATATGGTATGTATGTACTTAATATGAGGGTATAAATACTAAATGATATATGTATGTTTGTATGTTCGTACTAGTCGTGAATATAGTCGCATGCTATAAATTTGTACATAAGTTCTTGCAAAATGTTTAATGGCATTCTAAGTAATTAAGTAAGTAATCGTTGTGTGGCCGCTTGGTTTTTTGCTAAGAATTTTATGACTGCGTAGTTTCCTGTGAATTTTTGGTGATTTTGCCAGCACAGTACAACATTTTTAAAAACAGAACTTAAACATGAAACAATCGTCAAACAGTTTTAATTTGGCTACATTATTTTAACATATTCATATTTAACTATGTATGTTAAGAATATGCTGCATATTGATGTACAAGCAAATTCCGCATACATTTCTACTTTAGACAAGTTGAATTCGTTGTGTAATTTCATAGATTTCATAACTTCAGGAATGAAATGGTATTCATCCTGCAAAGCATTTATGAGTACATACTTTACTTACAACGAAAACTTGTGGTGCATACTTTTAGGCATGATTATTGATTGATTTTGTTAATAAAAAAAAATAATGTATTATGAATACATAAGTCGAATATAAAAAAGTGAAAACAGATACTACTAACAACAGCATAGCTTTTCAATAACATCAGATTCAATGAAATCGACTGAGTAGCTCAGCAGTTCACAAGAATCCGCCAATTGAAATAGGTATAATATACCATTGCAAGTATTAAATCTACCATATTATAATAGCAAAAGTAATAAATGAAGGAGATATAATAATATTTGAAATATATATTGAAATTGTTTTTCCAGCATTTATTTCTGTTTTAATTTCATATTTATGACCAATGACACGTAAAATTCGAAGAAACTTTTTATTTTCGCCTGCAAGTATGCAATTATAACGAAGTAATCAATATCAATACAACAGTTATGGTAAAGTTTCTGTTGATTCCAATGAGCGGTGTCAAATGAGATGGTATTTTAAGATTTTTCAGCAAAAGCATTAAATTGTTCAAAAAATATAATCTATTGATAAATTTCTGAAGTAAGGAGTGAGATCGAAAAAATCTTAACATATATAAAACTTAATAATTTTTAAACGGTTGATCTTAGAGTTTTGATTTTGTTTTTATTTAATTGATAATATTTTACAAATTACAGAAAAATATAACTTTTATAGTTCTAACCACTATGTAGGAACTCGTGGACCTTTTTCGGTAAGCCTTCCATTAGAGATTTGATAGTTGTTTCAGACTCCTTTTTGGAGCAGTTTGCCCATCTCCTTTTAAAATCTTCGACATTTTGGGACACCTTTTTTGTGCTCTTTATAGTTTTCTTTTCACAAGAGCCTAATATCTCACCACTGGTCTTAGCTCCGGACAATTTGGAGGATTGGCCTCTCTTGGTACAAAAACTATGTTATTACTTTGGTACCACTCCAGAGCTTTCTTGCCGTAGTGACATGATGCCAAATCGGGCTAAAAATATGTGGACACATTGTGCTCTCTTATGCAAGGGAGAAGCCTTTTTTTCAAACATTCTTTGATGTATATTTCGGTATTTATAGAGCCCACTGTAACAAATGACTTGCTTCTTTTGGCGCAACTGCATATAGCTTGCCATACCAGGAATTTTTTAGAAAATTTTGTCTGCTTTTGGATTCTAAATTTGTCTTCGACATTTGCTCGAGCATCAGCAACATAAAAATTTTGACCCGGAAGCTGCGTAAAATATGCCAGTACATACGTTTCGTCGTCCATTATGCAACAAGAATATTTTTGGCATGAAATTCGCTTTTAATTTCCGAGCCCTACTTTTGGCGTCTAAATTTTTTGCAGCAATCCTGTCTGGAACATTTTGGACTTTGTATGATTTCAAACCTGCATTGGCTTTAACTTTTCGCACCAAATAGTCAGAGCACTGGGCTAACCGGGCAGCTTTTCTAGCAGATGTGTTTGGAGATCTTTTCAATATGCATTCTATTTTCTTGGCTTTCCCAATATCATGTGGTCCTTGTTTTCTTCCCGAACCAAGTTTTCTATCTATGGTCAAATTCTCCGGAAACTGTTTAATAACATTGGAAACAGTTTGACGGCAGACCTTCAATTTTTCGGCCAATTTTTTGTAATACCAATTTGGATTTTTTTGATAATTTTTAATAATTTTAAGACGTACTTCTCTTTCTTCACTCATTTTGATCAAACTCACAATAAATCAATGTTTGTCATTAAAAATAATAACTGACATATTTTTCAAAGATAACTAGATAAAAGAAATTTTTAAATTTTACACCCCAAAAAAATTATTAGGTAAAATGTGTGTTAAGATTTTTTTAATCTCACTCCTTAGTACCTAGCAGAATGATAAATAGTGATACATGCGATACTATATGAAATATTACGCCACTATTCTAACAGATCTGTACGCCCGAGGACGATCTAGGCTGAACTAAGTAAGTAGACTAAACTAATTGCGACTATCGAATATGACAGTAGGCAACATCGAGCACTTGAAACGTTCTCAGACGGCTTATATAGGGCGTCCCAGGCAGAACTAAGTCGACTCGACCGCTACGGACGATCAGTTGTGTTCAATTAACGGCCAACGAGTATGCCCCGTCAACTACCAGCGAACAACAAGAGAGAAAGAGAGTCAGCCACTAGCAGCATTCAATCAACGGATAATGAACGCCAATCCGAGAGTCAACCATCAGCATCGAATATTAACCACTAAGGCCAATGGTAAGTGAATAACACACGCGAGCTAAGAACCAGCTGTGCTCCAATTTTAAACTTGATTTTTTTGAGCAAACGATATTTTTACCAAATTTGGGCCCATTTTAAGTTATAAAAAAAACACATGGGGAAAAACTTGAAAAATAATTAGAATTAATTGAAAATTGTTCTTTTGTATCTTACTTATATTATGTATGCCAGTCGCATAGATAGAATTTGGAAAGGGCGGCTTACATTTTTTCTGGTTCCATGTACTGGCTCAAGAGAAGTCGAATTCGACTAATATGAAAAAAAAAATCCATCAATGGGATTCATACCCTTTATCTCCCCCCTTACTACGCCACTGATGTATACATAAGTATTTAAAATATCCAAAATATCGTTACCTCAAAAACTCTAACCAATATGACAAAACGGTTGACACCACTGAATTCCTTGGTCCCGAATCAGGTAAGACCAGCCATTAAAATTTGTGCTCAGATTTTGAACTTGCATAATGCTACTAGTATCAGCCACTACAGTCAAAGGCCAGCGGACTTCAACCGGAAAGGTATCATTATTGACCTGCCACAATGGCCAGCAAACGTGTCAACGTCAAAGACAAGCATCAACAACGAACATCAAGCAGCACCGGTATTGAACATTAGCCACTACAGCCAACGGCCGTTAGGTTGGTGTTGCCGACTGTCATCAACCTGAAAACCAGGTACCAGCAACAGAGAAATACAAATTGAATTTTTACCATAAATTATATATAAAAATAATTGTGTCTACTTTGCAATTTCTCGTTTTGCCACACCAATCACCACTGGAAGCCGGTGAGCATACCCGATCTATAGACCCGAGTCGATTATGTTCCACAATACCGATTTTAAGTCAAATCGACACAAACTCAACTGTCGAGTAAATCGAGCCTCGAGAGTCTTAACAAGGGTTAATATTCTTATTTTGTGATAAATTGAAAAATTTTGCAGAAAATAACACGAACATCCGACTTTGCAGGCTTTTGGAAAATTGTATATCCTAAGTTCATCCGCAGAATATTTGGCATTTCGAAAGCGACCGTTTGTAAATGATGATTTTTTAAGAGCTTGGTTTTTGAAAATTCAGAAAAATATTGTATAAAATTTTACAATATTGAATGAAATTTTTATTTGAATCGGCAAATTAATTCCTGCCGTTTACTTTTTTAAGATTGTTTCACCGAAATGTTGCCCGCGGCTACAGTTCAAGTGGTCCATTCTGAAGGTTCAATTTTGGCACACTTTTTCACACATTTCAGGCGGAATCTCGGAATCTCACCAATGTTGTGTTCAATGTTTGCTTACAAAGCAGCAATCGTGTTTGACTGGTCCCTATAGACAAGAGACTTAGCACAAAAAATAGTCTAACGGGGTCAAATCATACGATTTTGATGGCCAATTGACTGTACCAAAACGTGAGATTAGCTGCTCACCAAATTCGCTTCTCAATTGATGCATGGTTTCGCGTGCAGTGTGGCATGTGGTATGTGGCACCGTCCTGTTGGAACCACATGTCGGCCGATTCTTGCATTTTCAGCAAAAAAAATTCTGGTATTATCGAACGATACTGGTTCCTTTCTCCAGTGACCTTACGTTGCGGCCTTCATCGTCTTTGAAGAAGTACGGCCCAAAGATACCGCCTGCCCATAAACCTCACCAAACAGTGCATTTTTCGGATTGCATTGATAGCTGCTGAATTGCCTCTGGTTGGTCTTCACCCCAAATTCTGCTTATTATTCACGCTGAAAACAATTTTGCGATAAAAAAACGGATCTCCATCCATCTTTTCTAAAGCCCATTCACCGAAAATTCGACATTGTGGTAGGTCGCCTGGTTTCAGTTCTTGCACCAGCTGTCTTTTGTATGGCATTAATCCGAGATCTTTGTGTAAAATCTGCCAGGTGGTCGAATAACACAAACCCAATTACTGCAATCACCGATCGGCGCCGGATGGATATATCGCGATCTTCTTCAATACTGGCGGATACAGCAGCAATATTCTCTTCGGTATGCACTCTATGGATACGAATTGGTGGATTGATGTCCAATAAAGTGAAACTGGTGCAAAATTTTGTCACAATGAGCTGAATAGCCTGCTCAGTGGGTCGATTATGACGACAATAAAATGAATGTAGCTTGCGATAAAACACATTTTTCACAGAGTTCGAATTTTGATAATAACTTTCAGGCGTGAGTCTATTGATGATGAAATGGCAAACCAAACTGAGCATTTTTTACTTTGACACATTACAAGAATCACGCGTGAACTGTCTGAAATATAAACCGAGTAGCAAAAAAAATCACCCTTTATCATTTTGGTAGTGAAAAGTTGTTAACTCAGGATAGAGTTACGGAATGCTTGCAACGATTCAAAAAAATTGTTAGTATTCCCACAATGCTTGCGTGCTATTGGTATGAATAAAATGTTACATAAGTCAACTTACATACATACAAATTTACCGGATTAATATAAATTTGCCTATATGCAGATGGTTGCCCCATTGAAGTCAGCCCGCGGGCAGCGAATGATGCAGTAGATAGATTACTACTTATGTACGATTATAAAGGGTGGTATTAAACTGTTTTACTAGCATTTTAAATTTTATGTCATCCTTCAGATGTATCGATGAGGGAATTCTCTTGCTTCAATCATCAAGGTGATAGCTTGATGAATGCTTTCGCCAAAAGCATTCGTGTGGTTTGGCATGAGTTTTGAAGACAAAAATAAAAGTTCGAAACATTTTCCGTATTTAAATGTACATACATAAGTGCTGAATATTTGTACAAAAATTAATGCTATTTACATTACATGTTTGCTTTAAGTGATTTAAGTGCTTATATATACAGATTTTTATTTTTTTTATACATTCAACACCAAGGGTGTACCCCTATGAATGCAGAGTATTGTGTTGATTGGAAGGAAGATTGATAGGTGGGAGGAAGAAGGAGGGGGAATGAGTGAGAGAGTGAATGCGATCACAGGGGACACCGATAAACAGATAGGCAGCCATTATGGCAAGTGTAATGCCTGAACTTTCAGCTTATCAATGTCGACTATGGTCGCATGTAGCGCCAAAGGCCGAACTTCTCGCATTCACTCACATTGTGCGTGTTATATTTGTACATGAATGGAAGGGGCCTACATATATGTACTAATGTGAGATATGGTTCGAAATGTGATCATGAGGACTTAAACTATTTGCTGGGCATGGCTAACTTACATAACAAACATACACACATACTATGTGTGTTTGTGTATTAGTGTAGGTGCAGGTGAGTAGGATCGAGTATCATTCTATAATATATATATATATATATATGGTAAGTTGTTATATACACATATGGTATTGTTTGTACATATAATATATAAAGCTAAATATTTTCTCCTTAATGTGTAACATTAACATTTAATCGATTTGTTGCCCAAGAAAAATAATTAAATAAAGTATCACCGTGGACGTTTTCAAATTACTACTACATTACATTGGTGTAGGTAGCTTGCACATGTATGGGGGTTTTTTGTTTTATCTTTTGTTTTTACGTTTATTTTCTGCATAAGTATGCTGCTGGTGGTGTCTATGGATGTGTGCGTGGTACCTATGCGTGTCGATGTTGTGTGTGTGTGTGTGCGTGTCTACTCTCTAGAAATACAAGTGATATGCTTGTTTTGTGCTTGTTAGTAGAATATATTCAACATTGTTGTCATTGTTATTACACGTGTTAGGTACACCTACAGATGATGGCAGGAGCGAGTTTCAAGCGGCAGCCAGCAGTAACCATCAATAAAGAGCAATATCCATGGCTCTAATATCCTAGTGTAACAGCTGTGTGTGTACGTATGTATGTGTGTGTGTGTGTGCTTTCATGGTACATACAAAAATTTATTCATTGCTGTAACATTGCTACTGCTGCTGCTGGCGCTGCAATCTTCTAGTTGTTGATATTTGAAACCATTTCATTTCCATTTCTCTATTTGATTGGACCATCATCCTCATTAACATCACACTTTCCTGTTGTCTTTTCGTTTCTTCTTCGGTTTCTTCCTCGGTTTCCGCTCCTTTTCTTCATACTACATTTATGCATTTATATAGTATTCACGCTTTTTGTGACACTTTTCGTATGCAATGTAGCAGAGGGCAATTGTTATTAGCACAATTATTGTTATTCCCATGCCAATGCTAACCCAAATAATCTCATCGTTTATACTTTTATACGAGTGACCTAGAAATCGACGAATGAAAGAAGAGATCAAACATAAAAAGAAAACAAAACTTTATGAAAAAATGTATGAAAATATTAAGCAAGATAAAGACTCTTTCCTAAAATGCACACTAGAGATTTTACAAAATAATATTTTCAATTTGCTAAAGAATCTTTCTCGCACAGAAAAGGGAATGAGTATAAAACAACTTTAACACAAAGTTTGTGCGTGTTTTATTACAACCACAAACTTGAAAGATATTCAGTTTCAAAAACACACACACTCACACACATACATTGTGAGTACCCAACAGGAAAATAAGCGGCTTATACAAGTATGAAGCCGGTAATGACATCTCTGTGTCGCTAGGTAAAACTATACGCTCTGTCAAACCAAATCATTGGCGCTATTTCTTCGCATTAACATAGTTTTATCAACAATATTCAGTTCATAAACAATCAAGTTCCATACAACAACATATTTTTTTTTCGCTCGTAAAAATGCCGTACTTTGTGCCTATAAACTACGAGATGCCGGCATCATTGAAAGCAATCTGCTTTGGAATCTCATCGAAAGCTTGTGGAAGCTTACGGCCAGCACGCTTTAGGCAAAACACAGTGCAACGAGTGATTCAATAAGTTTAAAAGTGGTGATTTTAATGTGAGAAACGAAGAACGGGGAAGACCACCGCAAAAGTTTGAAGATGCCGAATTGCAAGCTTTACTCGATGAGGGATGAGGATGATGGTGAAACGCAAGAACAACTTGCAGAACAATTAAATGTGACCCAACAATGCATTTGCATTTCTCAACGTTTAAAAGTTATGGGATTGATTTTAAAAGGTGTGAAGATGGGAAGATGGGTGCCGCATGAATTGACTGAAAGACAGCAAGAAAATCGGAAAACCACCTGTGAAATGTTGCTCGCCAGGTACAAAAGAAAGTCATACCTTCATCGAATTGTTACTGGCGATGAAAAATGGATCGATTTCGAGAATTTCAAACGTAAACGATCATTTGTTAAGCCCGGTACACCGATCAAATCGACAGCAAAGCCAAATCGCTTCGGAAAGAAGACAATGCTCAGTGTTTTGTGGGATCAGCGAGGTGTTATCTGGTTTGACCTTCTGAAACCAGGTGAAACAGTTACTGGTCAACTCTACCAATAACAATTAGCCGATTTGAACCGTGCTTTGTATCAAAATGATTTTTCTTGATGAAAATGCCCCATCTTTACTTTACTTTTAATGACACAACAGCCCATGGAGGGCCTAGGCCGAGCTTTTTGCATCCACTCATGTTGTGTGTGCTATATTTGTACATGAATGGAAGGGACCTACAGTTTAAAGCCGAATCCGAACGGCGAAGTGAAAAGCTTTTCATAGGCAAGTTTTACTCTTGTAGGGTTGCCATAGCCTGCCAAGAGGTGGTGCCGTGTAAAAAAAATTATTTTTTCTACTTTTTGATTTTGCCTATGTCGAGATTCGAATCCCGGACACTCTGCGTAGCAGTCCAACGCACTACCACTACGCCACAGCGACCACTGACAATGCTCCATCACATCGAACAAAACAAACTCGGAAATTGGTAGATTCGTACAGCTGGGAAGCCCCTCCCCCATGCGGCTTATTCACCAGACTTGGCTCCATCTGACTACCATTTATTTTCATCAATGCGGAACACGGGCACGCACTTGCTGAGCAGCACTTCGATTCGTACGAATATGTGAAAAAATGGCTCGATGACTGGTTTGACAGCAAAAAACGAACAATGTTTTTGGCGCGGCATTCACAAATTGAAAGAGAGATGGGAAAAATGTGTAGCTAGCAATGGCCATTACTTTGAAGATTGAATGTATAACCTCTTTTCTTAAATAAACGTGTATACGTGTACACCTGGTAAAAAACTTTTACCTATACCTCACAATTGGTCAATAAGAAATAAAGTTAGCATGAGGTCCTTCGACATCTTAGCTCAAAAGGCTTTAAGGTGCAAGGATACGCTGACGACGCGAGGCGTTAAACTTAGTAGCTGAGTGATGTGGAGAATCAAAGCTCAAAATTAACCCTAAAAAACCCAACATCTTCCAACCCATCTTCACTAAATAGATAAACAAGGAAAGCCCTCGGGAACCAGTTTACATTAATGAAGTCATACTATTTTCAAGCCAGCTTAAATACCTTGGAATAATTCTAAATGAAAAATAAATAACTTGGAATTCTAATTTGGAAAGTATAATCCATAAGGCAAGAGCATAAGAAGCCTAATTGGTATAAACTGGGGACTCAGCCCAGAACTGAGTTTTTGGAAGTACACAGCGATTGTTATAAGATCCGGAACTCCAGTATGGTACAAAAAGGCACAGCAAAAAACAACTAATGAAAAACTCTGCAAAATTCAGAGACTTGCATGCGTCTCAGTAACAGGAGTCATGAGAATCACACCAACAGCATCATTAGAAGTTGCATTATTAGGCCTGTCATCACTACACCTAGTGATCAAACAAGAGGCGTTGAAGTTCACTGCTAAACTCGTATTGCAAGACAAAGGCACTACGAGCAAATTCAAATTCTTGGAGAAGAATTGACTTAGGAACAAAACCTTAACATCTCAATAAATGATTCGTGCCTACTCGGATATAACTTCCAGCACAACTTTCAAGTTACATTTTCTACATGGGTAAAGGAATGTCCGCCGCGCTTTATTGGAGACTACCTGACGGAGAAAGGCCTATTATTGCTAGTATGATCCAAGAAAGCTTAGTTTTTCCCGCGAAAGTACACGCAATTGAATTATCTCTTAGATAATATGAAGAAAGGCCGTCATGTAAATGAAACATCTATATTCTCTCAGACAGTAAGGCTGCGCTACTGGCCAGTAAACCTCTTCAAAATTAGTTCAAAACCTATATGGGAGTGCCTTCAATTACTGATGAAGCTAATATCACAAAATAGAGTCCATCTAATTTGGGTGCCTGGACACAGTGGAATTGAGGGAAAGGTTCAGGCAGCCTGGAACGACACCTCAGGCAACAGACAAGCAAACTCATTCATGCCAAGTGTATTAAAGTTAAAGAACAAAACAACTCTTGATGTTAAACAGAAACGGAATCCGAGCTGTAACAGAATTTCTTACTGGACACTGCCCAGTTAGGAAACTTCTTTGCTAACATGGGAATAACTTGTCACGAATTCTATTGATTTTGTGACGAAGACGAGGAAACAGCAGAGCACATTCTGTGCCACTGTGATAAGCTTGCAAGGCTTAGACTTCGTCACCTTACTATTGCATACCCAACTACGGTTGAAGTGGGCAATATAACTCCCCGGAATATCTTAGCAATTTTAAATGCTACAAGCCTAGGAAGAGCATCTTAAGATATTCAATGGGGTCTTGACAAAAGGCCTTTTTCGGCCGCAGTGAAATGGTGTCTTGTGCCCAGCCCTTGTTTCAATCTAATCTAATCAAACATCATTAGGGATCTCAAACGTAAGCATGAGCTTATGGCTAGTTCACGAGCATGCATATATTAATATTTGTCAGAAATCTTGACATATACTTATTTTACTATTTTCTTGCTTATCAGTATCAAAATAAAATAATTTCAATAATTTTTTGATTGACTGTAAAACAACGTTTGACATTCATCGTGTAATATGGCCCGAAGAACTAAGATAGTAGATTTGATGCTCTTTCATATGAGAATTGAGTGGAGTAAAGCCAACAACAATAACATTTTCCCTACTATCATTTTGTTTAGAACATCCAGTGGCAATGACGAGGAATGTTTGTAAATGAAAAATGGTTAATAGCATTTTCATATTCTGGGTCCCCTTGGATATACATTTGTTTGATATGGAAGGGAGTTACCAAAAATCATATTGGTTCTGAATCCTTGCACTTATTTACATACATGCGAGCAGTTATAGAAACTGACACCATAAATGATTAACAAACAGGGGATGCCTCTGTTAAAGCAGCGCATACACAGGCAAGTAGGAGGAGGTAAGCATCGGCTCAAAGTGTTTTGAAGAACTAGGCGCCTTTTGTAAGTGTCGCCCATACATTCCCCTCAAAAACAGATCAGTAACACAGCGTGACAGCGTGGACTTTAATTTATGCATTAAAAAGAAGTTGGGACACTATTGTTTTTAAGTTTTATGTTTTCAAATTATTTAATGCTCAGGCTAGAAGTGCTTTTAAAGCTGGTTTGTAGTGCCATTATAGACCTGGCTTTTGGTTTGAATTTTGAAATGAAATTTGAAAGTTAATTTTCTTCTACATTTTGTTTTGATATTTCTTCTGAATTTTGGATTGATTTCTAATCTGACTTTAAGTCTGAGTTGAGGTCTAAATTTCATTTCTTAATTGTTGGATGAATTTTGTAGAATTTTCGGTTTGGATTTCTGGTTGAATTTGTCGTTGTTGTTGTTGTTTTTGGCCTCAATTTTAGACTTATTTTATAAAGATTTACCATAGATTTTGTTTTGAGTTTTATTGTGAAATTTGTTAGAATTTAATCTATTTTTGGAGTAATTTTCTGTTCAAATTTTGCATTGATTTTTGGTGTTAGTTTTAGATTAGATTTTTTTACAATTGGATTTTGGTCTTTGTCTTTTTATTTGATTTAAATTTTATATGAATTGCGGTCTAAATTCGGTGTGAATTCTGATCTGAATTGATCTGAGACGAATTTGGTCGGAATTTTGATCCGAGATCTAATTTGCATTTTGGCCCGAATTTGGTATGAATTCTGGTTTAAATTTTGGTCTTTAGCTTTCAATGAATGTACATATGTACATAGTTCGGTTTTTGGTGCGAATTTCATATCCGGATTTAAGTTAAATTTTTTTGGTGAATTTAGATTGAATTTCAGTTTATATTTGGTCTGTTTGTGGTCGTATTTCTGGTCTGAATTTCGATATGGTTTTCTTGTTTTTGTATCTAAATTTTGTTTGTATTTTTGGTCTGAATTTTTGACTTAAGTTAGATATTAATTCTGGTGAGTATTTTGGTTTGATTTTCGCTCAAAATTTGACCAAAATTTGGTATAAATTCTGGTTTTGGTCTAAATTTGGCCTTAGTTTCGAATGAATGATATAAATCAGTTTTTGATCCGAATTTCAGCCTGATTTTACTGGGATGAAATTGAAATCTGATCACTGTGGCGTAGTGGTTGTCCGTTGGACTGTAACCCAGAGTGCCCGGAGTTCGAATCGCGGCACAGGTAAAATAAAAAAGTAGAAAAAAACAATTTTTTTTCACAGCACCACCTCTTGGCAGGCAATAGCAAGCCTACTTATGAAAATCTTTTGACTTCACCGTTCGGATTCGGCATAAAACTGTACATTCCTTCCACTCATGTACAAATACTTACTTATAACACGCACAACATGAGTGGATGCGAAAAGCTCGGACTAGGCCCTCCATGGGCTGTCGTGCCATTAAAAGAAGAAAGAAGAAGAAGAAGAAATTCAAGTCTCAAATCTTAGAACGAAAATAGTTCTCATATGAGATTGTACCCGAAAAAGTTACTCTAGCTCTTAAGCTAAATGAAATCAAACTTAGAATAATTATGGATTTAGAACAGTGTTGGCCACGCACACATGTACACCTGATCAGTTGAAAGCTTTTTCTATGGAAATGAACCTGGTAAAGGCGACAAATCTGAAATGCTCTCGAGCACTTGTGCTGTGAAGTGGCCACCACTGGTTTAGAAATACTTGAATTCTTGAGAATCACTGCATAAGTAAAGTCTAAAAAAGTAACCTCAATAACATATTAGGTATATAACCTAGAAGAGTGAAAAGGTATGTAACCTAGTGCAAAGAAGGTATGTAACCTAGTGAAGAGTGAAAGAAGTAGAGAAATGATTTGTTTCCAGTTGTTTACGACTGAAGTTTTAGCGTAAAATAATTCTAACTCAATTTCCAGCTTGTTCCTATAACCAGAAATAATTTGGCAAAGTAATTTTGTTGAAGAAGCTTTAAGATAGTAAGTACCATAAATCATGGAACTTTCTCAAGTGGTATCAACCACATTTCTTCAATTTCCTTCAAAAATACTTGGCATTTAAATTCTGTCATACTTTCTCTGATATGCTCGCATGCTTTATTTTTAATGAGAAACATAAATAAATTTGTGGTTAAATCTATTAACCTTGAGGGTACTTCCTGTTGGGTGTGTGTGTGTTTGTGTGTGTGGGAGTGTGTGTGCGCGCGCCTTACCAATAAACAGCCACAAGGCGAATGTGTTTTGTCTGCCTGTTTAAAGTAGCTTGGCGACAGGGCGTAAATTTTCGTTGGTTGCATACACACATACATTGATGTGTTTGTATGTATTGATGTGTGTATATATACACATACTTGTAACTCTGTTTGTATGATTATGTGTGTGTGTTAAGCATTTCCGTTACCTTTGGCGAATTTACGGTTCATAAGCGGATCACATTTATTATGTGTACGAATACTACAATAATTATATACAATACATATATACAATATATATATACATACATACATACATACCTATACAGGCATAAGTTCTTCTATGTATGTATGTATTAGCGTGAGTACGAGCTTGTGTGAGTTAAACGTCTCTACGTTTTTGGTGTTTGATTGAAAAAAAAGAGCGGAAAAATCGACCGTGCTTATCAGCCACGGTAGTGTTAGGGGTCATTTCTTTTATGTTTGTGTATTTCAGAATTTTAACAAGGATTAAGTGTTGTCCTGATTGAGTAAAAGATTTGAAAATTGAAATGAAATGCGATACATTAAGTCCGTATGCCAAGTGAAGAAGAGAAAAGTTTAATCTGAAATTTTAAAGTTATACATACAGTTAAGGTAAAAGAGCTTAATATGCTCACACTTTATTTTTGTTTAATATTTTTTTACATACGAGTACATAGAAAGTGCTGCATTTTGATTTTGGAATGTTATTCTATCGTTGCCAGAATGTGGTTAAACTATGACAGAAAACACTTTACGTTTTAGTTTTAAGGCTTGTTTAAAGGTCAATTCTTAGTTTGCAGCTTATTTATGTATACTCAAAGTAAACGTGGAACACTTTCAGTATTCAGAAGTGGTAGTAGGTGAATTAGAAAACTGGCTCCAAAGCTCCCGACCTCGCATTATTCATTAAACAGTAAATTTTCTTTTATTTTACTTAGAATATGCATTTAAACCATGAAAAGATCTAAAAATATCAAAATAATTATAAAATCGTATCACATTTTCATTTTTACTAGACCCATGATCCGAAGTAGTATAGGGCGTTTCAAAATAAGTTTATTTTTCTTATTTTTTGTTAGAAAAATTCTAATTTTAATTTAACGACAGGCCATGGCGGGTCTAGGCCGAGCTTTTCACATCCACTCACGTCGTGCGTGTTATATTTGTACATGAATGGAAGGAACCCAAAGTTATGAATTTGTTGAATGAAAAAAATCGTTTCATTGAAAAGATTGAAAGTTAAGATCACGAGTTGATGCTGACCGTGAGTCATAATCAATGGAGTCTGGTATGTTATCATTGTTGTACTGTATTTGCTCTGTGACTGGTCGCTCCATTGTGCTGAATAACTCACTGCTTTTGTGGAAGCAGTTGTTCAGCATTTGGGGGCGCTGAGGAATTTATTTTGCTGTCATTATCATTAAAAAGAATTTTGAAAATTTGGTTGTCGCTTAAATTGCACGACCCACCATAATTTTTCTAAACACAGCAAAAAACATTGAGCAGCTCATTCTGAAAATGTTGAAAAAGCCCTTTTATCTCGCCGATTCGAACAGTGGTCTTCAATCTTGTGTTCAATGGAGCCCTTACTGAATACCAAAATCGCAAATAAAATAAAACGTTTGTGTTGAATAACTTTCAACATATTTCAATTTAGTAGAAAGTCGAAATAAGTATGAGAAAAGTATTGGAATTAGTTACATGAAGTGGAAGATAGTTATGTAGCGACATAAAAGTGTAGTAATTAACTTGCCTTTTTAGATAAACTTCATCTTTTGAAACTTTAACATATTCCCTCGGAACGAGCCGCTGGAAAATAGCGAAACTTGGCTGCAACTCGAATAGTTTTCTATCAAAAATAAAAAACAAGTTCTTGTTTGAATTTGCTTGTTGCTTCAAATTAACTTAAAACCAGATGTTCTAGTTTATTACATAGGAAATCCCATTGGAAAAGTAACTTAAGTATTATTGATCGTTAGTAGAGGAAACAGCCAACCTAATATAGTGTGTTTTTTTTAAAATGGTGGTTTTCAATCTGGCAATACTTTTGGTCTTTTGGTGAGCTGTCACTTTATTTGTGCTCAGTTTAGTTTGCCATTTCATAATGAATAGACTTACTGCTGAACGATGTTTGCAAATTATTGAAATTTATTATCAAAATTCATGCGCTGTGAAAAAAGTGTTTCGCAAGCTATTGTCCATTTAGCGACGAGGCTCATTTTTGGCTCAATGGATACGTGAATAAGCAGAATTGCCGTATTTGGAGTGAAGAGCAGCCAGAGGCAATTCAGCAGCTACCAATGCATCCCGAAAAATGCACTGTTTATGCATGGTGTGGTTTATGGGCAGGGTCGTACTTCTTTAAAGACGATTAAGGCAGCAACGTTATGGTCAATGCAGAAAGGTACCGTTCGATTATATCACTTTTTTTTTGCCGAAAATGCTAGAATTGGACTTGGCCGACATGTTGTTCCAGCAGGACGATTTCACATGCAACACTGCGAAACCATGCATCAATTGAGAGGCGAATTTGGTGACCAGTTAATCTCACGTTTTGGTGTAGTCAATTGGCCACCAATAATTTGACCTCGTTAGACTAATTTTTGTGGGGCTATGTTAAGTGTCTTGTCTATAGGGACCAGCCAAACACAATTGCTGCTTTGGAAGCGAACATTGAACGCGTCATTGGTGAGATTCCGAGATTCCGCCTGAAATGTGCGAAAAAGTGTGCAAAAATTGAACCTTCAAAATGGACCACTTGAAGCATAGCCGCGGGCAACATTTAAGTGAAATTATATTTAAAAAGTAAGTGGCAGAATTTAATTTATCGATCCAAATAAGAATTTCATTCACTTTTGTAAAATTTCTGTGTTTTTTTTCATCTTCAAAATCCAAACTCTTATAAAAATCAACCGATAGTATGCAATAGATGGCGCTTGAAAAAAAGAAAACACTTCTTTTTGTCAACTTTGTAATTTTTAATAAATCGGGGTCAGGTAACTTAACTTTTCTATGAGGAATGGTCAATTTTTGAATTTATCCTACATATTATCCGTTTCTCAGACCGTGTCCAAAACGGTTTTGGGCATGACTTGATTGTTTCTTGGATCTGGAAAAGCAGGCTTGGGTTATTCTTTAGAATTCAATTACATAACATAAGTAGTTCACAATTCGATTTAAAACTTTTTCAGAACCTTTTTTTTGTTTTGCCAAAATTTGTTTGTGTAGTCGTTGTGGCGTAGTTGGTAGTTGGTAGAGCGTCCAAGGGGTTCAAATCTCGGTACAAGCAAAATCAAAAAAGGTAGAAAAAAAAGTAATTTTTCTACACGGCACCACCTCTTGACAGGCAATGGCAAATCTACAAGAGTAAAGATTGCCTATGAGAAGCTTTTCACTTCGCTGTTCGGATTCGGCATAAAACTGTATGTCCACTTATGTCCAAATATAACACGCACAAAACTCGGTCTATGACTTCCATGGTCTGTTGTGCTATTAAAAGAAGTTGAAGAAAGAAGGACCGATTATCTGAGCGTGTTCAAAACTGTTTTGAGAATAAGGTGCTGGTTTTTTTTGGGTCTGAAAAAGTAGTCTTGTGTCGTTCTTTAGAATTCCACTAGTTTACAATGCGATTTGAAACTATTGTGTAGGTCCTGAACTGAAGCGTAATGACTACGACTAAGCACATATTTTCTCTCCACACGAGGTTACGTTATTAGCTGAGCCGACATAATTTGGCTATTTTACACACATATGTAAAATTCACTTATAACTACATAAATGTATGTATCTTATTGTTCATTTCATCTACTTAAGTACTTATGCATGGTAGAGAAAAACAATTGATTTTATTTATATAATGCTATTACCACATATTTATCTATTACATATGTACATATGTGCTCAAGTTAACTGAAAGATTAAGTTTCTATTGTATACTCGTATATAAACCCTTAATCTCTGGCCATTACGATAAAATTTGATAAAAGACGGTTTGTCTATTTGAAAAGCTTTTATAAGTATTAAAATACAAATATGTATAAAGTATAATTAAGTTTTTAGGGTTTTACCAAAAAAAAAACAATATGTAGTTCATATTATTAGTACATATGTACGAGTATGCACGTACATCTCTCTCTGTGTGTGCTTGTGTGTGTGAGTGTGTTCGTAGTTAAGCACTTCAAGTGTGTAGATTTATTGTAATGGAAGATGAAACCATTTATCGCTTCGATGCACGCACACACAACTACATACAGCCAACAACTCATACATACTTACATTGTATCTTAATTACATGAAAATGCAATGTCAGCCCAGTACAGAATTAATTGTCAACTTTAAAACTCTGGTAATTATCGAAAATTAATTAAAATTCTCACACAAGCAGAGTACACTCAAGTGCCACACAAGAAAATCTGTAAGTCACCATCAAGTCGATTTGAAAGAAACAGACACGTACCTGAAGCGTACAGAAATGAATAATTAAGTTAACAACGCAATTCTGGAAGTTATGCTCAGCAACTGGAAATTGGTTGATGGAGCAGCGAAAACAATTGTGAATCAAGTAAGATTCATAGGATATCTCATCCACGTATGTGATGCATGAGTACCAGGAAATGGAAGAGCTCCTATGCATTTGGAGAATAGCGACCTAACTAAGTTACGGATAGAATAGCACAAACTTAAAAGGCGAAACTTCAAGGCAAGCGGAACAGGAATCATTGATAAACTACGACAGGAATAGAAAGCGGGGAGATAGTAGTTTCGCACGGCTATATCGTTTTTCAAGCTTTCCGGGTGCTCAATTCTGACGATCACATATGAAGAAGCTTTCAGGATAGCTTTAAGGATATAACCCCATAAAACACTTGGTCTGGACGACATACTTACTTACTTAATTGGCACTACAAACGATGATCGGTCTTGGCCGCCTCTATAAATCTTCACCAGTCGCCTCTGCTATGCGCGCGCTGGCGCCAGTTGATAAGGCCAAGTGGAGTCAGGTTGCCCTGTACCTGGTCTTAACCAACGGAGTTTAGGCGTGTTCCTCCACAGTGGCTCGAATAAAAAACTCTTCTAGCCGGAACGCTTTCTTCCACTTCAACATGACCCATCCAGAGAAGCCGCTGGATTTTTATACCCTTGACTATCAGTTTCAGTTTCAGCTCATTGTTTCATCTTATTCGATTAACGTCGTCAACAAACATTGTACCACAGATATTACAGAGTATCTTCCTCTTGAACGCTCCTAACAGCCTCTTATCATTGGTGGTGTCCACGTCTCAGCGCCATACATTAGCATGGGAACGTTGAGGGATTTATAGAGTGTTATTTTCATCGGTTGAAAGAGAGCTCTGCTTCACAATTGCCTACTAAGCCCGTAGTAACACTTGCTGGCAAGAGCTAATAACCGCTTGATCTCAAGGCTGACATTATTGTTGGTGTTTATGCTGGATCCTAGGTTAACGAAATGCTTGACGACTTCAAAAGTATAATTGTCAACAGTGACATTTTGACCAAGGCGCCGTGACTGTTTGTTTGCTGACACAAGGTATTTCGTTTTGTCCTCATTCACCACTAGACCCACACGACGAGACTCCCTTTCCAGGTTGGAGAATGCTGCACTGAATGCTCGCTCGTTGGTGCCAATGACGTCAATATCATCAGCGTATGCTAGCAGCATGACACTCTCGTAGTGCCAGAAATGTCGATGTTCGCAGGGAGTTGCAGATATCAGTTGTCTGATATCTGTGGCAGATATGGTTGTGACCAAACAACTGTAGTATAAGAAAGTCATTATATAAGTATTACATATGTACATATGTATTTATTGCTTTCTCTTTTATTTCGTAACTTTTTTGTCTAATTTCGTATTATTTTCTGAAAAGAGACGTACTAAAGTGAAAATCACTACTGGCAACACTGCCTTGGACATTAATAAGAACGCATTTCATTTCTCTAATTGAAAACTATTAAGTGCTTTTGATGAACTCAAAGTGACAGAATGGAATTTTATATACGCTGATACACGAGAAGAAGTGGATACACGCTGATAATATTGCAACATAGTGGCAAAAAAAAACTGCTGTGTGGGGTATCCATTTACAGTCAAAAAGATTTCTTGTCAGGCAGCGAGTTGAATTCATGAGCGAGAGAAAGAACACAAGACGAGACAGGTACAGACTTGACAGTATGGCAAGTTTTCGTCTTACTTCTCTCGCCCACGAAGTCGACTCTCTCGCCCACGAAGTCGACTTGTCGGCAGGAAAGGTTTCTCTGTGCAAATGCGATGAATGCAAAGGAAACGAAATGAAAATGTTGCAAAATGACTTCATGTTTCGTGAAAAATAGTAGTAGAAAAGTTGAATAGCTCTCAACAAGAATTAATAGAAATGAAGACGAATTGATTTTGTTACAGACCACATAATAAATATCATGGCGATCTTCTGAAACACACACAAGATAACCTGCTGTGACTTATAATGTATGAAAGTGAGAAAGCAAGACACAAGCCCAAATGTTGAAGGCTCCAAATAGCAGACTTTGCTGAGAATAATCAACCGTCTGACATCTTACAGAAAAGATTAACCAGCCAAACTCTTCAACTTCAACTTTTTATTAGTTTAAAGTAATGCAGCAAAATGGTAGTTACTTATACTTAATTAATGCCAAACTAATAAATAGTTGAGGTTCAACTACTGGGATACAATTTTCTGAGTAAGTTCACAAGTGTGTGTGTCTGTGTGTGTACGTGCACATAATTTTATCATAGTATGTGTGCTTGTATAATAAACATTTTCCAAAAAACTTACTGCTGTAATAATTATTGTCGGAGTATCCATATTTTCCTGCAGTTCTTCCACCCACTGGCATTATGTCGTGTCGATGTAATAAAGTTGTTCCTTGTTAAATATTTCCTTTATTGGTGTGATTTAACACAAGTACAGAATACATACAAGCCAACAAAAAAAAAAAAAATAAGATCAAGAGAAAAAAGTTGAAAATATAATGAAGCAAGAGAAAGAAGATGACGATGATGATGATGAGGAGGAGGAGCAGGAGGAGGAAGAGTATAGAACTCGATCAAAGTCTGGAAAGTCCTCGAAAGAAAGTTGCAAGTAATTTCCTTAAAATATGAGAAAATTTATTTTACTTTTTAATGTTATGATTTCTGTTGCTGTTGCTCCTGTTTCAAGTGCTTCCAACAGCTTCTGATGCTATTTTCGTTGCTGATGTTGTTGATGTTTTTCTCTTTTGAAGTAAAAGGTGTTGTTATTATTATTATTATTATTTTTTTTTTTATTAAGATGAATTGATAATTTTCTCCGTACGTTCGTTTCTTAAGTGCTATGGTTCAATTTTCTTCTTCTTCTTGATTTTCACTAAAGAGCAACAAAACCGAAAAAGAAAACAAGAAGAAGAAGAGGAAAGAAATTTATAAGTATTTCATTAGTTCTTGTTTTTGGATTTTGTTTTTGCTGTTCGTAATTGATGTATTTTTTCTTTTGTTTTTCTCATTCTTTTCTTAATATAAAACGGGGACAATTGGAAGAATGACATCAGACTGATGTCCTCTTCATTAATAATCATTGATTAGTTTATCAAGCTACAGACACACATACATGCATACACACATATGTATGTATGTACTCGTGTGTATAGTGCAAAAATGTAGGTCTATACTTAGCCATTAATGTCTCTCAGCACTTAAATATTTTCTGGAGTTTGCTATGCCAATTTGAGCATGATCTGCCCTCGATTTCCATATTCACACTCATAGTATAAATTTTTGATTGTTTTAATTAAATAAATGCTATTAGGGCAAACGTCATGAATTGTTCTATATCATACAAAAAAAAAATGCCTTAAATGATTTATGTGCGTTGTCAGAAGTTAATTATCAGGCGTTTATGCTAAATATTACGTATACAAATGCAGATATAAAATTGAAGAGCTGTTTGGTTTCCGGTTTTTGTTTCATAATAAATCATTTTCATTTATTTGATTGTAAAAATTTCAATTCACTCGTGTATGCAGAAGTTGGCACTTTGACTTTTTGAAGTGATACGGCTTTTTTTTGTTGTGTGTTGGGAATTGAAAATCTTTGAAACGAAAAAGTGACAGAAGTAATTTTCAACAGAAATCTAAAAATATACTGTATTTTTTTTAAATATTTATTTCTATGCTTTTAGATAGGTAAAGCTAAGCATATTTTTAGGATTCTTTTAATAGAACTAAGATTTTTGAATTTCTGTAGATTAGTGAAACTTCTGTGTCTAAGCAGCTTCAAATCTTGGAACGACTCTTATTTTGTTTCTGACTTTGATTCCAGCGCTAAGAATGACTTTGGATTTGACTGTAATTCAGTAGCTGAAAACGGCTTGAATTTGGAATCGGACTTTAACTCTGATTTTGATTCTCACTTAATATATAAAAGCTGAATTATCCATATATAACGTAACGTTACGTAGGTTTGGCTACATCACATAACGGATCTGTCATATGAGCAGTTCGAAGAAGTGAGTAACGAAGTCGTAACGCTGCGTCTATTTCCTTCAGATTGATAATTGAGCCGTACTGCGCAATCTGAATTTGATTTTAACTCTCACTCTGTCTTCTCTGACTTTTATTCAGATTTACAGTCATACCTAAATTGAAGCGCCGCGTCGCTTATCTGACAATTTTTGTATGGTCCTAAGAGATTTATGGCAGATAACTTTTGTCTGACTATTTTTGTAAGGACCTAAGAGATTTATGGCAGATAAGCGACACTAAAGCTAAAAGCTACGATTGCCAATTGTCAGGTATCGATCTGTGATCTGAGCAATGCCTTCAAGTGATGACCAAAATCGCAACGCACTTTATAGTTCTATGTTCAATAGATTACTTATGTCACGCTACGTTCGCATTCATAATAAAAGTCTTAAGAATAGCACTTTGAATTTGATTTTCTTTCTGACAATTTGACACCGATTTGAACTTTATCTTTGAACTCTACTCACATCGGTATCGAGCTCAATTTTGATCCTGACTCTAACCTTAGCTAATCGACTCACTTTTTCTCATTGCGTATTTTAAATTTTTCACTGTGAATTCATTGCGAATTTAAACCGTTGAAATAACATTTTAAAATGCCATTAATCAATCATTTTAAATGGATGACTGAAATTTAATCTCTTCACTGTTACGTAAGAGTAGTTCGTTGCAAAAGAGGTGCAATTTGCAAAACATGAGTAGGGGCAGCGAGAATTAGTGCAGCCATTTTGAAATTGGTTATCGTAGTGCAAAAACTTAAAAAAAAAATAGGTAGGATAAAAAACTTTTTCGTAATGGTAATAAAACTGACGTAAATTTGTTTAAAATACTAAAAATAAAAAAACCTATTCATATACAGGGTGTCACAAAAGTCAATGTCGAATCTTGGAGGGCTGTTAGGCCAGCTCATAACTGTTCAAAATATTAAAATATAGCGTTAGTAAAAAATTTGTAGTTTTTGAGATATTGGGACTTTTTTAAATTTTGGGTAAATCGACACCTTAGATCAGTTTTTTGAGTGACGCAGCTACAAAAGTGCATATTTTAATATGACAAATTTTGTTACTAAACACTGAATAGCCCTGCTGCTATTCACCAAAGTCGATTACTGACACTGCCTTTGAAAAAAAAAAATGTTAAATCGTTTCAAGAGTCTTCACAAAATTCACGAAAAAATGGTAATATCTCAAAAACTTAAAACTGTTTATTAAGATAATATTCTGGTTAGTTATGATAGTTATAAGCGATGACGTTGACTTTTGGGGTACCCTATATGGTATGTATGTCATACATACATATTTATATAAGTATATATATGATGAATTTATAGTAGTCGCTATGTCGTAGTGGTAGTGGACTGCTACGCAGAGTGTCCGGGGTTCGAATCTTGGCACAGGCAAAAATCAAAAAGTAGAACAAATTATTTTTCTCCACGGCACCACCTCTTGACAGGCAATGGCAAACCTACAACAGTAAAAATTGCCTAAGGAAAGCTTTTCACTTCGCCGTCCGGAAGCCTAGCTCGACCTATGCCCTCCATGGGCTGTTGTGCCATTAAAATTAAAGTAAATGATGAATTTATTCATATTTATTTATATACCCACATAAATACATACTCGTTGATATATTCGTTCGCATAAACAAAGGCGATCATAAAACAATACCATTTTATTCTAAGAATTCATTCGTACTGCAAACGACAGCACTTAAGCGAATATTCTATGGCATTCTTTGAATTCTAAATAGTAGTACTTAATTTTCCACTAAGTTTTGTGGCATCCAGTCACTCCTGGCAGAAGAAATATCAAATCAGCTGAACGACGTTCTGATTTTATGATTTTTAAAACAGTTTTAAACCATACGCCATACTTTATTTATTTATTATAAATTTCTTAATCGAGCAAAGCTCAGCAGACCGTTGTGCCGATTATTATTGAGCGATGCAGGCGGCTGAAGCAAACCAATTCGGCGTTTCAAATTGAAAATATTCGGCCTCGTCTCAACGTAAATTTCTTTTCCTACTGCCTAAGAACCATTAATTTTTGTCTGCTTAATATCGTGACCTTACCAACCGGTCGGTATCAGGCTTTTCAGCATTTATTTATTTAGTACAATAGCTTTGCCATATTCACAGTTAATTAAAAAAGGTATGTATGTATGTAGTATTTAAGCGTACTAAATTTCTTAAGACATCCATACTCTCTCAAGAAAATTTGACACAAGAAAATGCTCTCTCTCACGTTCTCTCTGAGAGTTATCAAAAACAGTGCTGCCATAGCCTTAACAATTTTATTATCAACCACATTCATGTAAAAAAGAAAACGGCGAAATTCAGATTTAAGCAAAATTAAAAATGGTTTTGAATTCGTTTAAGTTCATGTGCGAGTTGACGTTAAAAATAATTTGCAAGACAAATATTAAAGTTCTTTAAATCTTCTTTAAAATTTATAAACGTGTATGTAGTTTGTTTTTGTGTTTCTGGTGAATACTCTCAAATGCACGTGCTTGTGGTGCTTATGTGTTATCCGCGTACACGTGTATTCGGAAGCTCTAGCTCTTGAAACAATGTGTCATGTATGAAAAGAATCGGTGTTGTTCTTTCTTATCGAATGAAAAACTTTATAATATCAATCGTTTGCAGTTCTTATACCGAAATAGAGTGAATAATAAAAATCTGTATATAGTATGTATGTATATTGAACTTTCTTGGAACTGTTGCCTTACTTTATAACAAGTTAAAATTTAAACAAAATGAGGAAAGTACATACACATGTACTCGTACATAACCACAAACAAAAAGCCAAAATGTTGATTAAAAACAGACATCGAAAACTAGAAAACTTCAATTCCACTTCTTCCAAAATGCAACAAGGATAAACATAGTAAAACTGTCTTTCATTAATAGAGGTCGCAGGCGAGAGCGAGAGAGAGAGCGAGAGAGAGAGAGAGAGAGAGAAAGAGAGATAGAGATGGAAGGAGAGCGAGCGTTAGCCAGCGCGAGCTGAAGAGAGAGTGATTTGCGCTTTGCCTTCACTACGTGCTTCCGGATTTTGCTGCAACCGCACAATCTAAACACGAAATGATTAGAAATTTTGTAAATCACAGTAGGTGTTGATTTAATAGATACCATGACTCTGTGTATCCCACCTATGTAGTTTAACAAGTTTGTATATGTTAAGTATGGATGATTTGATAATCCATTGACTGGATAGATTTTTAGAATAAGATAAACTCAATGGCGGCACATAATCATAGTCAGAAGTAAAGTGTACTTCTGCATTAGAGAACTGTACCACTGAAGTGACCAGCCTTCTCCGTTAGAATGGAAAAAGGAATATCTACTGTATAATTATTCCCTGTACGGGGATTGAAGCTGAGGTAACTGGTACTTCAGTCTACCACTCAATATCTAGATCAGCGAGGTATACTTTAGTTCCATACGAAATGCATGCCAATAAAGTTCCCATAGTTTACCATAGTTCAAGAATCCATACTTTGTTTTTCCTTTGATTATGCGTCATTAATTTTATTCTCAGTAGCTACTACGTTTATTATTCTCTAAACAAATTCACATACATACATACATACCCACTTAAATAATGTTAAATTTAAATCTGTAGCTTATTTCGTGAAATAATTAGGGTCAAATGTGCGCAGCAAAAAATAGGAAGGCACTTGAGGCCGCATTGAAAATAAATTACAGCAATAGAGCGAATACATAAATTGATAACATCAAATTAAACAATATGTACCTACATAAATAATAACGTGAAGTATATACATAATTAAGGCACGAGTACTAGTACATACATACATATCTATTATGTTTGCGAAATAGTATTGTTGACTTTTTAGAATTCAGAAAACCTGCCAGTCGTCTTCAGAGAACGGCAAAGTAACAGTAGGCAAATAAATCACAGAAAAAGCGGACGTTTTGTAATGAATTTGGCAAGAAACAAAAACCATAATTTCCATTTATGTATTAGTTTACAAGAGAGAAAGAGAGAGAGAGAGAGGAAGGGGGGGGGGGAGGGGTGGGTGAAGAGCGGCAACAAAAAAGCAAACTCATTTGCTATTAGCTCAACACGTGGTATGAGTAACTTATGAACATTAAGGCAACTCGAGAATAAAAGATGTTGTTGTTGTATGCTCCTGAAAATGATTTATTCGAAATGTTTTCAGCTCCTGAACGTTTATCATTACAGTTGCAATAACATTGGGGAGTTGTCATAAATTAAGCCGTGGTTAAATTTAAAGAGGGTAGGTAGTGAGAACCACTTACACTTAGGATGATTCATATGTCGTAAATTCTCTAACAATACGACATGATACGACACCTTGTGAATTAAATAACAGATTTTATTTTTATGTAATAATATCTTTCAATGGAGAGTATTTTCATAAAATTCCATTTCATTTTTTTTTTATTATTTATTTATTTTTTTGCTGTCTTTTGCTGAAAAAAAATTCTTTAGCGAGGTTGTGAAAATTTTTATTAACAGAAAAAGGAATGATATTGGGTTAATATTTATACTACTTTTCTACTACTAATTAGTTCTACTACAATTTTCTACTACTTTGCCACTACTTTTTCACTAACTTGTTACTACTATTTTATACTAATTTTATACTACTATTTCTGTTTACTATTTTTCAACTGCTTTACTGCTTTTCTACTACTACTTTCTATTACCTTTTCAGCTCTATTTTCCAATACAATTTTCTACTACCTTTACCACTACTTTTCTACTACTATTTTTGCTACTTTTTCTACAATCTTACCCTACTATTTCTATTTATTTTTCTTCTTTTAATGGCACAACAGTCCATGGAGGGCCTAGGTACAGCTTTTCGCATCCACTCATGTTGTGCGTGTTGTATTTGTACATGAATGGAAGGAGCCGACAGTTTTATGCCGAAACCGAACGGTGGAGTGAAAAGCTTTTCGTAGGCAATTTTTAATCTCGTAGGCTTGCCATTGCCTGCCAACACGTCGTGACGTGTAGAAAAATCGTTTTTCTACTTTTTAATTTTGCTTAATTTTTACTATTTTTACTACTTTTTGTAAAATATTTTTCTATACTTTTATACTACTATTTTCTAAGATCCTTTTCTAATTTATAGAATCATTAAAATATGCACAGATTTTTGTTTAAAATCTTCATGAAATGATATCTATATTTTGGACGTAAAATGAGAATTTGTTAAACTGATGTTATCACATCATGTGACGACTATTGAAGGGAGTCAGTGTAGTTTTGTGAATGGGGCTACTACTGTAGTGTGTATAATTTTGCGTTTTAGCATTTTGTCTTTTCATTTTTTTTCGAATTTGTTTTTTTTTGTGTATTTCGTAAACGGTTTTAGGTGTGGTACTCGTATGATGCTGACGGTGGTGATATGAAGGGGAGAAAACGTTTTGTTTTTTATTTGCATTAAGAGTTAAATTGCCATACACACATACCATCAGTACACAAGTGTGTAAGTACATATATGTACATATGTACATATACGAGTATCTATACATATATTACGAAACACTTGTCTATGCTCTACATCTACTTCATACTACTTTTGACGTTGAGAATGCTACTGATTGAGCTGCTTATGTACATATATACGTATGTATGTATGTATGTATGTATGTATGTATGCATGTATGTATGTATGTATGTATTTGTGTATTGTATGTACAATCAATTCTTCTTTGTATTACTATATAAACAAACGAGAACATGCTTTCAAATAAACAAATAGCTCCTTATGTCCTCCAACTTTTACTTCTGTTCCATCTTGTTGAAACGCCCACAGCAATCAAGAGCTTCCAGCCATTCATCCATTCATACAACCCTATACAAAACATGCAAACATTCCTTCACATACATAGCCCACCCATCAATTATGTATTTGTATGTATATTTTGTCCTGTCGTCAGTCTGCGTGTCTGTCGATCGTTTCAGCTGGCCCACATTTAAGCAGCATCGAATTGTGTTGCAGAGATCTATTGTCTAAATATTAATAGCGTTTTTCATGTACGCGTATCCTTATCTCTCTATAGATATACATGCATACTAACATATCTATGTAGATTAGATGTGTATGTATGCAAGTATATGTGTTTGTATGTGTAAGTATATTTCCATGCGTATCTGCTTGCATATGCATTGCTATGGTCAAACAAAAAAATGAGACCTAAGAAACATGTTTCAAATCACGTTTTTTGGATGAACTAACTTTTCGTTCCCATATTGATGACGTTGTAAATAGGGCCAACTCTGCTCTTGGGTTTGTGAAACACTGGTCCAAAGAATTTTCAAACCCATATGTCACAAAATCTCTCAATTTTACATTTATCAGGCCAATTCTGGTATATGCTAGCCAAGTCTGGTCTCCTTATTATAACACCCATTCCCTTTGAATTGAAGCAGTGCAACGCAAATTTATTCGGTTTGCCTTGCGTGGCCTACCACAGTCTGATCCCTTCAACTTGCCCCCATATAAGGATCGTCTAAAACGAATTAACGTACAGTCCCTTGAAATACGCCGAAAAAACGCCAATACAGTATTTGTTCACCAATTATTAGCTGGAAACATTGACTGTCCTGCGTTGCGCCAAACTATTTCTATTAACACCAACCCACGTAACCTTAGATCTGTTCCCGCTTTTCGTCTTTATACTCACCGAACAGATTATGGCGGCAACGAACCAATGTCTAGAATGCTTCGAATAGCCAACGACATTCAACGACAATGTTTTTGACTTTAACCATAGCAAATTTAGCTTCAAGAATGCTCTGTATAAAGCCGGGAGTAGGCTCCCTCCTCTTGCTCCTCTTGCTAAGCCATGTATTTAACTAATTTTAAGTATAATTTTAGCTGAAAAATAAATAGCAACATGTTGTTCCCATCCTTAAAAAAAAAAAATGAAAAAATCCCTCCCCCTAAATTAAGTATAGATTTAAGTAATTTTAAGTAATTTGCTCGCTTGTACTAAGCTAAATAAAATAAAAATAAATAAATAAAGTTTAATCTTCATGGCTATACCAGCGACACACAGCAATAAGTAGAAGATCTGGCCTTCAATGGATCAATGGACTCCATTTGCACACTGAAAGATCTCGAATACGCGAACGATGTATGCCCGATATGTCACGAGCTTTACAATTTACAATCAAACTCTGGTTTCGAAGAGCCGAAAAAATCAATTTTATGAAGTTTTCTTCCTTTAATGGCTCATGAAGGACCTAGGTCGAGCTTTTCTCACCCACAGTAATTAGGTAATTTTTACTCTTGTAGCTTTGCCATTGCCAGCTCAATCCACTTTTCAGTGGATTGAGCTGGCTACACCAGGACTTCTTGCCAAGAAGCTCACCGAACAGATTATTGTTATTCCACCTTTTTCAATTTTGCCTGAGCCGATATTTGAACCCCGGAGTCTCAAACATTTCAAACTCAGAGATGAAGATAATACTTGTGTAAAAATATTGTTTTACCAATCTACATGAAGACCGTTGGGTCAACAAAAGAGAGGGGAAAATATTTCTGCTAAAGTTAGGTAAAATTAATTTCGGTTAGGTTAAAGGGAAGTGGTCAGAAAAATCTGAAAGTACACGTGGTTCAAAACATTAATTTCTAACATCCCTATATGGGTTCTTGAAATAAATTCACTATGTGATGATCATAAATCAGCTAGTACTCGTGTTTGCTGAGGCGTAGTTAATAAAAGGCGTTGGCCTGCTTTGTTTGTTTTGATTTTGAAAACCACTTTTCAGTGGATTGAGCTGGCTACACCAGTACTTCTTTCTGGATTAGCTCTTGCCAATTGATTTATACTTTGTGGATGATTTTTCTTTTTCATTGATGGCATAACAGAGCATTGTTGAGTCTATAACGAAATTTTCGCATCAATTGAGATTACGTGAATGGGAAGGATCTACAGTTTGACGCCGAATCCGAATGGTGTATTAGAGAAATTTGCCTAAGAAAGTATTTTACTGTTGTCGGCGTGCTTGCCATTGCCAGCCAAGATCTGGTTTCGTTTAGAAAATTGTTCTATGTTTTAAAGCAGACTAAGCAAAATTTGCATTATTGGGCATCACAAAAAACTGAAATCTACTTCAAGATATCCCATTACATCCACAAAAAGTGACCGTGTGGTATGGATTTCATGCCGAAGGTATGATTGGACCGAATTTTATCGTCGATGAAATGGTCAATGGAGTTCGTTATCGTACTAACTTCGAAGACTATTTTTCGTCACCATTGGATGGACTTGACTCCAGTGATATGTGGTTCCAACAAAAGTCAAGGTGCCACATGCCCCACAGCTGGTCAAACAATTGATCTATTGACGGGGTAGTTCGGTAAATGTGTAATCTCGAGAAATGCTTCGGTCGAATGGCCGTACAATAGATACAAATATCGAACAAAGAATTTGCCTCAAATGTTCAGAATTTCCTATGCCGAATCGCTGAAAATATAACAGAAGTCATACAGTGAATCGATTTTATAAAGAACACGTGCATGTGAGTGGTACACACTGCATAAAAAAGCGTTCGAGAAAACCACCTTCAAGCCGATCAAATGTCCCGGTAATATTGACTGTTTTCTTTGATTATCGCGGTGTTGTGCACTCGGAATTCGTGCCAGAAGGTCAGACGGTAAGTAAAGAATATTATCTGGGCATTATGCGACGTTTGAGAGAGTAAAATCGTCAAAAAGAAAATAAAACTCATGGATTCTGCACCATGCCATCTCACCTTCTCACAAGCCTATCATAGTGAACGAATTTCTGGCCAAAAACTCAACCAACATCATCGAACAACCAACCGTTTTCACCTGATATGGCTCCGGCTGACTTTTTTCTCTTTCCAAAACTCTAATTACCACTACGGGGCACCTCCGTTTTCAGTCGATAGAAGACAGTAAAAAAGAATTCGAGGCGAGAACTGAAGTCGATTCGGGGAAATGCGTTTCATAAATGTTTTGATGATTGGATTATTCGTTGGCACTAGTGGATTATTTGAAAAGAGGCCTACTTTGAAGGTGATACAATAAATTTGACAAACCGTTTATCAACGCCCACGACGTTCCAATGAACTGGTTGAAGCGGTAAGAGAAAGTGTTGCCGAGAAGCCACATGTGTCGTAGCATTTTGGCGTCAGTAGATAGATAATTTTCATTAATTTCCGTATAAAATGTAATTGACTCAAAGAATATTGCCGAGAATAATTCGACTCTAGAAACAAAAACACCATCTATATGTGTTTTCTCGATACTTTATGTATTATAAAGTAGTGCGTAAATATATTAGCTACAACTTGCTAAAAACAGTACGTAGAAATTCCTTAGCCTTTAAAAGTTATAGCCCAAAAACCGAAAAAACCACGTCGCTTGGAATGCGGTCAAACAGTCGCTCGACTTGTGGTGTTAAAAAATGGCGACATTGTCTGGCCACCCAGATTTCCAGACATGACCCTTTCGGACTTCTTTTTATGGGATTATTTGAAAAGCAAAGTGTACGCCAGCAAGCCTCAGACCATTGACGAGCTCAAGGCAAACATTCGGGCCGAAATCATCGCTATACCGCCGCTGGACAGCCACTGAACCTAACATCGAATATTATAATGCTTCGAATAAATATTTTGATATTCGCATTGGTCTTCATTAAAATTGAAATGTAGTTACTTTTGAATGCATCCAAACACTATGAAAAATGCCTATGATCTTTTGTATTGGCTGGAGGTTTTTTGTGAGAGATGTGTTTGAGGTCACCTGCTTCCAGATATTGTATACGAGGACCTAAATTAACTAAACCCTTCAACTTTGTATGATATGAAACTTCCTTCCTTCCTTATCTCATTACTATGCAACATTTTGATACTTAATAGCTGAGAATGATGGCGCTTGTGGGCATGTGTGTGTGTGTGTCAGTGTTTGTTATCGTTGGGCTAATAGCATTAAATATAGACGCACAATTTATTGTAATACCCAACAACAATAACAGCAACAACTGCCGCCAATAAAAGGACAAGTGTCATTCATAATTTTTATGATTGATTTAATTGACAAGTTAATTTCGCCTCTGTTCATTTGTAAAGCAATAAAGATCAACAGCAACGGAAACAGGATCAACTGAGCAATTGAAGAATTGAACCTTTTAATTTCTCGTGTCTCTTTTTCTTTTAAATGGTATTATAATAAAGAAGCAACGTGTGTATGTACATATTGAGGAGGTGGTGTATGCAAATTGAGTAGGTAACTAGAGCGAGCGGCACGTACGTCCGTGAAATGATAAAGGTTAAGAGAGATGCGAGGCGAGATACCTGCTGTAAGCGTCTTCAAGATACGAAAAGCACACACTACTGATTCTATAATTGATTTATGCGTTTGTGTTTTGTTTTGCTGTTTTGCTGTGTTGCCGTTGCCGTTGCTGTTGCGATTACCGCTTCACACTCATTGACTATGCTGATATATTTTTTTCAAATTTTTCCCAAGCTCATTTCAAATTCAAAAGGATATTGCTGCGTATTATTTTTAGCTTACCTGGTGTTGCTAACTCATCATTTTCTTAAAATTTTCCTTCGTTTTTGTTGTCATGCCTGCCACTGAAGTGCAGGCACATCGAAACACATACATATACTACTACTGTGGGCAAAAGTCAGTAAGACTTTGTTCATAATTTCAATTTTTTTTATTCATTCTTCCAAATCTATTTCGTCCCCTTCAAAGTAATCCCCCCCGGCCCCAATACACTTGTGCCAACGTTTTTTCCAATTCTCGAAACAGTTGTTAAAGTCAATTTCCGGAATAGCCTTCAATGCGCTTAGCGATTCATGTTTAATGTCTTCAATTAACTCAAAACGGTGTAACGGTGTCCACGAAGCGGTTTTTTGAGTTTAGAAAATAGCCAAAAGTCACACACGGTGCTACGTCAGGCGAATAGGGTGGTAGGGTGGTTGCGGAACGATATCAGTCGAATTTTTGGCAAAATGGTCTCGTAAAACCAATGCAGTGATTTTGGAACCAATCGTGCATTCACTCTTCTTAGGCCCAAATGATGTTTTAAAATGATTTTCACTGATCCTTCCGATATTCCAACGATGCCAGTAAGGTCTCTGACTGTTAATCGTCGATTCTCGATTCTCGAGCACCAATTCCTTGATTTTATTGACGTGTTGATCATCAGTTGATGTTGATGGCCGTCCTGGACGTGGTTCGTCGTCAACGCGTTCTCGACCATCTTTGAACAATTTGTACCAATCAAAAACACTTGCTCGCGACATACAATTATCACCGAAGGCCTTTTGCAACATTCTGAACGTTTCGGCACCAGAAATTTGATTCCGCACACAAAATTTAATGGAACTTCTTTGTTGAATAATTTCACTCATTGTGAAAATCGCCGAATGCACTTTTTGTACTTCAGAAAGACAAGCGTATACTAAACACTAATGATTATTTTGATGTGACATTTGGCACAGATGTCACCGACAGTCATACCAACCTTAAAAAAATAATAATTTTTTGATGAATGGGTTTCCGCGCGATATTTAAATTAAAAAGTCTTACTAACTTTTGTCCACAGTAGTATATACCATAACATTTACATAAAGGGTGTTTTTTTGCTGCTTAGTTTTTGAAATTTATATTTCGGACAGTTCACGCGTGATTCTTGACAAGTGTCAAAATGAAAAATGCTCAGTTTGGTTTGCCATTTCATCATTAATAGACTCACGCCTGAACAATGTTGGCAAATTATTGAAATTTATTATCAAAATTTATGCTCTGTGAAAAATGTGCGAAATCGGAAAATTGTCTTTAGTGACGAGGCTCAATTTTGGCTCAATGAATACGTGAATAAGCAGAATTGTCGTATTTGGAGTGAAGACCAGCCAGAGGCAATTCAGCAGCTACCTATGGATCCCGAAAAATGCACTGTTTTGTGCGGTTTATGGGCAGTATTATGCGGTATCATTGGGCCGTACTTCTTCAAAGACGATGAAGGCCTCAACGTTACGGTTAATGGAGAAGGTACCGTTCGATGATAACAGACTTGTTTTTGCCGAAATTGCAAGAATTAGACTCGGCCGACAAGTGGTTCCAACAGGACGGTGCCACATGCAGCAAGCCACACGGCACGCAAAACCATGCATCAATTAAGAAGCGAATTTGGTGAGCAGTTAATCTCACGTTTTCGTGTAGTCAATTGGCCACCAAGATCGTGTGATTTGACCACGTTAGACTATTTTTTGTGGGGCTATGTTAAGTCTCTTGTGTATAGGGACAAGCCAAACACGATTGCTACTGTGGAAGCCAGCACTGAACGAGTCATTGGTGAGATTCCAAGATTCCAGCCGAAATGTGTGAGAAAGTGTGCCAAAATTGGAAATTCAGAATGGACCACTTGAAGCGTAGCCGCGGGCAACATTTAAGTGAAATTATCTTTAAAAAGCAAGTGACAGGAATTGATTTATCGATACTTTACTTTACTTTTGATGGCACAACAGCCCATGGAGGGCCTAGGCCGAGCTTTTCGCATCCACTCATGTTGTGCGTGTTATATTTGTACATGAATGGAAGGAACCTACAGTTTAAAGCCGAATCCGAACGGCGAAGGAAAAGCTTTTCATAGCAATTTTTACTCTTGTAGGTTTGCCATTGCCTGACAAGAGGTGGTGCCGTGTAGAAAAATTATTTTTTCTACTTTTTTTTTTTTTGATTTTGCCTGTGCCGAGATTCGAACCCCGGACACTCTGCGTAGCAGTCCAACGCACTACCACTACGCCACAGCGACCACATTGATTTATCGATTCAAATAAAAATTTCATTCATTTTTTTTGGGAATTTTCATAAACCAATCTCCTAAAAAAAATCACCCTTTACATACCACCGAGATTTATTAACAAATAATGGAAAATTTATATCCTGCTGATGTCACGCTGTGCTCCTTGACTGACTTCACTTAGTTCCCTTAGTTGCCTCGCTTAGTTCCCTTACATTTCACTTGTAGCAGGTATGAATATTGCATTGCATTTTGTTGCTATTATTGTTATTATTTTTATTATTATATTATTGGGTATGGTGTTAAAGAATGAAATCAGAAAATCAAATAAGTTCAACAGGGAAACAGCTGAAATAAAAGTCAAATAGCCTCAAGTTTTACAACCCATACACAAGCACACAGACACACACACACACACACACACACACACACGATGGCGCAAACAGCAATAATTCAAACGTGGCTATTCAAGCGTACCAAGTTAACAAAAAAAAAAAAAAAAAAAAAAGAAAAAGGAATTGGAAAAATATAAAAATCCCGACAACATTACAACTTTTTATGCGTTCGTTAGTTCTTTAGTTTCGTGGTTGGTTGTATTCGCTTTGTTCACTTTAACGTGGCTGGCTGGCTATGTAGTTGGTTGAATGTGGCGCCAAAGGCAAGAGCGCGCGCTAACATTTTGCATGCCACAACAGCCGCCGAACACACAACACCAGCAACTAAGCCTGACGACCACCAACGTGTTTTCGAATATTCTGAATGATGCTGAGCGCGCCACTGAACGATTCAGTTAAAAACGCAAAAATTTACCGTGTCCGTGTCGGTTTTCACTCAGCCGCAAGAAAAAATACAAAGAAAAAAAAACGTTAACAAAACAATTTCTTACTTTAACGCTCGCGTCGCGTTGCTCGATGCGTAAGCGTGTGGTGTGAAGAATATCCTTAATGCTTGACGAATTTTGTTAAACTGATTTTAAGGGATGCTGTGAACGCTGTTATGAATGATTTTTCCACTTTCATTTCACAGCAGGTTTATTATCCTTGCAAATACGCAGGATATCATTTTTGGCAATAGCTTCAGCTGAGAGCTTTTACTACGTAAAGCTTCTCTCACACCACTTCCATTCGGTGGCACTGTCATTGAGAGTGTCTGTGTGTTTGTGTGTGCGTACACGGTCTGTTATTTCAAAAAGCACACAAGTCAATTGTTGAAACATAAAGCTCATTTGGTGGCATGGTCGACCATGAAGCATGCTACGTTTTCGAAGTGTATATATAAAAATACTGACTGAAATGACACAGATTCTGCTGAGACTAGTGGCACTTGCATATTTACATACCATACCATTTACATAAAGGGTGTGTTTTTATATTTGAATAGAAAATTGAATGCAATAAGTAATGAAGTGAGTTTTTGACATTTTTCCAGATGGAAATGGTCATGGCACTATAACGGGAAATCTTCTGTTAGTAAGAGGTCGATTTAGGCCAGTATACGCTATTGGTACCAGAAAATACCAGAATCAATACAATGCCATCCTAACTGATAGTCAAGTAACTCTAAGCACTCAAATCTTACTGGATACCCCAAAACTAGTAATCGATTGCACCTTGATTAACTCAATACAATTGGCTTATATAACTGGGTTTAGATTTTGAGGATCCTTTGGCATACTGGTATTGAAGTTGTGGATGAGCTAGCGAAAACCCGTGCTTAAATACTTTTCCAGGGTTCGCTGCCATTCTGTGGGACAATAGAAGTAATATTTTCACAATTGACCAAGAAAAAAGAAGACCAACAAAGGAAGTTATACTGGGAAGGAAGATTCTACCAGAGCTAGAAATCTCGAAAGCTCTTATAGGTACTAGTATAACCTAATGTGCTTCAAAGAAAAATCACATGTAGGATAAAATAACAATCATTATAGGAGAGTGTAACTTGAACCATGTATTATCTTACAAAGCTGCTGGAAATTCTCTTTATGGTAATCACTCTGGTAGGATTTGAAGAGACAATACGGACTCCGCGAAGTATTTACTAGGTTAGTGACATGCACTTATGTACACTCGTAGAAGGCATTTGGGTGTCACTCAGTTAGCAGATGTTCACCCAAATACTAAATTCATATCAGAGGTTGGACTTAGGGTAGTAAAGTAGGTCCAAGTAGGGATATTTAAACTCTGTAGGCTTCAGTACACTCCCCAACAATTATGCGATGATAATATTGAAAAGAAAAATGTAAGCTTTTGCTGCCCGATAAAACTTTCCATTGATTTTCAGTAATATTACAAGGCACTTCTCTAAATCTGGGCCACCACTAGAGGATGCACTGGGTGCAATTTCTAGAAAAGAGAATTGTGAATATTACATTTCCGGTTCACAATGAATTTATAAATTGTCTGCTTTTTGAAGCTCTAACAACCTAAGTCGGGAATAAAGGGTACGAAATGTTCTGCAAAGTTCTGGAGACACAAAATATTCGTGATTCTAGAAATATATTAACAATGGGAAATTGTGCTATTTATTGTTATTTATTTACAAACTTTTTATACACATGTTTTGCTTTTCTAAAACTATAAGTTAATGTGAATTTAACAAGCTCCGAATATTTTCGTGAAACGCTAAAAACCAATCTCTACCAATTTACGTAAACTTTAATTCCTGAATGCATGATTTCTGGATCACCCACAATCGATCCACCTTAAGTCTTTCACAATTTAGCATGATACTCCAAATGTTCCTCAATAAATGTGGTTATATAAAAGTAGCTATGATCGTAACCACAGCGAAGCCGGTAAATTGTTTTTGTACGATTATTGCTAGCGGCATTAATGCGTAAATGACCAGGTAGCAATTGATTCTGCTTGTATAAATTATCAGCGCTACCTTGATCAATGAACAATTCTACTGGAGGTCCGAAGTATTTTTGAACCAAGTGGGTAGCATCCCATTGCTGCCAATCCTCTTGATTTTCGCCCAAAAAGGCGGTAAAAGCCTTCTTGCCCCACGGACATTGGCTAGGATTGCAAATAGGTGCAAATGCTGAAACCGATTTATATAAGCCAGGATTTTTCAATGCACAAATCAAAGCACCATGTCCACCCATACTATGTCCGAAAATACCCAACCGATTTGGTAGCACTGGTAAATTGGAGTTAATTAATGCAATCAACTCCTTTGTAACGTAGTCATACATTTTATAGTTTTTCGACCATGGTTCTTCAGTGGCGTTCACATAGAAACCAGAACTAAAATCATCATCTTGTCCGGGAATGTCCAGAGAGCGGGGAAATGTGTCTGGGTTGACAACAACCAATCCAGGTTTGGCTGCGTATTTTTGTACACCGGAATTTTGTATGAAATTCTCTTGTGTACAAGTGGGGTCGCTTAGGAAGTACAGCACTGGGCATGCGGCGCCATCTCGGAAGGCTGCAGGCGGCATGTAAACTCCGAATTTCATTGTGCAGCCCAAATTCATGGAGGTGTGATAATAAACACGTTGCTCGCCTTCGAAGCATTTTGCGGTGATGAGTAATTTTAGAGACATTTTTCTAAGTGGATAAAGAATAACCTTTTTTATTGAACAGCACTTTTTTTCTGAAAATAAATCACCATTTCCCGTTTTCAGAATGTCCTGTTATCAACAACACAAAATATATGGCAAAAAACTTCGACCTTGTCGCTGACAGAGCAGATGTTGTCGTAACAAGTGATGTACAGGGAGGACCATTTATAATTTGGAATTTGATTTTGGTGTAAATAAGAAACGAAAAATTTTTTTTCATTGTGGTTTTTATTATTCGAAAGTGCTTATACAATCCTTCCGGTTAATTGTAGAACACAAATCGGCAGGCTTGCAGTAGCCCTTACGATTAACCCAATCATTTCAGAACATTTTCGACTGTATGGAGCTTTTCTTGACCGATGGCTGTACCAATGTCGTGTTCAAGCGCCTCAATCATTGCTCGATGGTTAGCGTAATATTTATCTTTAACGGCTACCCACAAATAATAGTCCAACGGAGTCAAATCGCAACTGCTTGGTAGCCAATGTACATCACCAAAACGGCAAATAACGCGATTTTCAAACTTCCAATGCAAAAGATCGATTTTTGCACGGCTTGTGTGACGCGGCACGCCATCATTTTGGAGCCAAATGTTGTCTTAGTCCATATTTTCTAAAATAGGCCACAAATAATCAGTTATCATTGTGCGGTAGCGCACACCATTCACTGTAACACAACTTCCTTCCTCATTTTCAAAGGAAAATGCTCCAATAATACCGCCGGTTTAAAAACCACACCACTTACTCGTCGAGGGTGCATTGGCTTCTCAATACACGCGCATTCTGAGCCCTAGATGAGACGGCAATTTAGCTTATAGTCAAAACGATGAGAACGATGGCGATTTGATGTGGTTGGTTTTTTCTTGAACATTATGAGCAACAGCAGCAATTTTTCTGTTGTACGAGTTCGAAAACGTGCTGTTATATCCAATGAAAAACCAGTTCCACGTAATTTTCTCACACTTAAAATGTAAATTTATGTAAATGCAACAAACATACAAACTATGATCAAAAAATATATGTAGCAAAGAATTAGAATCAGCAAAAGAGTTGGCAACACTTCACATAGAAAACAGCTGATTCTTGCTGTTGCGCTGTTGCGAAGAAACAAACGGATTGCTTTCCACGTTTTAGTAAACAAATTTGTATTTACATTTAAATTAAAGCTTTGTCAAATTAAATTCATACAAATATGTCTGGAGAAGCAACATCAGGCTTTGGTTTCAGAAAGCGCAACATTAGAAAACATGTGACAATAAGACGAGAACTTGAAAGTAGTTCCGACTCAGGTGAGTAAATTGTTTAAATTCTCTATTAATCATTTATAACATCATTTTTGCTTTGTTTCAGCTGAAAGTGATGAAGAGCATCAAGCATGAGCGGTGGTGCATGCAGAAAATTGGCGAAAACGTACAAATCCTAATTTTCAAAGTACAAAACAATTGCACAGAAAGCGTGAAAAACACAAGACTCTATCATCGTCGGCGGGCAGCGAAGAAGATGGTGAAGACAAGGTAATAATCGCGTATCGATCAAAGAGAACAGCGCTTCCGAATGGGCCACAAGATCAAGGTGCCACATCGATCAATGAAGTGGAAACGGAGCTGGATCAATGAAGAGCTGGAGGGAAAGGAGACGATAAACTATGTGGAGGGACCAATAACTACGTGCGCCAGCCCATTTGCAGGCTGGCAGCTGCCCTGCTATACAGGGTACTTGGGTTCAAATCTAGGCACAAGCAAAAAATCAAATCTCTGCAGGCAATGGCAAAACTCCAAGTGGGAGAAATTGAAGTAGAGAGTGGGTGTGCCATTTCTTTTCAAACCACAAAATGTTTTCAATCAATCTTACATTTGTCTAAGAGAAGGACATAGGAGTTACCCTAGATTAGAGATTCTTGAGAAAAACTCATGTAGAGCAGAGAGCATAGTGATAAATCGGCTCTTAAGAGCTCGCTTGGTATGCCATTGGTAGATGCTGATCATACTTCGATCTCAAACGCCATTACCAGAATCAAAACAATTGCATCCTAACTGATAGACAAGTGGCTCAAAGGCACTCAAATCTTACTAAGATATCCTGATCTAGTAATGGATTGCACCTTGATAAACTCAATGTGATTGGCTTACTTATTTAAATAGGTTTGAATTTTGAGGATAGCGTGGCATACTGCTTAAATATGTACTTTTTCAGTGTTCGCTGCCATTCTGTGGGGCGACAAAATGAATCTTTTCAATATTGATCAAGAAAAAAGAAGATATACAAAGGATCAGATACAACACGGACACTGCGAAGCATTTACTACGTTAGTGACAGGTACTTATGCCCACTCGTAGAAGGCATTTGGGTGCCACCCAGATAGCAGATGGGTGAACACCAAATACTAAATTCATCTCAGGGATTGGACTTAATTTAATTTATTTATTTAGTCGGATCAATCCAGACAATTAAATAATATAGATAATGAGAAGTTAATAATTACTTTTAATTTATGTACATATGGTTTATATACAAACGTTTGCATAAAGTTAATAAAATCACAACTTTATTAAACCAAACCAGCGTGCATAAGTGACAGCATAATCAGATCGGCAGATTGTCATAAAGAAAGTAGAATTCATTTAAAATTCTACACAAATTATAAGGGTATTGCTGTGATTCCTTGTAAGGCCTTACAGGGCTCAGTGCACTCCCCAGCACCTAAAGAAAACCCCAACAATTAGGCGATGATAACATTGAAAGGCTAAACTTAAGATTTTGCTGCCCGATGAAACTTTCCATTACCTTTCCTCTATTTAAATCTTTTCTTTTCTCAGTGATGTTACAAGACACTACTCTAAATTTGTGCTGGCCCACAGAGGACAGTGTGTGCAATTTATAGAAAAGAGAATTGTGAATATTACAATTCCGTTACACAATGAATTTATAAATTATCTGCTTTCTGAAGCTCCAAAAACGAACGCTGGGAATAAATATTACGAAATGTTCTGCAAAATTTTGGAGAAACAAAATATACTTAATTCTAGAAACATTCAAACAATGGGAAATTATGCTATTTATTGTTCTTTATTTAAAAACTTTTTATACACATGTTTTGCTTTTCTAAAACTATAAGTTAGTGTGGATTTAACAAGCCCTGCTCCGAATATTTTCGCGAAACACTAAAAACCAATCTATACCAATTTACGTTAACTTTAATTCCTGAATGCATGATTTCTGGATCACCCACAATCGATCCACCTTAAGTCTTTAACAATTTAGCATGATACTCCAAATGTTCCTCAATAAATGTGGCAATATGAAAGTAGCTATGATCGTAACCACCGCGTAGCTTAAAAATTGTTTTTATGTTCTCATTTTTTTCGGCACGAATGAGTAAATTCTCAGGTAGCAATTCTTTCCTCTTGAAAAAATCATCACCGCTACCTTGATCAATGAACAATATCACTGGAGTTCCGGAGTATCTTCCAGCCAATTCGGTAGCATCCCATTGCTGCCAAACCGCTATATCTTCACCCAAATAACCGGTAAAAGCCTTCTTGCCCCACGGGCTATTTACAGGATTGCAAATAGGTGCAAATGCTGAAACCGATTTATATAAGCCAGGATTTTTCAATGCACAAATCAAAGCACCATGTCCGCCCATACTGTGCCCGAAAATACCCAAACGATTTGGTAGCACTGGTAAATTGGAGTTGATCAATTCAATCAACTCTTTCGTAACGTAGTCATACATTTTATAGTTTTTCGACCATGGTGCTTCAGTGGCATTCACATAGAAACCGGCACTCGAACCAAAAGCATAGTCATCATCTTGTCCGGGAATGTCCAGATTGCGGGGAGATGTGTCTGGGTTGACAACAACCAATCCATGTTTGGCTGCGTATTTTTGTACACCGGATTTTTGTATGAAATTCTCGTGTGTACAAGTGAGGCCGCTTAGGAAGTATAGAACTGGGCATTCGGTGTTATCTTCGACGGCTGCAGGCGGCATATAAACGCCGAATGTCATTTCGCAGCCCAAAGTCGCGGAGATGTGCGAATAAACACGTTGCTCACCTTCGAAGCATTTTGCGGTGGAGAGTAATCTTAAAGACATTTTTCTACGTGGATAAAGAATCACATTTTTTATTGAACAGCACTTTTTTTGTGATAATAAATTACCTTTTACCGTGTTCAGAAGTCTCTGCTATCAACAGAAAAAGATTAGATGGCAAAAAAATTTGACTTTGCTGCTGACAGCACAGATGTTGTTGTAACAAGTAATGAAGATGAGTAAGTTACCAGAATTGCCAACTACAAGAATTATAGGCAGTGATGCTAAGGAAAACATAACTTAATTTTCCAAGTTTATTTAAGGAATTTAATTTTCTTTTGCCCAATTTATAAGAATTATAGAAAAACACACTATGTAAAGTTATGTAAATGCAAAGGGATTCATACAAACAACATTTTTTGATCTGAAAATACAGCAAAGAATTTGAATCAGTAAAAAAGTTGGCAACACTACACATTCGAGAAAACAGCTGATTCTTGCTGCTGTGAAAAAGCCAAATCGATTGCTTTCCTTGTTTTGGTAAACAAATTGTTCCTTAAATTTAAATTGCAGCTTTGTTAAATTAAGTTCATACAAAAAATGTCTGGAGAAGCTCCCTCAACATCAGGCTTTGGCTTTAAAAAGCGCAACGTTAGAAAACAAGTGACAATAAGACGAAAACATGAAAGCAGTTCCGACTCAGGTGTGTAAATTGTTTAAATTCTCTATAAAACATTTATAAACGTTTTTCGTTTCAGCCAAAAGCAGTGACGAAGAGCATCAAGCATCAGCGGTGGTGCGTGCAGAAAACTGCCGAAAACGCACAAATCCTAATTTCCAAAGTACAAAACAATTGCACAGAAAGCGTGAAAAACGCAAGACTTCATCATCATCATCGGCGGGCAGTGAAGGTGATGGTGAAGACAAGGTAACAGTCGCGTATCGATCAAAGAGAACAGCGCTTCCGAATGGGCCGCAAGATCAAGGTGCCACATCCATCAATGAAGTGGAAACGGAGCTGGATCGCGATGCGCAAGCGATACACGAGAAAGCAATAAAAATCAATGAAGAGCTAGAGGGCAAAGCAGACGATAAACTGTATAGAGGGCTGAACAACTATGCACAGTATTATAAGAAGAAAGATACTGCTGCGGGTAATGCCAGTTCGGGTATGGTGCGTAAGGGGCCAATACGTGCGCCAGCCCATTTGCGTGCTACTGTACGGTGGGATTATCAGCCTGACATATGTAAAGATTACAAGGAGACGGGCTATTGTGGATTTGGCGACAGCTGTAAGTTCTTGCATGATCGTAGCGATTACAAGGCAGGCTGGCAGCTGGAGTTGGATCATGCAGCGCAACAGCGAGGCGAATGTGAATCTGATGAGGACGATACCAAGTATGAGATACACTCGGATGAGGAATCGTTGCCGTTTAAGTGCTTCATATGTCGCGAGAGCTTCACTAATCCGGTGATAACAAAGTAAGCGGTTGCTTTCTGTTTTTATGTATCAAATCTTTATACTAAATTACATTTTTTGTTTGTTTGTACTTTACAGATGCAAACATTATTTTTGTGAGAAATGCGCTTTGGAAAATTACAAAAAATCGCAACGTTGTTTCATATGCTCACAGCAGACAAATGGCATTTTCAATCCCGCCAAAGAATTAATGGCACGTCTTAAAAATGAACCAGAAGTTGGTGGCGTTGGTGTGTCATCGGAGAGCGATTAATATAAGTATTGCTTTTGTAGTTAAATACGTTTACTACATTTGAGTTTAAAGTTGTAACTTTATAAAGTTTTTGTATAGTTTTTTTTTTTTTTTTATTAAATTGAAATAAATTTACACAAGGTTTGTAATATTTTCTAAAGATTTATCGTCTTTCTCTGTTACATTTTTTACACATACCATACATGCACAGTTTCTAAGGCTTTAGCCTCCATTTCTCTTTTTGCACACAGACTTTCAATACGTTCAAGTGAAGTGCATCCCTTTCCCATTCTCCACATGTGTATTTATGCATGATTATGCATAAAGGAAGCGCCACTACGTTCTCTCGCATCCTTTCGTAGTTCAGAAAAACATGAAAAGATGAAGCGCACACAAGCTTGCATTATATCTACATAATCGAAAGTTTATTTGATTTTTACACTTTGGATCTTCGCTTTTGAATATCGCTCTTTTCTATTGAATCGTTGCATCTTCACAATATGTTTGTGTGTGCGTCTGCTTGTGTGCACATGTGTATGCATGCATGTGCATCGCTTGGTTTGCAGTCAACTTCTGAGCACATATGCATGGTAACAGCAGAAAGTAAAGTAAAGGGTTTTCCGCGTGATTAGGCAACAATTCAGAATTATTCGTACGTTATGATGCTGTCGCTGCTGCTGTCGCTGCTGCTGCTGCTGCTACTATGGAAATAACGGAAGTATAATCTTAAGCTCAGAAAATGTATGCAATGCCTTTAAACGAAATATTATATGATACTGCAAAATCCAATCTAAATACCTTAAATTATAATTAATTTTATCTTTTCCACACCTAAAAGTATGCCATATTATTTTTAAAGCTTACAACAACTACAAAATGTCTACTCCTTTATAAATTCCTATCTATTTCAGCTTATTGTTTAAAGTGAAATTTTACAATTTTTACCTCTGGCAGCTGTCTAAAAATAGCACATAAATGCATATCTACATCTATTGTTGTTGTATTTATAAAAAAGTGTCGGAAAAGGATATTCTTATCGGCAATGTATCTTTTTATATATGTAGATACATAAAATAGGCTAATAAAAAATTATGGATTCATTGGGATTTTGTTGTTGTCAGTTTGTTGAACAATAGTAGATAAAATTGATACATAAGTTATTTTGTTGTAATCGCAATAAATAGCCTACTTTAGGTAGAGAATGCATACGGACATAGAAAAGGAAAATTAGTTCCATTAAAGTTTTTGGATACAAGATCCACAATGGATGCGGCTGCGACAATGCAACAACTGTCAACAGCGTTGTTCTGAATACTTTTAGGTGGCACTCAAAATTTTCCAGAGACTGAGAAACAATTGTTCTAAATAACTCGAATTTTCCATTTCTACTTATAATGTCAAATTAATTTTGTCTATTAATTAAGCTGAAAATCTGCTTTAATATTTGATGCGTTGACAGTAAATTCATTAATTTTTGAAGTGAATCTAATTTACGTGCGATAGAGCAAAAATGCTATGTAGGTGGCAAAGATAGAGCGAAATGAATATTCCGTTATTCAAACTTACTCTCAATGCAATAGTGGGAGAGAAAAAGAGAGAAGGCTTCCGATGGAAGGAATATGAAAGACTTAAAATTCCATGTTTTAGGAAGGTTTACAGAAGTTTTGCATTTCATTTCATTTCATTTCATTTATTGAGTCAAATTCTTTTTCTTACTGACTAGAAATTATAAAATTATAAAAAGTGTTGTAAAAATAATTAACAATTAGATTATAAAAATATAATGCTTGAAATGATTCCTAATTATAGAGAAATCCACATCGCATTGTTTTGAGACTTTGTGAAATTCAAGCAAGACCCTTGCAAGGCCCTTGGCGGTGCATTCATTAGATAGTTAGTTTTCACAGTGGATACATAACATGAAACATGGTAGCGTAGATGACGTGAAGGTACATTGAATCTAATCTTTTCAACTAAAAATGGGGAATCAATATTTCCATAAATTAGGTCCGACACAACCATGAGGGAACGTATAATTCTTCTGCTCTCAAGAGACTTCAAACTAATAAGTGAGCATGGAGCATTATACGAAGGAATAGGCTCAACAAAATGTAAAGGTTGGAAAGCAAAATGAAGAAATTTCTTTTGAATTCTTTCAAAACGTGCAGAGTGTGTATTGTAGAAAGGATTCCAAATGAAGGTGTCACAAGTGTTGTACGAGTATACAAGATTTTACGCGTATACCGATCTTTGAAATCCCTGCCATAACGACGAATAAAGGCATGAAGCGAATACGCTTTTGGTACAAGGTAGTTTACATGGTTAGAGAAAGTAAGCCTTGTATCAAATAGAAAACCCAAGTTTAGGAACTCCTAAACCGACTTCAACGCATTGTTAGATATACCATACATACTATAGGATGAAAAGCACTGACTAGATGATCTTACAAATCTCTTTTGAAAACATTTTTTTATGTTAAGAGTCAATTTGTTTCGTTGACACCAATCAACTAGGCGACTAATGTCCGATTGTAATCAGTCAAATATTCGATTCTGCAAGAGTCTTAAATCATCAGCATACTGTTTCATACTCACATTGAAAAGCAGATTCCAATGTCATTAATAAACATAATATTTAGTCATTATCGTTAGTTATTAGCGGTCCAGGATGCTACCTTGCGGAACGCCAGAAGAGACCACAAAAGAGGGCGATTTAAAATTTTCAATTTCAACGTGGCATACCCTATACCGATGGTATTACTTCCACAAATCTGCCTTAAGAACATTTTTGAAAGTTACTATCAAAATGTTATTGCATTACTTCCACTTGGCATTCTTGAGAAAGTACATACGTGGAAGAGTTTATTTGTGAAATATTGTTGAAAAATAATTTAAAAAATGAAAGAAGGCTTTGGAATGCTTCTTCTTCGATTAAAACTAAGATTTATGTTTACGTTCCAAAGGCAGCTATGCGTCAAGGGTTCTCTATACCCTCCCAAGGCAGCCACGCGTAAGCCTTCCTCGTACCTGCTTAACGTACTTAAGGTATGTAAACCTTACTCCCAATGACATCATGTGCTAAAAAATATATGAACTGCGATACGGGGAGGAAAGATTTTCACGCTGTCAGGCTTCTGGAGCTGCTTTAGACGCATTCCATTTTCTTGAGGGAAGGTTGTTAGTAAGTAATGAAGAGATGTAGCAAGTGCGAAGAGAACGTAGATGGCCTTTATCAGTAAAAGTTTGCTTGTCAGTGTATTTATGTATGAAGAGTGTGTTACTATGTGAAGGTGGGACAGAGCAGATCAAAAGAGAAGGTAGAGAGAGAATATGCAGACAGTGTCATCTATTTCAGCTCTTGTCTTACAATTGAATTTGTCTGTCAATCATATTTTTTACCCCAAAATATTTCGTTTAAATTTAGCTAAGAATTTTTTTCTCTGCTTTTTTGGCCTAAGTTTTACCATTTTACTTTAAAAAATTTCTAGTAAATCTTTTTCATTGTTTCCATTACACGGCATTAGTACTGAAAGTCACTTAATATTGATACATTTTCGTGCCTGTCCACAGGAGATTTAATATGTTCCTTTCTTACGTATCTTTATGTATTGTAAGTATTTTGTGGCATTCATTGGCATTCATCATACCATACATGCTCCCCTGAGTAATATTTATCAAAATTTGTCTCACTTCAAAGCAATTCAACACATAATGTATGTACATAAAGTATTGATACTGAAAAAACCAAAAGAGAGAGAAAAAAAACATAGAAGAAAACATGGTAAAGTAAAATGAAATCCATTCAAATTGGTATTGTCCATTTGGGATATACTTAGTACGTCGCCATACTTCTCTCACTCGCTCACTCTCTTTTTCTTTTACTCTTTCTCCAAGCTTTCATACAAATACATATTGAATGTGTATGTGTGTATGTGGGCATGTTGTGTGTGAAAGCATGTTGCAGGAATTATTTTTTGCAATATCAATTGGACTTGAAACAATAGTGATATCATACAATGATAGGTATTCATTATTGGCGGCGTCGTCGTCATCGTTGTTATTGTTGTTGTGGTTGTTGACGTTGCTGTTGAAGTCGGATATGCTGCATCAGTATTGCCATCATGCAAGAAGCAACATATGAAAGGAATTATTTTTTCTTTGCTTATGTTTATTTTCAACTGGAATGAATTGACATTTTGGTAAGAAAGAAGATTTCAACTTAACTTCCCAGAAGTGAAAGGCGAAGCCACACGAAAAAAAAACCAAAAAAAAAAAAAAAAATAAATTTTTTGACATGCAACATTGGAGTGGAATAAAAGAGGAAAAATTGTTTGATATGCGAGCAAGCAATGAGATACAACGGCAAAGATAATGCGACCAAATCCCTTAGGATGATATCTGCTTCTTCCGCTTTAGCTTCGCCTTCTTCAGCTTCTTATGTGCTCGGGTTGTAGTTGTTGTCATCGCTTGCGGTAGTTTTTGTTGCCGTTGTTATTGTTGCTATCTGTTGTCATCTTCATTGGCTTTTGGTTTTGAGTTGTTCATTTTGTGTTGTTGTTTTATTTCATTTCATTCATTTTTTCTTGAGCGTTTTTGCCTCCTGATAGTGAATGGCTTTTCTGCCATTTTGTGTTTGGTTCTTCCGAACTTCCTGAACCACTTTCATTTCGTTCATACTTTACTATATATTTTTCTTTTGCTTTTCTTTCATTTTGTTTTCTAATGTTGTTCTTTTCTAAAGAGAGGATTTCTGTTTACGCAACCATGATGAAATTTATAAAATCAAAGTGACATTTGAGCTGACATGTGACTTTGCTCGAAAGATAATGATAACTCTTCTATACGATGCTCTTTGACATTATTTCCTCTTTTTATTTTTGGTTTTGGTTTTGGTTACATGTGTGTGTGTGTGCATGTCAATTGGGGCTCTCTTTATTTGTGCTAATGTGCCAATTTGTTTCCATTTTCCTTCCTTAGTCTTTTCACACCGTTCGACAGGATTCTCTTTTCGTACTTTGTGGTCGTATTAAATTCTATATTTGAATTACATCGTTGAGATTATACATCAATTGTGGTCGTGGTCATGGCAATTGCAAAAAATAATAGGTAAAAGGCTGTTTACACTGGCGCAAGCATAAAAGACTGTGTGAAAGAGGGCGAGCCGGAATACACATGTTGACTGCTGTGTCTCATTTCGGAGAGTTTAAGCTAGCGGTAGACTGCTGATTGATGACTGTCGGTGTGAACGTTAATTGTTTTAAAGTACTACGAATTTGATGTTTGAGGCCAAGTTGTGCTTTATGAAAAGCTAATAATAATATTTGTTGTTACACCAAGCCTTCACGCCCTCTGGAAACGCGGAGATTTTTTAAACAAACGTGCCCGCACCTAATCTCGAGGAATATTTGATCATTAGTTCATGCCAAAATTGTAACAAGAACTCCCGAAATAAAGGGTTCAGAGTAGGAGGCGGGAGATTGAACTTTGCCTCAGAGAAGTATGCTTTGCACCAATCACTACCACAGATTCCAATAAATTATTTATTATGAGTTCTTGAG
>OY282450.1:81806331-81905701 GCA_958295655.1 Palloptera scutellata | reverse complement strand
AACAACAACAACAACAACAACAACAACAACAACAACAACAACAACAACAACAACAACAACAACAACAACAACAACAACAACAACAGTAACAGTAACAGTAACAATAATAACGCAAGTCAAAGTAAATATCTTCCTACAATATAAATTATACGAACTGAGCAGGTGGTGTGGAGGCCAGCCAGTATTGCCAGGTGGCATTTGGATGTAAAATGTTTTAGCAATGGTCAAAATACACATGGTACATACTACAGTTCCTCTCTTTCTCTGCCTCTCACTTTGTATCTCACTCTGTATCCCACTCTGTATCTCCTGCTCCCTCTCTCTCTCTCTGTACGTTGCCATCCATCTATTTGTGTGACTTAATGATAATTGACACAATAAACGACAAGTTGATCCGGTGCCAAATGAAAACGCACAATGAACGAACGTGTTGCATTAACTTAAATGACTTGATAGCATCGTTGCTGTTGGAGTTGGAGTTGGAGTCGCGGTCATCTTCGTCGCTTTCACACAATGAGTGGAAAAGAGATAGCTATAAATGCATGTAAATATTTATGTACGTTGTAAGTAGAGGAAAGTTACTTTGAAATGGGCGATGAAGGAACTGCAATATTATAAGGAAAGAAGAATAATTATTTTATAATATCATCACATAATTCTTTTTTTTCATTTATTTCATTTTTCTTCGTTCTGTGTTGCGTGTTTAAAATTTAACGTAAAATGTTATTGACGTTGAAAGTTTTGCAGTTAGTTTGTTTCAGTTGGCAGTTGGCAGTTGGCAATATAAAACACAAGCGCAGTTGAATGTGTGAATATTTGATATTTTATTCGCTTGCAAACATGTCGTGAATTACTTGATCTTAAGATATGTAGATTTCATTCGACATGAAACTGAGTTTCGTTCGCTACGAGCTCCTAGTTTTGTATAACTGGGAGAGCTTCTTATGAATAAGGATGATCAGAAACTTGTTGAGAGGGACTAGGAAAAGAGCAGATCACGGCTAAAGCTGCATAATGTGACATATGGCGAGATCTTGCGGGTTGAAATGACATCGCGGTTGTTGTTGTTACTGCGCGAAACACTGAAGAAGCGCAGCATACACTTAACACCAACTGATGATAAGAATGAAGGCTTGTCTACAATTCTTCTGCTGACAAGAAGACATATACATGTGGAACTGAAGATGCACATTGGTGACGATGTGTTAATCACACAAAAGCTGTGGAGTACTTAGGAATCACGTTACATTCAGAGTTGACGTACGGGACCTGCAGCGACCAAATCGGTCAAAGCAACAGCTTACCTAGGCGGACTTATGGCGAACATCGGTGCTCCGACATTCAGCAAACGTTAACTATTGATGGCGGTCAACCATGCTATCCTCCTTAACAGTTGCGAGAAGTGTGCTGACACACTGAGAGTAAAGTGCAGAGCGAAATGGCTGATAGAAAGTTATTTCTCTCAGAAAGAGAAAACTAAATTAAAAATTTTACTGCTGGCATCTCACTGCACAAGAGAGAGTACTAATTTGCAGTAAGAGAGAGTACCATTTTAACTGTTCTACAACACTCTCATACTACTTTGTGCTCATATGCTGAATGTGTGTCTAGGAAATGCCATCCAATGTACATATAAGCAAATGGTGCATCGCAAATATCTTCTTACAGTCCTTCTGAGGTGTTTTTTCCCCTCCATTGAGATCTCTTTCAAAAGAGAATTTCATTCTATTGGTAATTGACGCACATTATGTAAAATTGATTGCTCACGTTTTAATTGTAAATAGACTCTACTGGTTTTCTTCGCGCTTGGTTCGACTCATTGATATTGGAGTCTATGGATTATTTCCTACTGGGTATGTATAAGTAGTATGTAAGTAGCTGTTGCTATTTGCAATTGTTCTTGTAAATTCGAATCATATAAACGATGATAGGAAAAATTTATATTTACTGGCAATTAGCATAATGAAATAAACTTTTCATTGTTGTTGTTATTGATGTTAATATTATTATTGGGTCATGCTACATTTTTCACTTCTTTAGCTCGCTGCTGTCATTTTTATTATTATTATTATTATTTGAATGTTTCACTTTTGCCAGTTTGTGTTACGTGATCTATTAATTATGTTTTTATTTTACGCCAGAGTTAATGGAAATGGAGCTCTTTTCTGCTCTTTTGTTGTTGTATAAATTGCCATTATTGTTGTTGTAGTTGTGCCATTGTTTTTCAGGATTTTAATATTGTACAAAAAGAAAATAAATAAAAATGATTAAATACTTTTTAATTTGCGTTTTTGTTGATCGAATATTTTTTGATTGATTCCCGTACATATAGAAATGTGGTACATACATACTTACATATCTACCGGATTTTGGTGTGAGAAATAGATGAATGAATGACTGAGTGACTGAGTGACTGAATGACTGACTATACATATCGAAAATCGATTGAGAATGAAAAGCAGTTAACCATAAATATTTAATTGGATTTATGAAATATTCGTTTTTAATTAAAGCCATTTGAAGAATGCTTAAATTTTCCAATTTTTAATGTTGGCGTAATAGTTGGCGTCTTTGTGTAAGTGGGTGTTTACACTGGCGCAAGGATGAAAGCGTGTGCGAGAGAAATGTGGTACTTAGGTGAGGTACTTAGAAAGGTTAAGTAGTAAGAGAAAAGTCGCAAAACTTCCATCTCTTTCGTACTACCGTGCTCTTTCGTACTATCTGACTCTTTCGCACAGCTTTTCATGTATGCGGCGCCAGTGTAAGCAATCAACTAATGAAAATCATAAATTGAATGATTTTCTGGAATGGTAGGTGAACGTTTCTAAATAAATATTCAATTGTAAAAATGTCTTGCAGCGCGATTAATCCATCAATCATAATCATTTAGCAAGCGAAAGTGAATTGGTGATTTAAAGATAATGTTTGCTATTTAATGACATAATTTAATGCCACCGAGGAAGTGAGTTCTTTGACGATTTAGTACAATAAGTTTATATTGTTTGTTTGCTTTCAAATGTTTAAGTTTGAATTATAGAAATTCGATGACAATGAAAGCGGTGGACAAGTAAATGCAGCGCTAGAGGTTCTGCCTAGGCAGGACCATTTTAATGCGATTTTTCTCTGAGGAAGGCTATTAATCCAAATTGCCCATTCCATCAAATTTACTGCGACTTTGTTGAGGATGTGAGTAAGATACGCACAAAATGAGTGGATGCGGAAAGCTTGGGCTTTGACGCTACATGCGTTCATAGTACTTACTCATTGACAAACTGTAAGTGCATTATGGTAAAGGCTTGTCTGTCTGTTCATCGGTGCCCTGACTCACTCATTCTCTCTCCCTTCTTCCTCCCATCTATCAATACTCCTTCCAATCAACACAATGCTCTGCATTCATAGAGGTACACCCTGTAAAGAAAAGGTCAAGAAAAAAAGTCGCACCATCCGGCATTTGACTCTACAGCGTGCATAGGGTTAATTTCATATCACGTGGTCTATGCGCGATGCTTTTATTCGCTTTTTAGACTCTATCTTACACCAACTCTCCCCTGGAGAGTAGGTGTTTGAACTCACGAATTGTTAGTTTATGTATCAGTATTAAAAAGAAGTTTTAAGCATAAAGAATTCCAGAACTTATTTCGTTTTCTTAACACTATTTTGATTTTATATCTGTTTTACATGCAACGACTTTTCAACATTCAATAAAAATTTCTTCAAAAATCCCATATTACCTTTATTCCGTATTGTATTTTATTATACAGGGTGTTTCTGTTAGAAGTGTCGTTTTCAAGAAGAAAAGAAGAAAGAAAACGCATATAATTTAATGTTATGGCCAAGAATTTAGCTTTATTATAAGGATAAGGATTTGCCAATATGTTTTAAAAACGATTTCGGGCAAGTGGCCGCCGTGGCTGTTTCGAATAAATTTCCACCGAGGGGCCCAATTTTCGACCACTTTTTGAAGCAATTGGGGCCGTATGTCAGTAATAACGCGCCGAATATTCTCTTCCAAGGCGCCAATCGTCTCGAGCTTATCTGAAAAGCGTAGACAAGGGACTTCACATAACCCCACAGAAAATAGTACAGCGGCGTTAGCGATGTCGCACGATCTTGGAGGCCACGCCACAGGCCCACGACGCGAGATAATGCGCTCATCAAAAGTTTCCTTCAATAAATTGATTGTGATTGTTTCGTTGGCTCTATGGCATGTAGACGGCGGTCTTGTTGGAACCAAAGGTCGTCCACATCAACATCAACATCCTCCAATTCAAGTACGAAAAAGTCATTAATCATAGCTCTATAGAGTTCCCCATTGACTAAGTATTGCCAGTGGAGCGGTTTTCGTAACATTATGGCCGGCTTCATCTTTGAATAAATATGGACCAATGATTCCCTCTGCCCATCTAGAACACCAAACAGTGACTTTTTGAGGATGTAACGGCGTCTCAACAATGGCTTGTGGATTATAATCACTTCGAATGCGACAATTTTGCTTATTAACGTACCCAGGTGGTCGCTGTGGCGTAGTTGTAGAGCGTTGGACTGCTGCGCAGAGTGTCCGGGGTTCGAATCTCGGCACAGGCAAAATCAAAAAAAGTAGAAAAGATAATTTTTCTACCCGGCACCACCTCTTGGCAGGCAATGGCAATGGCAAACCTACAAGAGTAAAAATTGCTATGAAAAGCTTTTCACTTCGCCGTTCGGATTCGGCATTAAACTGTGGGTCCCTTCCATTCATGTACAAATATAACACGCACAACATGAGTGGATGCGAAAAAGCTCGGCCTAGGCCCTCCATGGGCTGTTGTGCCATCAAAAGTAAAGTAAGTAAGTAACGTGCCCATTCAACCAAAAGTGAGCTTCATCGCTGAACGAAATTTTCTTGTGAAAATCGCGCGAACCGAACCATTATTTTGGTAATAAATTTACACGATTTGGAAACGTTGTTCAGGAGTAAGTCTATTTGTTTAAGCCACCCTAATGCATCTTTTCTTTCCTATTCATTTTCTCTATCCTTGTTTCTTGTCGTTCTATTTCTTTTCTTGCTATTGCTTTCTGTTAGTGCTTCTTTAGAACACTTTCACACCGGTCGTTTGGGCTCTTCAATATATTTATTGTACAAGTTATCATTTTAATAAATTAAATGATAACTATTAAATACGAATTCTCAATCAATCAATAATTAATTTTCAATCTTTCCTTTAAATAATTCATTCCTGAATTAAACACTATTCATTATGAAATCGCAAACCAAACTGAGCATAAATCAAGTGACAGCTGTCAAAAAGACAAACTCCGAAAAATGTATTGCCAGATTGAAAACCATACTTCTAAAAAAAAAAACACCCTTTATTATTCATAAATTTGCATATCCATTTCATTTCATCCAATAATAAGTGATTCTCAACTGAATGCGATACCATTCAAAAATACATATTTAAATAAATACTGATAAAAAATCGTCTAGTGCCATATTTGCCAAAGTATTTCCAGTTTTTGTCTATCACTTTTCCCAATTCAATATTATTCATAGTAAAAGAAAAGAACACATAGAGAAAGAATAATTTTCACTACAAATACCAAAAAACAAAAAATATGTCCAATATGTACATGCTCCCAAATATTCCCACATATGTGAATGTGTATGTGTGTATGAGGGTAGGTATGCAGATATGTAAATACTTAGTTTTGTCCGCCTTTATGCCTACTTTGAATATATTTATTGTGCATATTAGAGCCGAGTAGCGATTTACGATAATATGCAATGCACAAATCACAATGCAAATGCGGCAAGCAGCACATTCGTAACACTTACAGGCCAGGAGAGAGTCTCTATACATAACCGCACATGTAGTAAGTGTGTGTGTGTGTGTGTGTGTGTGTGAGCGCATTTGTTTGTAAGCGCTGAATTTCAAATAGGGCAATGACGACAACGACAACGACAACGACAACGACAACGACAACGACAACGACAACGACAACGACAACGACAACGACAACGACAACGACAACGACAACGACAACGACATGGACCAACGAGAAAAAGAGAAGTATAAAAAATGGAGCGACACAAAAAATTGAAATAGCATAAATGCATTTCCACTCTCCTAACACTACACTCTCACTCTCCGCTCTCCGCTCTCCTGCTCTCTATAAGCCCAATGCTTATAAGTAAACAAAAAAGTAAGTGTGTATGAATTTTTGGAACAATTTTCTTTATTTCCGTTTTAACTTATTTCACTTTGCTCCTCTGTTCGTTTTTCTTTTCTTTTTTTATTGAAAGAAAAAAAAATTGAGTATAGAATTCTGTGCTCTCATGCTGATGATGCGGATGACGACGACGATGATTTTGGCTGCTCTTGCTGCCCCGCTTAACATCGTTAGTATATGAGAATACTTATGTATGGGTGAGTGTGTGCTTGTTTTGTAAAAAGTGTGGTATTGGGAAGTAAAGGAAAACGGAAATGAAAGTTTTTCCGATTGAATTATGGATTTAAAATTGCACTTTACTTTTGTCTGTGCCAGCGACTGTGTACGTTTGCCGATGTTAATCTGTGTGCGTGTGTGTGTGTGTATTTTTTGGCGCGCTTATGTTTTCAATCGAACGCTGTATGAATTCATTCGGCATTTTTGCAGTCTTTTATTGCTTTTGCATTGGTAATCTCACATCGAAAATGTTTCAAATTATTATCCTTTTGAATGTGCAAATTCTTTAATGTTTATTTTTACTCATTGCCTTTTCTTCTGAATTACCGAAATTCTTGTTGCTTTTTTGTTTGGTACCGATTCTTGCGAAAAGGGAAAAGGGAATGTTTTTGTGTTTGAGCGAGTATGAATTGAGGGGCTCTTGTATGACTGCATGTACACACACACATCCATACATGCACATACACATGCATATGTATGTACATATCAATGTGTGGAAGAAATTGAAAATTATTTGCGAAATCTGCAGTTGAATTATTTGATTCTCTGCGCTTCGTTTCTTTGCCTATAGAACTTTTTTTTTTGTATATTCCGTCGTTCTTTTTCTTATTTTCTTATATCTTCAGCTATTTCAGGCCAAGTGGCTGCTGGTATTTAAAATATGTAAATATGTAAATTGAGATAATGCCACTTTGTGTATGTGCTTACATTTCATTGCCTTTTTGTGAAAGTGTTTCACTTTTATTTCATTATGTTTCTTCTTTCCCTTTGATTTATGTAAGTATGTTGCTTTTCGGCATTCTTCAATTCTATTTGCCTTTAATTAAAAATGTGTGCTTTTATTTGCCAGAAAATAGCGAACGTTGTACATTTTTTAAAGAAATGTCGATAATTTTTATTGCACGTGTGTGTTCAAAAAATGTTATTAAAAATTAATTAATTTTTCACTTTATTTTTTGTTTTCAATTGCCGATCATTATTCATTATTTCAGTATTGAAGTCTCTCTGCTATGCTTTCATCACTGGGGCTTACTCTCTTCTCTTTTTTGTTTTGAATAATAATGAGTTCCAATTTTTCGGTTGGGTTTCTCTCCTCTCCAACTCTATCCCTTTCTCTTTCTTTCAATCATCATTTAACTGAAAAATTATATATATAATTTCTGGTTGTCGTAACAATAACAACAACAAAAATAAGAAGAAAACAACATTCGGAGAGAGAGAGCATACCATATAACAATAAAATCGCAGAATAGAAAACAACAAAAAATAAAACGTATGTACATCCTCTTCAATTCTACAGGTTGTTTGGAATGCACTCATACATACACACATACAAATCCACATACATACATACCTACTTCTACTACATAATGCTTATACTTATACATTTTCTTTAATACTTCTAATTTTTGCGGTAAGTAGCATTAAAAAAATTATGTAAACGAATATTACCTAGCCATAATAAGTAAGTAAGTTAAGTAAATGAAAATGAAAATGAAAATGAAGGTACACATGAAATCATCCACAATTGGGTTTAAAATGTTTATTTATGCTTTAAATTCTCTTTTTTTGTTGTTGGTGTAAATAAAATTGTTCCGCTTCTAATATTTAGTTGAATGTTGTTGGTTCAATGTTGCTCCGAAAAAAAGTGTAAGGAGAAGGAAAGAAAAAGCAAAGAGCGTAACGAAAAGAAACAGGTTTCAACAAATTAACCGTATCTATTTACTGGTTTGAGAAAAGAAGATATAGCGGTATATCTATCTGTCTGTTCTGACCTTATTTTGTTCTGAATCTTATTGCTGCTATTGTTGCTGTTGTTGTATTATTATTCGAAAACATAACCATTTTATTTTATTGCCTTGTGGTCGCCATTGAAGTAAACGTTTGCATTTACATTCATACTCATGTATGTATGTATGTATGTATGTAAGCGTGTATGTATGTATGTATGGTATGTTTAGCTAGGTATCCATAGTTGCTAGTAGAAACTTTCGATTATTTTTATACACAGTGAAAATTTGAAATATTTAACGTTGAGAGTAAACGCTTGATTAAGAATTTGTAGCGCAACGTAACGCTGTGTTACGAGCCTTAAAGACTTGATTATACATACATACATACATACATACGTAATGTATCGATCTGCGATGTGAGTTATATTTGCAGTAGATCGTTTACGTTACGTTACGTTGCCCTACGTATTCATAACCAAACCTTAAAACTGAACTGTTACGCCGAAACATGCTACATGCGCAATTTCTGTCGTGTGGCCCCAGGCTCAATGAGTGAAATAAAAAGCAAACTTTCTTTTCAATACCATATAGAATGAGAGTCCCATTTTAGCTCATTTAACTATCAATCTCTCTCTCTCTCTTTCCCTCTTATTTTTCTTCTTTTCCCCTTGATCTGTTTAATCTTTCTATCTCTCTCCCTCTCTCTCTCTCTCTCTCTCTGTTATTCTTACAGTCATAAGGTCTCCTTGCACTGTCAATAATAATGACAATATTTGCAAATATTGACATTTTTAATGATCGTATGAGGAAAAATATCACATTTCGTGCTGATGAGTGACGGGAAATATTGACAGAATTCAGAAATTTCTAATTTTTTCTTGCATTAAAGCCATTTTTAATGATCTTGTAAGTCTGGCTTCAATATCTTGATGGAAATAATGACAATACTAATATTGCCATTATTAATGACAGTGTAAGGGCGCTAATACTTAAATTGGAACATCAGCATCGTTTACTTACTTTACTTTTAATGGCACAACAGCCCATGGAGGGCCTAGGCCGAACTTTTCGCATCCACTCATGTTGTGCGTGTTATATTTGTACATGAATGGAAGTGGCCTACAGTTTAATGCCGAATCCGAACGGCGAGGTGAAAAGCTTTTTCATAGCAATTTTTACTCTTGTAGGTTGGCCATTGCCTGCCAAGAGGTGGTGCCATGCCGTGTAGAATAATTATTTTTTCAACTTTTTGATTTTGCCTGTGCCGAGAATCGAACCCCGGACACTTGGCGTAGCAGTCCAACGCACTACCACTACACCACAGCGACCATCAGCATCGTTTATCTGCCGAAATTCTCTTAGGTCCATACAAAAATAATCAATTTGAAAATTTATAGGAGAGAGGACTTGACGACTTGCGGTCGGCAAGTTGAAAAGAGAATAGCAAAACTTAACGTTCAAGGCTTGAATGGTGAAAATGGGGACTAATTCTTTGTGCTCACTGTTTGCAATGCAATTATTGTTACATTTAATTGAATCTACTAACTCATTTGTCTCTGGTTCGCTGTTTCTTCAATCCAATAAATCTCCAATTAATTTTAAATTCTCCAAGCAAAGAAAAAAATAAAATGTTTGTGCGTTTTTTTTTGTCTTTTTCTTTTTATTAAATGCTATATTTTAACTTGGATAATATTTTTCGCAATTTTTTTGTACTCGCAACGGTTGGCGTCTGTCTAGTGGCAGTCCAAAGCACGTTGCGTTGCTATGTTTTCCTTAATTTGCGCGTTTACTAATTTGGCGCATTTATTTAACATGAATTTTTTTTTTTACTTAATACAATTTTTTATGATTTCAACAATGTAAATTAGAGATTTTATTATCAGCAACGGCATTTTGATATTTTTCGCTCTGGCTCTCCCATGGTCACAGCGGCAACCTTGACTCTTTTATTCTTCTTAAGCTTAATAATTCAGGAGAGAGAAAGAGAGTGAGAGTTCAGTGTTGCTTCTTTTTGTTTTTTTTTTCTGTTTCGTATTTGGTAGAACTTTTTTATGCATTCAATTTTCAGTGTAAGCATTTTTAATAGTACCTAACAAGATTTTTAACAACAATAACAACAAACACTCAGAAGCGATAAGAGACAGCAAAAAGTGGCAAAAAGTAAATACGATTTATATAATTTTTTTTTGTTTTCTGCTTACCACAAAATTATTGCAAAATGAACAATGAACACACAAAACATCAGCAATTACATTAACTTGTATTTGTATATGTCTAATATTGCCCGGCAACCAACAACAACTACGTGGTGCATATTTCTAGTGAAACAGACTAGTCCATGCATACTGAGTAGTAAACAGAATAGTACAATGTAATGTTAGACATGACAAGATTAATGTAATAAACATCGTTCCTGTTGACACCAAATAAACCCGATTGCACTTCGGGAGCTCAAATAGCCGCCGAACTGTTCATATTTAGCCAAATGTATGGAGATCTGGTGTAATGTGTCGTATATTCTTCTGTATTCTTATTGAAATGAAATTATAACAAAGAATTGCATCTATGGCGTTTCGATAGATATGATTTACATGCTAGAGTACGCCTGAGCTAGTCATCTGAGCTATACGCTGACTCGTTGGGGCAGTGGCAAAGTGGTAGAGTGGTGGACCTGGATCCAGAGAGGGGAGAATTAAGTTACGTAATTTTCATCTGGTTACTTCAGTTCGACTGTTCTGGTAAGTTTTCCCCAGTAAAACTTCAGGGTCTGCCATATAACACTTCATCTCGCTGGTTTAGTTCGGCTTTTCTGATAAATTACTTACTTTACTTTTAATTGCACAACAACCCATGGAGGGCCTAGGCCAAGCTTTTCGCATCCACTCATGTTGTGCGTGTTATATTTGTACATGAATGGAAGGGACCTACAGTTTAATGCAAAATCCGAACGGCGAAGTGAAAAGCTTTTCATAGCAATTTTTACTCTTGTAGGTTTGCCATTGCCTGTCAAGAGGTGGTGCCGTGTAGAAAAATTATCTTTTCTACTTTTTGATTTTGCCCGTGCCGAGAATCGAACCCCGGACACTCCGCGCAGCAGTCCAACGTACTACCACTACGCCACAGCGACCACTTTTTCTGATAAATTCCGCCACGTAAAACTTAATCTGATTATTTCAGTTCAAGCTTTTCTGGTAAGTTCTGTCAAGCAAAACTTCGTTTGTTTAGTTCATTTCAGTGTCTCAGTTAACTTTAGCCACATTAAACTTTGCCAGGTTAGTTCAGTTTGCCATTTCTGATAAGTTGTGCCAAAGTTAAACTTCATCTGCTTAGTTCAGTTCTGCTTCTCTGGTAAGTTCGGGCACATAGAACTTTCTCTATAAGCTTCATCTGTTTAGTGTAGTTCTGCTTTTCTGGTAAGTTCGGGCACATAGAACTTTCTCTTTAAGCTTCATCTGCTTAGTTCAGTTCTGCTTTTCTGGTAAGTTCGGGCACATAGAACTTTCTCTATAAGCTTCATCTGCTTAGTTTAGTTCTGCTTTTCTGGTAAGTTCGGGCACATAGAACTTTCTTGGCCTTTATGGTATTTAAGTTATGATAAGTTTATTGTCTGGTTAGTTTAGTTTAACATTTCTGGTAGGTTCTGCCAAGTACAACTTCATCAGTGCAACTTTTCTGGTAAGTTCAGTCACGTAAATTTTATGTGATTAGTTGAATTTGGCTTTTCTGATAAAGTTCGGCCACGTAGAACTTTTTCTGGTTGGTTTAGTTCGACATTAGTATTCCTTATAAAATATTAGTATTAACAGATACTTTCTTGTCGAAGATGAAGTTTTTCAGATTGAATTTTCATAAATGGGTAAGGTTTACATTGTTTGAGTTATAAAAACGAATAGAAGTCCATCTACAAAATTTCGAATCACAAACTATCTCCACCCTTAATAATTGGTGTTAAAAATAACATAAATTTCTAACACTATACAATACCTGAGAATATAGTGAATGAATGAATGAATGAATGAATGAATGAATGAATGAATGAATGAATGAATGAATGAATGAATGAATGAATGAATGAATGAATGAATGAATGACTGAAATTGCTAGCTAGGTGGCACGAGCAACACCTACCATCGCCGGCAAGCAACCGCTATTACCGAAGCACATACAAGTTGACAGTGACCGCAGTGGCAAACAGCAACAGCAGCACATTATTACCCTCAATAAAAAGTAATAAGCTGTAAAGTTATGTTGCAACTGTGGCATATTTTCTACTTGCTAACGATAATGGCAAGAAGAAAATGACAATAACAGGGAGTGAGAGTGAGCTAACAAAAATAACAACGACGAACACCACATCCGAGTGTGCTTAACTTGTTTTTCTTTTATGCATCATACTTATACTAGTAAAAGAGGAAATGCACGTGTGTGTGCCCTTAGAAAATGCCAAGTTTTCAACTTAGTTAGCTAATTCCTTGTGTCTTTCAGCTTTCTCAGGCTATTGATAATATTTTTTTTTATACTCATATGCACACGTACACGTTAAATCCCACATAATTTTATTTAAAAATCATGAACAATATGGTTGGCAACATTGCACTGCATGACTTCTTCATTTTGGTTGGTTGTGCTTGTGCACTCTTCTTATAAGTCAATGTCGCTATTCACTGCTCTTTTTTCTACATATACATACATACATACATATATACATATGTATGTATGAAGGTTTTCTCCAAACGTGCGAGAGCGATTTTAAGTTTTATTCTTCATACTCAACTTAAATACAACAAAAAATTACAAGATTGGGAGAATGTATGTGGGGCTTGGTTTACAGTGGCGGCAAATTGCCTCACATACCGTAAACCACATTGGGCTTATACTATCTTTCTATGCTTGCTTACTAGGTTGGTTTCCTTCTTCCAAAACGAAATATAAAAGATGCTAGTAGAAAGAATAAAGAAAAGTTAAGCTTTCAACAGAAAAAAAGAAAAAAATAACAAAAAAAAAAACAAAAAAAAAAAAAATAAAAAATAAAAATAATATTAAGGAAATTTTTTTCGAATGTTGCTTATTTTTGTTTTTGTTTCACCCCACCCTTGGAAGTGGAAGAGGAAGAGGAAGAAGCAGTAAGTGTAACTTCAACATTATTGACAATTTCTTTATTTTTGGCTTGCAGTCTTTGCTCTAGCATGTTGTACTAACTACATATATATGTATAAATAAACTAAACTAGTAGCATTTACATACATACATACATACATACATATATAACTACATAAATACATACATACATATCTGCCAGTCTACTAAAACTTCATTTAGCTACAAAAGAAAGTTTAGACGTCTTCCTTTCTTCCTTACTGGTTTCCTCTATCTCTTTTTTTTGTTCATCTTCATCATGGCTTTGCACTCCATTATCTGCTTGAGTATGTGCATATGTATGTATTTGCGTTTGTATATGAAGTTAACGCACTATTGTTGCCTGTCATTGTATGCGGCAACGGAAATGGCATAAGTTGTCGCAAGTTTGCGCGCTTGTTTGCTCGTAAGGTTAGGCGTGTAGCCACATGAAAAATATTTAAGTGCTTAAATATAGTGTAAGTATAACTTTAGTTAGTAAACGACAGAAGAAAAAACAGCAGTAACAATATATATGAATTAAGTTTATGAATGTAAATGAAATGAAAGAAATACACGTAATTCTTGTGCTATTCCAGGGATTTTCTTAGTTATTCCATCGAGTCAAGTTTTTGTATAGAAGTTATGAAATATTTTCTTGATAATTGAATTAGTTTCCCTTTTAAAACAATTTCTGATAAATATCGAAGGAAATGGACTAAAATTGCTAATGCTTCAAAGCACTGAGATTAATGTTACGTATACGCCTTGATGTGCCTTTGGCACATATAAACCATAAAAGTAAAGTAACTGTACAACAAACATACTTATTTATTGTGAGTTTTCAGTTTAATTTTCAGTTTAATTTAGCTTTCTCGGTTCCTTTGGTTCCTTCCTTTGGTTGGAATTTTATTCCATCTACTGAGTTGTTAATATAAAAAAATTATTAAGAAATAGAAAATTTGATTAGGAGTAGATCTTTTGATTTCAAAGGCAATTACGTGCAAAATTTGTTTGACTTAATATTACTTGGAATTTGTCATCACCTGCTTGCTTTGTAAGAAGAAATAAGAAAGCTTTTAAAGTTTATGAAAAATGTTATTACGAAGGTGAGGATAACTAAGCGGCATGCTAATTTCTCAATGAAAAAACTCTTCATAATTACTGATCACTAAGACTGCAGAATGTCGTTTTGAAAAGATTAGGTATCCCATCGATTTAAAATTAATTACTTAAATTAAATGAAAGTTCAGGAAGTTGAAATAAATGAGAGAGGGGAGAAGAACAATGAACAATCAATCTCATATGTTGAGATTATATTACAATTGGATTTCTTGGAGTCTTTCTCATTTCATTAATCGTTGAACTCTGCTTCAAGTTTGTTGTTTTAGTCTTTATCAGCAAAAAGTGCTCTTCAGTTTTTCTTTTAAAGATGAGAGAATTTTATTTTAATATGGTACAACCATTTTGTAAGTGTAAACCATACAGCACATGAGTTGAAATTGATGGAGACGACATCGAAAAACGAATCGAGACATCGACTTCGGCTCTCTCTGTTTCATTTCATGTGTTTCATGGTGTACACGAATAATGCTTCATCTGAGTACCAAAAGTTTAAAATTTTATTGTAAAAGAGAGCAGAAAGTGGAGAGTAACAGAGAGATGAGAATTACTTGACACACAAACAAAAGCATATTAATCCGTCAACTCGTTTACCATGCTTCCCTCCCTTTTCCCCCCATTTACTGAATGAAAAAACTATTGTTCACAGATCACAACTGGTGAGAGAGAAAAAAATTAACGGACAGCAGAATAAATGAGAAAAGCTTCCACTTGCCTTAAAAATGAAATATGTAGATTAATGAATGCTTTTGGGTATTTGCTTATTGTTCTTAAAATTGAATGAAGATAAAATTTATTTGATCATAGAAATTTTAAATAATTTTTTTATTGTAACGAATTGGCGAAACTCTTATACTTTTATTAAATTTTATTGCTTTAATGATGGCCAAACCGCAAAATCGGAGCGAAAGCGAATGAAAGTAAAAAAAATTATTTTAGCGTCAATTTCGGTTAGGACGACAGAAATGCAGTAGTATACAGACCATAGATGCACAAACACACACACATACATACACACATACGCACACCACACATCATGCAACACAGGCACAACGATTTCGTAATATACACTCTAATATTAATCTGCGCGCCATAATTGAAAAAGAATAAAAACCTAACGATTTTTCATAATGTATGTGTATGTATGTGTATTGTGTCCCTCTAATCTCGACATTTTTTGAACCAACCACATACAACAAACGCATTGAATGCAGAACGGCTATAAAATGCAGAACAGAATTTCATTGCGATGGAGATACAAGCACACGTACGTATGTGAATGTATGCATGTATGTTTGCATGAGTATGCGAAAAAAAAACGGCCAAAGAAATATCCATGAAATTGGAAAAATATGATGACACTTTCGATGCTGTGCAAACAATAACAATGGCAACACTTTCTGTTTGTTGGTCAACTAGATTTGTGAGTATTGGGAGAGTGAGAGAGTAGGAGAGTGGGAATAGAACGCTAGGCAACCAGACAGACAGTCAGACAGACAGACAGGCAGACAGGCAGACAGGCAAACAGATAAATGAACAAATAGAATAGGACAAAATTTTAGGCGCAAACAAAAAACGCCACAAACTATACTTTAGAAGAACACCGAAAAAGTGGCTTAATGGATGCCATTCATTTTCCACCACACACAACGCCCCCCACTCACGCTCTACAATCACACCTCACTCTCATACCAGCACTCACAGCTCGCTCAATCGTCATCCAACCCAACTCATGTGTTGCAGGCTCTTCTACTTTTACACTAGTCAATGTGTGTGATGCATGTGTACGAGTGTGTGTGAGTGTTGCAATTTTCACGCTTTATACATTTTGGTTGATGCTGTTTTTTTCGTTTTTTTTCTTTCTCTCAATACTTTTGCATAGTTGCATGTACATTTGTACACAGGCGTCACAAAAGTTCGTTGCATTTGGCAACACTGATTGTGCGAATGTGACCAATTGCTTAAGTGTGTTTTTTGTTTTTTTTGATACTTTGCTGTTGTTATTGCTGTTATTGCCTTTGCCTTGAATCATGAAAATTGGAAAATATTTTTTGTAGTTTTAGTGTAGTTTTCGGTGAATGTCTGAATGTGGGTGAATGTGTGTGTGTGTGTATGTTTGTGTGTGTATGTGTGTATGTGTGTGTGTGCTGGTAAATAAATTGCTTTCGTTTGCATTTATGCTCAGGTATTTTTACATTCATAAGCGTAAATTTAAGAATACTCTCCGAAAAAAATGCCAACTACTTTTTCACTCTCTTCTCTCTCTCTCTCTCTCTCTGTCTGCATTTTTTATTTCTGGCTGAATGCAAAGCTGCATTTTATGCAGCAATGTTGCATTTCCTCTCTTTTTTGTCGTTTGTTTTGTATAAGTTAAATTGAAAATTTGTTGAGCAAATTATTAGAAGAATTTAGAGCTGGAAATGGGATCAAAAACTAATCGCTTCTAGCTAAAAAAAATTCTGTTCGAACGCTTCAATTGTTCAACTGATCTTTGGAAACTCTTTTAAGGATAAGTGAAAATAATAATTTTTTTTTTCGAGGCACATTTTATTGTTACACAAAAAAAAAAGAAAAAAATGGGTGGAGGGGTCAAAAAGTGACGAAATTCAGTATTAATAAATTTCATATAGGTTCAAAAGATATGGTAAGAGAGTAAAAGCAAATTTGAAATGTCTCTTTTTCGTTTCAAAAATTTTAAATTCACAACCTCGCTCAAGAAGTTTCACTTCAAAAAATTGTAGTAGAAAGTCGTAGAATAGGTAGTAGACAATAGTAGCAGAAATAGTATGGGAATAAAATGGCGCGGGAAACGTATAGGTGTCTGTAGGGACAGTCAGGCTGCACTTAAGACTCTGGAGAACGCGAGAATTATTTCAAAGATTGTTCAAGAGTGCAAGAGGAAACTTAGATCAGTCGCAAGACTGAATCAGCTCCATCTTATCTGGATTCCTGAGCACTGTGGAGTTCCTGGGAATGAGAAAGCCGACGAGTTGGTCAACTGTGGATCAAGGAACACGCCTTTGGGATCAGACCCAATAGTCGGAACCAGTTTGGCAGGTGCCATGCATTGGATAAAATCTTATGCTAATGATTTACATAAGAGACGCTGGTCCAATCTGGACATCTGTCAAACGGCTAAGTGTTTTGTGATTTGTCCAAACAGGAAGGCAGCAGAATTGCTTCTTAAATTAGGAAGTAAGGACCTGCGCAGAATGGTGGGACTCATCACAGGGCATAATCCATGGGGCCAACACATGACCACCATCGGCATCACCGAGGACCCGACCTGCACATCTTGTCTGGAGGAGGTGGACAGCACAGAGCATTTTCTTTGCACATGTCCCGCCTTTGCCAGAACGAGATGGCGCATTTTGGGTTTCGATGTCACAGGAATGGACAAAGTTCACTCGTTCCCCTTCTGCGATCTTCTGAGATTTGAGAATCTGGAAAATTTGCGGAAGAGAACGTAGTCCCCCTGTAACCCATTTTTCAACTTTTTCCCTCTTTTTCTCTAACCCCTTGCTAATTTGCTGTCACCCCTTCTTCTTTTCCTAGGCCTTGAGTACAATGGGCAACATAGCCTGAGTGCTTGAGGAACTGTCCTGCACTCGTAGGTCAGGTTCTCGGCCTTCTTCACATCCATCCATCCATTCAATAGCAAATTCAATAACAAAGCAGTATAAAAGCTGGAAACAGTAGTAGCAAATAGTAGTTGAGATAGTAGTAGAAAAGTAGAAGAAATAGCAACTAAATCCCCTGCGGCATGGATGAATAATCCCAAGATTGCTTTACCCTAAACATCGTGAAGAAATTCACTGAAGAATTTCGTAAAATAAGTTTCACTTTGAAGAATTAGCACTGGAATGTAGTAAAAATAGTGGTAGAAACAGTAGATGAAAGGTATTAGAAAACAGAAGAAAATGTAGTAGAAATAGTAATAGCAAAGTAGTAGAAAATAGTACGTAGTTGAAATATTATATTAGCAGAATTGCAGAATTAGAAAAATTTTTATGGAGAATTGTAGTAGAAATAACAGTAGAAAATATAGTAGAATTGGTAGTAACAGAGTACTAGAATAAGTAGTAGAAAAGTTTATGGAAAATAGTAGTAGAAATAGTAGTAGAAAATATACTAGAACTGGTAGTAACAGAGTAGCAGAAGAAGTAGTAGAAAATACTAGTTGAAATAGTTGCAAAAAAACATTAGAAAATAGTTGTAGAAAACCTACTAGATAGTAATAGTTGAGAATAGTAGCAGAAAAGTAGTAGAAAAGGTTTCAATTTCATCGTACATATGTACATATGTATATAGAAATCATATTTATGTATGTGATGTGAGAATGATGTGAATGAAGAGAGTGAAGTATTTCTTTTATTTATTGGAGTCTTCTTTTATTTACCTACTTTGTTATTTCCATCAAACACAGGCAAATATTTTCTTTCATAAGAAGTAAATAGCCAATTGTTTGATTTTGAAAATAAGCACAATAGCAGGTAGTTAGTTTGTGCCAAACCCGAAGCGCACCGCCAACCAAACTTGGCATATTTTATTACCACCTAACGGTACTCTCTCACCATACACAGTAAGAACCCCAAAGAGCCTCCCCAATTGTTGAGACAAAGTATTATTGCTTTTATAGCTCATAATTTTTTTTTCTGTAATTGGCAACGCCAACTGTTGTTACTCACCACTCCCACTCAACGGACTAACTTTTAAATTAAGCTTAGTGATGAGTAGCGAAGAAAAAAAAAAAAAAAAAAAAGAAGAAGAAAAACAGAAACAACCAACTTCAATGCCATTTCAAATAAACAAAACAACAGAGAGAGAAGAAGAGAAAAAAAAGAGAAAAAAAACAGAAAATAAGTTTCCTTCACAGCCAATGAATAAAATTATTTGCACTGCGTAAATTTCGTTCATTTCAATTGAATTAAATTAACGTGTGCAGTTTGAAAACGTCGAAAAATGCAATAGTAATGAAAGAAGGAGAGAGAGAACGTACCAATTTCTCACAGCCTTTCACTGCTTGACAGGTTACTCTCAATCCCATTGCTCTCTCTCTCTCACTCTCTCTGTCTCCCGGCCTCCCGGCCTGCCTGCCCGCCTGCCTGCCTGAGCTACGCATCGTGTTAAGTGTTGTCAACCCTGTGCGTGTTTTTAATCGGCCGAATGAGTGCGAAACGTGGTTGCGTCAATTTTAACGTAAAATAATCACGTCACGTTCGAATTGATTGAATTTTTTGCCACCATTTTTATTCATTTGCTATTTTTTTTTTCGTTTTCTGTTTTTTCTGTTTTTGGTTGGTTGGTATTTTGTAGCTTTATAGTTGTTCTTCATTTTGCAGTGTATGTGTATGTGTTTTTCATTTGGTTATGTCAAAAAGTTAACAATAGCCAAGTGCGAAAAAAATTGTATTTGTAATTTCTTCCCCATTTGCTTGATTTTACTCATGCGTATTTTTCGCGTAGGTACACGTTCGCTATCATGCGAAACACCAAAAAGTTAAGTAAGCAGAAGGAGAATGAGGGAGGGGAGGCGGGGGAGGGAAGGAAGGGGGTGGGAGGAGGAGAACCAGGGGAGGAGGAAAAGCTTAGCGTAGAGTGTATACATTTGGGAGCTGATTTTTATATGTATGCAAAGCGTAAAAGTGTTAAAGGCGCGCGAAAATGTTTTGATTTCATTAATTAAGGAGACTTAAGTATAGAAGTGCATAACTCTTTTAAACTCATTCGTTGTCTGTCAAGTTTATTTATTAATTAAAAAATTTTTTTTTTTTGTTATGAATATTTTATGCTACAGAAGACTCAAGCAAATAGTCAAAATCATTTAAATTTTACTTTTTTAGCTTTAAATTTACCCAAATTACTCGGTTAATTGCATTTCTCGATTAATTGCTGCATAAGTAACACGCACAACATGTTTGGATGTGAAAAGCTCGGCCTAGGCCCTCCATGGGCTGTTGTGCCATTAAAAGTAAAGTAAGTAAGCAATGCACTTTCATCGATGATAATTAAGCAGGGATTACTGTAACAACCTTGAACGTTTGCAATTTACAACTTTATATTTTTCCAGACGCCTTTGTATCTTAGCAATTCGCATGCCAAGCAACACCATGCAAAGAAAACACTTAGCCAAATTGAAACCACAGAAATCGAATACCAATATATTATTTTAATATAGTACCTACACATATTTTAACCACATCGGCAGATGAGAGTGGTAAAGACTTATGTAAATATTATGTATTCGCACAATATTATTAGAAAATGTGCAATTGAATTCACCCGCATGACGTTGGCCGACAAAATCGAGATATTGCGATTTAAAAAGGAGGAATCGTTTGGAGTTCGTAAGGAGGTGAAACGAAGTCAGTTTCCAACGTTACAGGAGGTCTACAGGAAAATAATAAAAAATCAATCAAATATTAAGCATAATGTTGGTCGACATGAAATCAATCTTGACTGCAGAAAAAAAAACAACACATTCAATTGATCAGGAGAATCAGTAGGAGGTGAAACGAAGTCAAAATGTCATATTACTTATATTATATTTGCCTATGGGGCTAATCACTGTGTGTAGGACAACTTCATGCTCAGTATTTGACAGTTTTGTATTAATTAACCGTAGACCTCGTAACGATGGAAACTGACTTAATTTCACCTCCAGTCAATCCTCCATCGATTGTAGGTTCTGGTTTCTTGTTGAAGTCAGAATTAATATTTTAAATAATTTTTTTAAATTTTGCCTATGGGGCTAATCACTGTGTGTAGGACAATTTCATGCTCATTATTTGACTGTTTTCTTTTACTAATTACCTGTAGACCTCGTAATATAACATTTTGATTTCGTTTCACCTCTTAATGATTCTCCCACTATCTGAAGTCAAGATTAATTCCATGTCGGTCACCATATGCTTAATATTTGATAGTTTCCCTTAGACCTCGTAACATTGGACCTCGTAACTTCATTTCACCTCCTAACGATTAACCTCCTGCGTTGATTATATGTATTGGATTTTGGCTAAAGTCAGGATTAATATTTATCTCGGCCAACATCGTGCTTAATATTTGATGAATTTTTTATTATTTTTCTGTAGACCTCGAAACGTTGGAAACTGACTTTGTTTCACCTCCTCATGAACTCCAAACGATTCCTTCTTTTTAAATCGCAATATCTCGATTTGGTCGGCCAACGTCATATAAGGAGTGAGATCTAAAAAATCGATTAACTTTAAATTGTCCTAGCATTGAAATTACTTTACTTTACTTTTATTGGCACAACAGCCCATGGAGGGCCTAGGCCGAGCTTTTCGCATCCACTCATGTTGTGCGTGTTATATTTATACATGAATGGAAGGGACCTACAGTTTAATGCCGAATCCGAACGGCTAATTGAAAAGCTTTTCATAGCAATTTTTACTCTTGTAGGTTTGCCATTGCCATTGCCTGCCAAGAGGTGGTGCCGTGCCGTGTAGAAAAATTATTTTTTCTACTTTTTGATTTTGCCTGTGCCGAGATTCGAACCCCGGCCACTCTGCGTAGCAGTCCAACGCACTACCACTACGCCACAGCGACCACTAGCATTGAAATCCCTTATGCAAATCGAAACATGTAAACAGTTTTGAAAAGATAATTTAATTTGATTAATAAAACTAATTTGTTTTTTGGGTTTTTTACAGAATTCGGACAGCTTTTCCGGTATGCCTGCCATTAGCGCCTTTACTCTCATTTCTGAGACTCTCTTGGCGGCAGCATTCCACTTATTTCTAAAATCTTCCATGGATTTAGCTTCTTTTCTTTGTTTGTTGCTTTTAATGTTCTGTTCACTAGTCTCCAATATTTCTCGATAGGCCAAAGTTCTGGGCAATTTGGTGGGTTGGCGATTTTTGGTACCAATTTGATGTTTTGGTCTTCGAACCATTTAAGCGTTACTTTACTGTAGTGGCAGGTAGTTAGATCAGGCCAAAAGAAAGTAGATACATTGTGCTTTCTAATGAAGGGCAGCAATCTCTTCTGGAGGTACTTTACTTTACTTTTAATGGCACAACAGCCCATGGAGGGCCTAGGCCGAACTTTTCGCATCCACTCATGTTGTGCGTGTTAGATTTGTACATGAATGGAAGGGACCTACAGTTTAATGCCGAATCCGCACGGCGAAATGAAAAGTTTTTCATAGCAATTTTTACTCTTGTTGGTTTGCCATTGCCTGCCAAGAGGTGGTGCCGTGTAGAAAAATTGTTTTTTCTACTTTTTGATTTTGCCTGTGCCGAGATTTGAACCCCGGACACTCTGCGTAGCAGTCCAACGCACAACCACTACACCACAACGACCACATTCTGTAGGTACTCCTTCACATAAATTTCGGCGTTAACAGTGCCACGTGTTGCGAAACTTTTACTCCTTAGCCCACAACTACAAATCGCTTGCCATACCAGAAACTTCTTCGGGAACTTGGACTTTTGTTTTGTCCTAAATCTCTCCTCAACTCCTCCTCGTTCCTTTGCGGTGTAAAACTCTTGACCAGGCAATTGAGAGAATTTAGACAACACGTATGTTTTCATCGTCCATAACACAGCAATCGAATTCTTGGATAAAATCTGTCTTCAACTTTTTAGCTCCGCTCTGGGCTACCAAGTTCTTAGTAGCGTTCCTGTCGGGCACTGACTGCACTTTGTATGTTTTAAGGCCCGCATCATTTTTAATATTGCGAATTAAAAACTCACTGCAACTCGCTTTTTCCGCCAATTTTCGCTTAGACAACGCTGGATTCTTCTCTAAGAGAGCAACGACTTTCTTCGCCTTTTGTGGAGACACAAAAAGAAACCGCATTCCCTTCCAGAACCATATTTTCTAGCAACTGTTAAGTCTGTATTACTTAAATTTTTTAAGAATCATCGAGACAATGTTTTGTGCAACTTTCGCCTTATTTGCAATGGTTTTCTGGCTCCACTGCGGATTTTCTCGAAATAATTCAACAACTAAATCGCATCTTTCCACTTCCGATGCCATGACTCAACTGCAAGTTCACAAGTCAAAAAACATGTGATTGTATTTCATCAGAGTTTCTCCAACGCAAAGCCTACTGTTTGAAGTTTTTCATTCAGATGAAGAGTTTCAAAGCAGTGGTCTTTCAAAGTTATCCGATTTTTTCGATCTCACTCCTTAGGTATTGAATTCTCTCTCTCTCTCTTTCACACACACACACACCATACATATCACAAAAACATCAACACTTTCATATAAAATGACAGAAAATCAATATGGCGCAGGAGATAAGAAAACGATGCAGACAAATAAACAGTAACAGTAGAACAACAAAAACAAATTTTCAGTTTATCAAATGTTCAAAGTAAAAAAAGTCAAAAGTAAAGAAAAAAAAAAAACATGAAAAGCACGAAACAATAAATTTGTTTTCTATACATTTTGTTACTTTTACATACATATTGCCTGCTAGAAGAAATTTTGATATCATTGTACTTATGTACAAGTAAATTTATTTGAATACATATGTATGTATGTATCAATTGGGCACATAATCGTACTGAGTGTGTGTGAAAGTAACGGTACACTTGAAGAGAGAAAAGACAATAGGAGAGGAGAAGAGAAGTAACAGTAATAGTATCAACAACAACAATACCTAGCACTTAGTAGCTCTAGTTAAAACCAAAGGCAGAGTAATGGCGGCCACATCATTTTAAACAACAGCAAACACAACACAAAAGAGAAGCTACGTACTTACTTACATATAGTATGAACATATGTAAATATGTTGACAACTGCGTCAAGCTATTTTAAATTGTGAGTATGTGACAGTATTCAGTATTCATATGTCTATGTATGTGTGCCACATGTATGCTTTGATTAGACTGTGCTGTTTGCCGTTAGAGCATAGCGCGTCTTTTGCGGTTGTGTCTCTTTGCCCTTCATGCAAAGAGACTTTGTCTTTCATATGTATGATGAAAGACAATGTATGTAATAGATTCTGTCGAAAAATACCGAAAAATGCCAATTCATTCAAATTTATTGTATCGCCTTCAAAGTAGGTCTCGAAATAATACACTTGCGCCAACGAAGAAAAAAGGGGTACCTCGACGTGGTAATTTGAAAGAGAAAAAAGTCGAAAAGCCGAAGCCATATCAGGTGAATACGATGGTTGTTCGATGATATTTGTTGAGTGGTTGGTTGGCCAGAAATTCATTCACAATGATAGCCTTGTGAGATGGTGCATTGTCGCGGTGCAAAACGCATGAGTTTTCTTTCCACAAAACTTGGCTTTTTTCGACGATAACACCCAGATAAAATATTCTTTACTTACCGTCCGACCTTCTGGCAAGAATCCTGACTAAACAACACCGTGATAATCAAAGAAAACAGTCAATATTACCCGAGACTTTTGATAGACTTTGGCGTGGTTTTCCCAGCCGCTTTTGAATGAACTAAAAACCTTACTTACTTTACTTTTAATGGCACAACAGCCCATGGAGGGCCTAGGCCGAGCTTTTCGCATCCACTCATGTTGTGCGTGTTATATTTGTACATGAATGGAAGGGACCTACAGTTTAATGCCGAATCCGAACGGCGAAGTGAAAAGCTTTTCATAGCACTAGATAGAACTAAAAACCGCTCACATAAATTGAAAATAGTGACATGGAGCACACATGTCCAAAAAATGACAATTTTTCCATGTAAAATGCTTTCCACGCTTAAATGCACCATTATTCTGAACCGTAAATCCACTCATTGGTGGTATTTCAAAACACTCAACCTCTTTGCCATTCCAATAATACAATTTTATAAGATTTTACCTCAAAATTATTTGATAGACTTTGTACTTTTTTGGCAAAGGAATGTTCAAACGGTGTGAGCTAGGACATTAGCTTTTACTTTTCTCAAGAGACTAATAAGAAAGCGTGGAGCTTTAGGACTTATGAGCTTAATACTAAATGTGTATAAATATAAAATGTCGCTCATACGCCTCAAAGATTGCAAAGCCTTAAAAATATATATTTCGAAAAGAGAAACATTCTAGAAGCACTTTAAAAAGAAAAACATTTTTGTCCTTCTCTTGTAATGTTTGAAAAATACGTGTTACGGCTTTATCAAATTTATGAAGCGATTTGTTTGCTTTTGTCCTCTTCCCCGCTGATGCTCTTTTAATCAAGATTACTCAGTTTAAGAGAATAAACCAGTAAGAGCCAGAGAGAGTGAGAGGAGGGTGGAGAATGGCTGACTACTTCTTTAGTACACTGAATTATTCTCTTTGAACCAAACGGTAGTAGCTACTCTTTACTCTTTCAAAGATTTACAGTAATCCCCGATTAATTTAATCACGCTCAATTGCGTTTCACGTTTGAGTGCGCCAGAAATATTACATTTTCAGTTCTAAATAAAATCAAACTACTCGGTTAATTGAACTATAAATTGTACATTTTAATCGATCCAATTAAGCGGGGCAAATTACTTTACTCATTTTTTAAATGAAACTTCTGCGGGCGGGCACGATGATTTATGGCGTTGGCAGTAAAACTGAAAACTACTGAGTAACATAGGAATTCCAGTCAATCCTAAAAGTATGCATACATTTTTCATTATAATGCTAACATACATTTGCTCGATGTGGTTTTTTTTTATTATGTGGTCGCTGTGGTGTAGTGGTAGTGCGTTGGACTGCTACGCAGATTGTCCGGGGTTCGAATCTCGGCACAGGCAAAATCAAATAGTAGAAAAAATAATTTTTCTACACGGCATCACCTCTTGGCAGGCAATGGCAACCCTACAAGAGTAAAAATTGCTATGAAAAGCTTTTCACTTCGCCGTTCGGATTCGCCATTAAAAACTGTAGGTCCCTTCCATTCATGTACAAATATAATACGCACAACATGACTGGATGCGAAAAGTTCGGCCTAGGCCCTCCATGGGCTGTTGTGCCATTAAAAGTAAAGTTAGGTTTTTTCTGATAGCAGCCTAAAAGTATGCATAAGCTTCTTCCTATCGGATTTTATTAATTTCATCCATAAAAAAAAACAAATAAAGTTAATCTGTTGTTCATGTAAATATGAATGATGTAAATTGAGAAAAAAAAAACAACAACAACAACAACAAGTTGGCCGTGGTAAGTTTCACTTCACCCGCTAGATCTCAAACTTGATTTAATTTTTTTTTTTTTTTTTTTTTTTTTTTTTTTTGGCTTAAAATTGAAGTTGAGCGAAAAATTCTGTCTGGCTGTTAAATTTAAATTTCAAGTCATGTTTTTGTGCACATTGTTTTCAACTGCACAAAAGAAATAATTAAAATGAAAAATGTTGCAATGTTGCCCGTAACAACGTAACGTAAATTGCTGGTGCCAGCCAGACACTCGAAAAATCCGTTTGACGCATTCCGCCCGAGTTGCCTATGCCATTCTTTGTAGCAAGCAAAAATTCAATGTTCAGCTTTATGGTAATGAAAAATGTTCGTGTTGTGCACATGCCGGGTTGCTTAAATTTGTTAAGGGATTTAAATATTTATGACTTTATAAAAATACAAATTTAATATCTGTTCATTGTTGTTATTCTCTCTGGCAAACTTAACGTTCATTAAGCCTGTTGAAATACATTAGATTTACTCAAAGAATATGAACTTGCCAAATTCCGAAATAATTTTCCAAATTAAACATCAATAAATTCACAAAAAAAAAAAAGATTTATCAATAGTGTAAATTTAGGTGCACCACAACTACCCAAAAAATATTGTCTACATAATTCATAAAGTTTCTGAAACCAGTCGATATTGGAAAGTTTAATTTAAATCAAGACTTATGAGGATTAGAATACAAAAGACATGTTCAGTTTGAAAAGTTTCAAATTTTATATTTATATTAAAATGCATTGATATTCTTCAATCTTCAATTGCTAGTAAATTCTATAAAAATTAAAGAATCAAAAAAAAAAAAAATAAAAGAAAAGGAAATTCCAAAATTTCACCAACACAAACCAAATATTCCAACTAAGCAACCACAGAAAGTAAACATTTTATTATTATAAGTTAAGGCCCCAAGGTGTATGGATATTTTTGAATTTTATTTTAGCTATGAAAAATTTAAATTGCACATTGAAAACAAATTAAAAAGTTTTATGAAAATAAAAAGGAAATATAAAATACATTCATAAATTTGCAACAATAATAATACAAGAGAACGACAACAACAACAACAACAACAACCAATATTTAACAACTTTGACACTTTAGCTACAATATCAACCAGCAACCAATACAAAGACAAAGAAGAGAGCAGCAGGTGAGCGGGAGAGAGGGAGAGAGGGAGAGAACTTTATAGCACACTATAACCTGAACTTGAAATTGGTAAACTTCTGAAGAAAACGGCATTTAACAAAAAAAAAAAAAACACCATAAACACCAAAAACACCAAAAACAGAAAAAAAGAGAATCAAAAGAGAAAAGAGAGGAAAAACATCTCATGGAATAAAAAGTAAAAGAAAAAACGAAAAACTTTGACAGCTGAAAAAAATTCGTACAACAACAAATAAATAGATACATTTACATATACACTGTTGGCCAAATCTAAAGCAACCAGAATTAAATATCAATATTAGACAAAAAAAAGTGGTATACATTACACAAAGGCGGTAGTTCTTAAAATTTTTATAAATAATATTTTATGTATTTCAAATTAAAAAAAAAAATAAAAATATTAATTCATTACAAAATTTTTTTACAAACGAAAAAACGAAATTAACTCGATTTTTGGGTGGTCATAACTAAAGCAACTTGACTGTACAAACTATGTTGTCAACAATTCTTATTTGTAGTACCGTTATTTATTTTGTGTTATACTTTGTGCATTTAATTCGTTTTGTTAACAATTATTTTTGTGAATTTCTCAAGACATAACACGTGAATATTTTCGGGTTAGAGGCAATTAAAAAAAAAATTATCAAAATGGCTAGAAACAAGCATTGTAATACGGTTAAAGAACAAATTATAAATGATTATAAAAACGGTTTATCCCAAAAAAATATTTCACAGAAGTTTTCAATACAAAAATCAGTGATTTCTCGAATAATTAGCAGATTTCTTGCAACTGGTTCTGTAGTGACAATACATGCTGGAGGGAGGCCACGAAATCCTACACATCGCGTTGACAAAAGAATTGTTCGAGAAATAAAAAAAAAAGCCTTTTGCAACCTCAACTGAATTGGTGAGAGAGTTATCTTTGGATATTAGCGCAAGATCTGTACGGAGACGAGCGGTGGAAGCTGGTCTACGCGCTCGAAAGCCATCAAAGAAGCCATTTATTTCCAAGAAAAATCGCAAGGCCAGGCTAGCTTTCGCGAGAGCACATATCAGTTGGGATACTGCTCAATGGAGAAATATTTTGTTCTCAGATGAGTCAAAGTTCAAAATTTTACAGTAAGGAGACCCAAAAACGAAAGAATCAAACCACAGTATTGCAAAGGGACTGTTAAACGTGGTGGAGGTTCTATCATGGTGTGGGGCTGCTTTTCGTATGCTGGAGTTGGACCAATTCACCAAATAATAACAACAACGGATCGTTTCGTTTACAAAAATGTGTTGGCAAATGTAATGCTTCCTTATGCAAAAGAGAATATGCCTATTATTTGGGTCTTCCAACATGATAACGACTGGAAGCATACCTCGAAATTCGTTAAAGATTGGTTGAGTGACGCAAAACTTAAAAACTCTCGCATGGCCAGCTCAGTCTCCTGATCTGAACCCGATCGAGAACTTGTGGAGCATCGTAGATCGCAAGATTAAAAGGGATTCTGAGACTAATAAACACAACATTTTCAGCCGCATCCAGGATGGATGCGGATGGATCTAAGGATCAAATTGAACGACTTATAGATTCTATGCCTCGCAGGTGTGCAGAAGCTATCAAAAATAAGGGTTATGCTATCGGTTATTAACATTATTGTATAATTTTAAGTTGGACTGTGAAAGTTGCTTTAGTTATGACCACCCAAAAATCGGTTCAATTTCGTTTTTTCGTTTGTAAAAAAATTTTGTAATGAATTAATATTTTTATTTTTTTTTTAATTTGAAATACATAAAATATTATTTATAAAAATTTTTAAAATTACCGTCTTTGTGTAATGTATACCACTTTTTTTTGTCTAATATTGATATTTTATTCTGGTTGCTTTAGATATGGCCACCAGTGTACATATGTACACACATACATAAATATGTATGTAAGTATGTGTTACATAAAAGGTAAATAACAATAACAATAATACAAAAAATAAAAAATAAAAAAACAATATCCAATGGCAAGAAAACCATTCCAAATAAGTTTTTAGTGAGAGAACGAACGCAAGTAAACTTGTTTCACTAACAATCGAGAAGTCTTGACAAAAAGCCAGCAAGCAATGCAACAAACTAAATTGCTAACTAAAAATGTATTTATAGTAAAATGAAATAATATAGCGTAAAAATATAGAAAACCAAATAGAGAACCCCAAGCATTCTTGCTCTCGTTAGCATTCATTTGTTAGCATTTGATTTGATTGCTGCGATAATAAAATCATAAAGACGTAGAGGTACATAGTAAAAACTTAAGCATACGTGCTCCTTAAACTGAACCGAACCATTACAAGGTGGGCCAAAAGTAATGTCATTAATGCGAATGTGCCATAATCTTTGCCAGTACCATAGCGTCAAATGTCATTGTGCTTTGACATTTATGTTGCAGACAGAGAGAGTCAAAAGTTGACAATTAGCAATGGAGCGATACTTTTACTTTTTTTTTACTATTAATGGCACAACAGCCCATAGAGGGCCTGGGCCGAGCTTTTCGCATCCACTCATGTTGTGCGTGTTATATTTGTACATGAATGGAAGGGACCGACCTACAGTTTAATGCCGAATCCGAACGGCGAAGTGAAAAGCTTTTCATGGGCAATTTTTACTCTTGTAGGTTGGCCATTGCCTGTCAAGAGGTGGTGCCATGCCGTGTAGAATAATTATTTTTTCAACTTTTTCATTTTGCCTGTGCCGAGATTCGAACCCCGGACAGTCCAACGCATTACGACTACATCACAGCGATACACAGCTCCAAAATGCCGTAAAACGAATGGAAACAGTGGTGCATCCATTCAGCAGGTGGTCATTTAACCGATATCATTTTGCCTACCTAATATCACCAATTGCACGAGTACACCTTCAAATGAACTTTCCGTGAAAGCGGCGGTCCAATTTCTGTCAGTTCTCACAAAATGACACTCAATTTACATTTTGAAATTACTTTTACTTCACCTTGTATTATAGCCTCAAGGTGGCACGAGGAGAACATTTTTTTTTTTCCAGAGTTTGAGTGTATTATAAAATATCAGTTAGTATTATTCACTGCCAAAAGAAATCACCCACCATCAGTGTTGCAGTTTTGGTAGAAAAATGGTTTATTTTTTTTAATTTTTTGTTGGTGTAAATGAATGGGGGGCCTGGGGCGTAGGACACAAGGTAAAGTTCGTGACAGTCGCAGGTGCGTCCATGGTCGATCCTTCTAAGTTTCAACGCTTTCAAGTCGACACACAGCCTCCTCGTGACGTCCTCCCCTGGACAGCGATCTGAGAACCGTCAGTGAGTTAACTAATGTGTGCGGCGGGCTTCTCAATGGCCTTGAATGAATGATTGTGCATCGGGCTTGGAGCCCACCACGTCAAAATATTTCACCAATGAATCTTCAAATGAAGCCTCGGATATTTAACCCCCCTACTGCCGACGACTCCCGCAGAGGCGGCCAAGACCAACCGATCATCGGTTGTAGTGCCAGTTAAGTAAGTAAGTAAGTAAATGAATAGACTCAGATTTAGTAGAAGTAAAAAAGGTTTAGTAGTAAAATGTTCGAGAAAACTCCCAGGCAAGATACAAACGTCATTCAAGTCTGCATGAATGCTGCTGTAAGCTTCTGAGTGGAACCGTCATCGGGTCACAATTTATCTAGCAATTAAAAGTTTAAAGATTCGCTTCTCAAATCTAATCGGCCTCGCTACTCACTGATGATAGTCGAATCAAATAACTAACTTGGCATATCACGAACAAGATGGCGTTCTCTAGAGCCTGCACCAACCAGGATGCTTGAGCAGTGGATAGGCTGAAGGTTGTACTTTATAACGTTCCTTATAGAGACTGGCGGAATTGATTGAATTATCCCCAGCATATCAAATAAATTAAAAATCTATCAGAGATTGGCCTAAAAATTAACGGTGATAATTTGAAGAGTTGAGGTTTCTTCAATAAAGAATAAATTAAGTAATTTCTAAAGAGATTTCAGCGTCTTATGGGCAAAATTTAACAAAATATTTAGCCAAAGAAAAAACAAACAAAAAAATAAAGGGCAGGTTTTGCCTGGGGAAAAACCGAAAACACAATCGGATTCTAAGGCCGAAGGTTTACGTGTCCCGACTTTCTGCTGCGGTTAAGTCTTTTAAGTTATCTGATTTGTCCCTTAACTTTTAACCTTTTAATGCCGATGGACTTTAAAAAAGCATATCGCTCGTTTGCCGCAAGACTATCATAAATCAAAGAAGAAAAAAAAACACATTTTGTAGTTAATTAAAAAAGAAATCCTCCAGCAGTGGTTTAATCTTCAGGGCATAAAGAATTTCATTTGCCTGCCACCAAACAAACCGATCCAAAAGAAGATTGCACGTTTTAACTGCACTTTACACTTTACACTTTACTTTCAAGTTCATTTACATACACTTGTATCATGTATGTACAGGGTGCGCCATCTTTTATGTCGGTATGTGAATATTGAATAACAAAAAGTATTGAATAAAAGAAAACAACCGATTTCCATATTGAGGTAATTTATTTGGACTAGTTTTTGAATACAACATCAATCAAGTGGTCGCCGTTATTGACCACAGCAAAATGTGCCCTTTTTGCTGCATTTCCCATCACTTTTTTGAGCATCTCGGGCGATGATAATAGCGATGATTTCGGCACGAATGTTTGCCTTAAGGAGCTCGTCAATGATGTGAGGCCTGCCAAGGTAACCTTTGCTTTTCAAATATCTCCACAAAAAGCAGTCCGGAGTGGTCAAATCTGGAGATCTGGGTGGCCAGTTAATGTCGCCATTTCTTGAAATCAAACGTCCAGGGAATTTTCGTTGCACATTGGCATGGCGCATCGTCTGCCCGAAACCAGTAACCGTCTAGTCCTTTTTCACACATTTGTGGGCAGACACAATGAGCCAACATCCACCGATATCGATGAAGAAAAATGGCCCAATGATGGTTTTGGCCGAAATGCCGGCCTAAGCAGTCACTCTTTGGTCATGCAATGGTGTTTCATGGATCTTGTGTGGATTCTCCGTTACCCCAAAATGTGGCAATTTTTTCTTGTTAACGGCATCAGAGAGTGTGAAATGAGCCTCGTCGGTCATCAAAAGTTCCTTCCAGAAGTCAGGTTTAGCGTCAACTATTCGAGCGTCTGTTTGGCCGTATTCCAAGTGATGTCGTGGATGGTCTGTCGGCAATGCTCTTTGAGTTAATTGCACTTTATAGGGAAAGCAATGCAAATCATCCTTCGATGGTTCCATAAGTTTGGTTCCACAATACGTTTGGATAAATGGAAACATCAAATGAATTAAAATGCTCATGATATTTGTTCGAGAAAATCACAGAGATGTCCTTAATGCCGCGATTTTGTCCTTGAAAATAAAAGGCAAGTTTTTTTTTTTTGGTTTGGTTAAATTCACACACAGGACGAACGTTTATGTAGTTCTGGTGAACACACGAACTGGCGGCATCAGCTTGTGCATCTCAGTAGAATATTTACCGTGAGAGTAACGGTAAAACAGAGAGAGATGCAAGCTACATTTCGACGATGTTCCAGGAGCTCCAGTTGCGTTCGTGAAGCTCCATCCCATAGCCCATAGGTGCGAATTAAACTCGAATTTAGCACGTAAATACTTAGGCGGTGTAAATCATGCAGAGATCAGTCGGAGTGAAATATTTTTTACACCGCCTAAGACAGCCGAGATGAGGTCGCTGTGGTGTAGTTGGTAGTGCGTTGGCCTGCTACGCTTAGTGTCCGAGGTTCAAGAAAAAACAATGTTTCGACACAGCTCCACCTCTTGGCAGGCAATGGCAAACCTACAAGAGTAAAAATTGCCTATGAAAAGCTTTTCACTTCGCCGTTCGGATTCGGCATGAAACTGTAGGTCCCTTCCATTCATGTACAAATATGAAACGCACAACATGAGTGAATGCGAAAAGCTCGGCAAAAATGTCTTTATTCTAACGAACATCACATTGGATGGACATGCCCAGAACATCAAGATTCGCTGTTGTCTCCGCAATAGCTACCCCACCTAGATCGAGGGGGTTGACGGGAGAAGGGGGGGGGAGGGGTGGTGAGTTTTTGAAAAATCTGTTTTTCCCAATTTCAAGTCTCTGTAATTTCCAAACAATTAATTTATAAAAGAAACAAGTATTTTTTATTCTACACACTCGCCACGGCGACTGCTGTCAAATGAAAAATAGAAAGGACAAATACGTAGACCTTAAAAAAAAAGTTTCTCCCTTTCACACGATGATTTTCTTCTGTTCGGCATTGCGACAAACAATATTTGAAATTGGTAAATTTTTCGTTGCGTGCTGCTTCTGCTTCTGCTTCTGCTTCCGCTTTCGCTGTTGCTGTCGTTGTGCCTTCAGTTTCGATTGAAAGGATACAAGAAGAAAGAACAGGTGTTTCCTATTGTTGTCGGAAGGATGAAAGCATCCTTCCGACACACAATGACATATACACACTCCTACCCTTAAAGGCCATTCATTCATCGATACAGCTTCATGTGTTGCTGCTATATTTTTTTGTATTACTACTGTACTTACTACCATATTTCTACTTCTTATTATTAGTCGATATTTCTGTTGTATCGATAGAAATATTATTTATTAGGGTCGCTGCACTTACTTGGATATTTACAATTTTATTTATGTATGTTCACCCACACTCTTCGATAAAAAAGGCAAGGAAAACTTCGCCAACGAATTCGTCCGTCCGTCCGCATTTTTGAACCGTCAACAACTAAAAAAATGAGAAACCCAATTGGAATAACAATAGTGAAAAATTAAAAAAAAAAAAAACAATGCGCCAAACAAAGAGTGAGAATAAACATTGCCGCGCGAGCTCACGTCGAAATCGTTCTCTTCAATCGCGAAAATGTTTGTTAATATTGACTTTTGAAAAAAAAAAAAAATGCCAAAGGAAAAAAAATTTCTTAGAATTAGACAAGGAATTGACACCTTCAATCTTAATTGATCACCGCAACACTAACAATTGTAGGATCGCTGGTTCCAGTGCTAGTGTATAGAGAGAGCTTCTAGTGTATAGAGAGAGCTTTGGTACATTGCATTACAAAGACAGCTGAGAGAATCGTATAACATACGACTGCAAGCATAATGTTTGTTGTTAATTCCATTGAAAACTCGTGTAACGGTTCTTGAATTAGAGGAACAAGAAAAATGCAACAACAAAACTGTCTCAATCCAAAACATTTCTGCCAAATGTGAGAAAGAAACAAAATGAAAGGGAGCGGAGAAGCATGCAGATTTGAAACTTGTATGAATCAGAGATGATAAGTGAGTTCGTCCATTTTGTATTAATAGGCAATAGAATATAGAATGCACCAAATCTTTCGCACAAGTATCTTTGCATGCCGCAGCTCTCTCTCTCTCTCTCTCTCCCTCTCAAACAATTCTCTCTCTCGTGTGCATGCATTAGTACGCTTAAGCCCAGCAATAAAAAATTAACACAAACAGAAAATAATGACTTTTTTTTATTGATACATTCAACACACAGGTTGTACCCCTATGAATGCAGAACATTGTGTTGAATGGAAGGAAGATTGATAGGTGAGAGGAAAATTAAAATTATAAGTGATAAGATACAAAGAAATAAATTGCCGCGTATTTACAGTGTAATTGCTTAATTGTTCCGCTTCCTCTTTCTCTCTCTCTCACTCTCAAACACAAAAACAAAGTAAAAAAAAAATTATATTAAAATTATGAAATTTTACAAAAATTATGGCAAGTAAGTAGAATCACAAAAATTCCAATCAATCATTAATAATAACACAAAATGGACGTTAAGCTGTTGCCACTACAACAACAAGGACAGCAAACACCTATTTCCATTGCTTCCACTCATTCATGACGAATGAATGATCTACGATCTACAAATTTGTTGTAATTAACTTAAAAAATATTTGTAAAACATGCAACAGAAGAACAGAAATTAACGTCATGTTAAAATCAAGTAGCAAACAAATAAACAGAAACCGAAAAACGAATGAGGCGAAAGAGTTTTTAAACAACCAAATAAACCAACTAACCTAGCATATTCAAGTACTATAGCTGGGGAGATGTGAGAGATTGTGGGCGGGTTTGTAAGGGAGTGATAGAGGAAGCCCGAAGCCGGAAGCCGGAAGCCGAAATTCCAACAAATTCCAAACAACTTATTTCTCAAGTCAATTAAGCGCATAAATTAAGCCTACAACAGCAGCAATAACAACTACAACAACAACTACAACTACAACAACCAAAACAAAAACTTAAGTAGCTCAAATGAAATAAATTTAGCAGAGAAATGAGAAATGCGAAACTTTTCATTAAATTCATTTTTCAACGTAATTGTATAAAATATGACGGTAGTAATGTATTTATATATATGTATGTATGTATGTGTTTGTGTGTTAGTGTACGAATCGGTTGGCATGCATGCAAGTATGTGTGTGTGTGTGTGTGTGTGTGCGTGAAACTTTAAAAACTTCAGCTATTATAAGTAAAGCACGTTTCGCTCGCACTCTTTTCTTTTTCTACTCCCTCCTCCTCTCCTTTTCCCCCCTCTCTTTTCTCCTCTCTCTCTTTATACAATAAATCTCTTTGGGAAACTACTATTCAAACTGGCTCTTAGTTAATGGCATAACGGTGCGTAGCGACAATGGCCGCATTTGAATGGCAACTTGGCAACCCTGCGCATGAGTAACGAAGTACCCGTAAGTAGTAAACGACTTGGCTTGGGTTGACTTGCCTTCGTGGCTACTTTTAACATTCATTAGTCACTCAGGAAATTTATACCATATATTTTTACGAGTACAGAAATTATTATATTCTTATAGGAATCATTAACTGAACAGTAGGGGGAAAAGGGGGGCTTGTTATGCTGTCTAAATTATTACAACTAATGATGGTGTTGGTGGCAGTGCGCAGATCTGTCGCTGAGAATGAGTGGAACTAGTTGCTACTTTTTACTCACTTCTTTTATTTGGCTGCTATTGACGCAACATGACATGATTTTTGTAAGCGTGTAATAACAATCAGTAAAAAATGAAGCTTATAGTGTACCCAGTAGGAATCACATGAGTGTGATATGTACAAGTAGCCAGTTTCTCTGAAGTTTCTTAGATATGGGAAAAGTGTGTATCGAAATTATGGACATCCCATGGTAGGAAGCTAACAAGCTTTGACGAGTGATTTTTACATTCACTGCAATGACTTCCAATTTTGGTGTTCAAGTTGGTGAACACCTTGCGACTGTGACCTATTTATATTTCACACTCGAAAATACCTGAAATGCATTGGTCTTAAGAATCCACTGAGGGCATTTTTTTTTCTTCCATCTTCTAGACTCACTTTTGATTTGAGCAGGTTTTCTTATCATTTCCTAGTGGGTGCGATTGACTACTTAGGCATAAAATATTTTTTACTGTTACTAGAGTGAGAAGAGCGGTGGTATTTGATACTCTTTGCCTTTCTTTCTGTTAGACAAAATTCCTGCTGATGACTAAATTATCGCCAGCATTCGGAAATGTGCGGAAATTCAATCAAGCACAAATATTGTTACCAAATGTTGAACATTATCAAAGGATTTATTTTCAAAAAGATTTTTGTTATTTTATTATTATTTAGTTGCTATTATCATTTAGAAATATTATGTAATTAGGAAACTGTTTGAAATTTGGAGAAATTTGAGTTTTCCTATTAAATTCGGATGAGTTAAGTGAGAGCAAAGAGTAGAGTTTAGTGTAGAATCTACTTATAGTAGGTAAGTATGCGATACTGGCAAACAGAGTTGCCAGGTCTTGGATTCCAGAACTCTTTAATACAACGGTTTAACTTTTTAAATCCATTTGACTTTTATACCAGCTTTTTATATACAACTAGCGGACCCCATGCACGTTTCACTGTGCATAATCAGAAAAGTAATTCAAAGCAGTTAAAATTTAAAGTATATTGTTTATTGTAAAACTCTATGGTAACCCACATATGTAGTTTTCTTATTATCTTGGCAATAAACGAATTCTTAATACTGATGGTTTGTCTACACGTGAACAGGCTACGTATAATTGTCCATGAGAAAATACTGGATATTCTAAGTTGATACCACAAATTTCCAAAGATTGACCTTGCCTTTGACCTTTATTAATGTTAGTTGCGAATGCAACTCGCACTGGAAATTGTACAAATTTGAATTTGAAAGGCAAATCGGATCGGTAGGCAAATCGGTTGGAATCATCGGAATTCGTGGTATTAACTAACACGTCTTCACCTTTGAACTTTTCCAATGAAGATAGTTGCCATAATAACATGGACCATTAATATAACAGTTATTTTTTGATCATACCTCGTACTACTACTGTTGGCAAAAAGTAGTAAGACTTTTTAATTTAAATTTCGCGCGGAAGGTGGCTATGACTGTCGGTGACATCTGTGCCAAATGTCACATCAAAATAATCATTAGTGTTTAGTATACGCTTGTCTTTCTGAAGTTCTGAAGTACAAAAAGTGCATTCGGCGATTTTCACAATGAGTGAAATTATTCAACAAAGTTCAACGAAGTTCCATTAAATTTTGTGTGCGGAATCAAATCAAATTTCTGGTGCCGAAACGTTCAGAATGTTGCAAAAGGCCTTCGGTGATAATTGAATGTCGCAAGCAAGTGTTTTTGATTGGTACAAATTGTTCAAAGATGATCGAGAACGCGTTGACGACGAACCACGTCCAGGACGGCCATCAACATCAACTGATGATCAACACGTCAATAAAATCAAGGAATTGGTGCTCGAGAATCGACGATTAACAGTCAGAGACCTTACTGGCATCGTTGGAATGTCAATATCGGAAGGATCAGTGAAAACCATTTTAAAACATCATTTGGGCCTAAGAAGAGTGAATGCACGATTGGTTCCAAAATCACACTCACACTGCATTGGTTTTACGAGACCATTTTGCCAAAAATTCGACTGATATCGTTCCGCAACCACCCTACCACCCTATTCGCCTGACTTAGCACCGTGTGACTTTTGGCTATTTTCTAAACTCAAAAAACCGCTTCGTGGACACCGTTTTGAGTCAATTGAAGACATTAAACATGAATCGCTAAGCGCATTGAAGGCTATTCCGGAATCGTCATTCCATCTTGATATTGATAGATTTGACAAGGAAGGAGAGAGAGAGATAGAGGCAGAGAGAGAGAAATAGAGAGAGTACTTTGGCAAGAAAGGAGAGAGAGAGATAGAGGCAGAGAGAGAGATAGAGAGAGATAGAGGCAGAGAGAGAGAGAGAGAGATAGAGGCAGAGAGAGAGAGAGAGAGAAACAGAGAGAGTACTTTGCAGTACTTTTATTAGAAACTTATAATTTTCCTGCCAAAATACATAGTATATTCGTAGACAAGGTGTATTTTTCAGTGTCATACCTTCCCAATTGTAAACGTAAATTCTCTCATTTCTCATACAAAATTTTACGTATTTATAACAATTCGTGAAATTAAGCCACCTTGCGATCACTCCAATTGAAAAAGAGAAGCTTTCTAAGCTCCTCTCTGAATTAGTACTGTCTGATATGGCAAGGCTTCTAGATTAGACGTATACATTTATGAGAGAGATACATAGAGAGAGAGATAAGATACTAGACTCCAGTGCTTTAAGCAGATCTCTAGCAATCTCTCAGGTCGTCAGTTGTTAATCTCATCGTTTCGAATTCATTATAAGAAGAGCGAAATATGGTGATGCAACTTTTATAGCAACAACAAAATATGACATCCACTAATATTCACATCTTCATTTCGACATTATACTGATATTGATACTGATAGATCCCAGTCACACGAGAGCAATTAGTATGTTGCATAAATCCCGAATTTTGTAGGGAAAACGTGTGTAAACAAATTAAAAATGCGCTGAAACTCATTGTGGTACTTTATCGGTGTCCTGTGTGATTGCATTTCCTCTCTCATTCTCCCTCCTTCTTCCTTCCACCTATCAATCTTCCTTCCATTCAACACAATGCTCTGCATTCATAGGGGTACACCCTGTATGTTGAATGTATCAATAAAAAACAAAAATAAAATAATAATTACTCTGATATGGCAAAGCGTCTAGATTAGACGTATACATTTATGAGAGAGAGACATAGAGAGAGAGATACGATTCTAGACTCCAGTGCTTTAAGCAGATCTCTTGCACTCATCTCACACCGTGGTGTAATTCAATTCACCACGCACTCAAAACTTTCTTAAACCATCACTTCTTTGTTAATGACGAATTAAATTAATTTACAAATATTTTCGTTAAAAGCTCAAAAGCAACAACAACAAATTAGGTTAATAATGTTTTCATAAATCACTGCGCGGGACATCACTTTGATGTTTTTATTTATGCACCTTAAATATATGTACGAGTGTATCCAGAAATTTAGTGTAACTTTATTGAAAATTCCTGTTATCAAACTGAAGAGGAGGATTCCGTCTTCAGAGCGTTTTTCAATTTTCAGTTGAGTTGAGTTCAGTTTGTGTTTTTTACTTTTTGTTTTTCGCAACGTCAGTCAACCAGAGTCAGGTTTAATTTATGCCTTCGCATGAACGAATATTTATGAATTTGTATTTTTGTAGCTGGTAATGGAGTCTAAATATTGTATTAACAGACTAAATGAAACTTCAATGTTCATATGTATGAATGTCTTTATATGTATGATTAAGTATGTTCAAGGTTATTGTGTTTAGAGTTTTTGAATATTAATTGAAATTTATTGATGAAATGAAGAGCATTTCAAATGAATTTTAAGATGGAAGTGAACTTGAGTAGTTTTATAACTTCCACAGTAGCCTACTGAAATCTCCCATTATAGAAGAGTACTTATGAAAATGTATGCAGAAGATGCTCTTAAGTTTGGATTGAAGAAAACGACAAAAAGAATAAATACCAGTAACTACGTATGTATGTAGTTATATGAAAATATTTCAAGTTTACCTAATTTCAACTTAATCTGAATGCCTTTTAAGATACTTATTATGGTTGATATGATTTTTGAACTAAATTACACTTAAACACGACATGAAAGAATTAGTCAAATGGACACATTAACTTAAGCAATGTGAGTAATATTCAGTATAAGAGAGCTAGAGAGACAGAGAGTGAAAGAGAGCAAGAGCATGAGGCGAGTAAATTTCAAAGCACATAATGTAATGTCTTGACTTAACCTCAACATGTACCATTGTTACACACACATACACAACTACACAACTATATTCACGTATACAAGTGCATACATAAGTAACGCCCACTGCTTAACCCCGCAACCAGGAAGTACCAACAAGTAGTATGCAGTCGTAATTAATATCATGGTAAAATGAGTGAAGTTAAGTACTGCGAAAGCATGTTTGCCGGCGTAAATATACGCCATATGTTAGCATCGTAAACAAAAGTGTTTAAATTTGGTAATTTAAATGCAAATTGAGGAGAAAATGACAAGCATTGCAATTAATGTATGTGGGGTACAGGCAAAAAGTCGGGGTGGTGGACAAACAAAATGGTCCAGCCGGCTGGCTACATGGATGGATGCATGAACTGATGGATGGCTGCCAGCTATCCGCCATATAATAAACAAGAAAGACAGACATTCATCAAACCACAATCAACATACAAGAGGAGCATCAGCAACAGCCAGCAGTAGTTAATAAAAAGGCGAACAGTAAAAACTTAAGTAGTAAAAACAACAACAACACGAATAATGATGAGAATACAAAAGATTTCTTTGAGAGTAAGTATGCACAATAACATAACAGCAGCAACAAGAATACCAAAGGGAAAAAGAGAAGAAGAGGAACAAATGGGAAATAAAATAAAATACATATAATTTACAGTACCCAAGAGATGCTCAAGAGAGCATCAGAGCGAAAACATACATACATTCATCAGTGATGGGCAAAGAGTATAGCGATCTTTGCTCTTTCAATGTATTACATATATTTATAATTGTCAAATACCGTTATGCAAGCAAGCACACCACTGCCCTACAATGATGTACATACATACATACAGCAATATGGGAGTGGTGAGTTGGGAGTAATGTGAGAGAGAAAGCAAAGCATTACAATGGGGACTTCAATGTGTGGATAATAAATAAAATGTAAAATCACATGCGAGCCTACGGTAAATAATAAAGAAAAATAAATGAGCGGATCACTGGAATACGTAGGTGTAAAACGAGAGAATGAACATCAAGAGGAGAACGCATAAGAAAGAAAACCACAACAGTATAGCATATCAACCAACAACAAAAAATTAAATCATACAAAAACAAAAAGAGTGCAGAAATGCACTCTCGCGATTAGGCTCCCCTTTCCTATTACAATAAACATGTGCAAAGTAAATTAAGATAAATGGGAATGCAGGAGAGAGACTGAGAATGAGAGACTGTAAGAGAAATTGAACCATGAAAAATAAAGCATTTAAAGAAATTTACCGATTTTTTTTTACTTTATTTTCACTTCCTTTCATTACGTTTTGTGTTTTTTCGTAGCATACCTACGTGTGTGTGTGAGTGTTTGCTGATTGTAAATGACGAGGTGACGAAAAAGGCTAATTATGTTAATTAATGATTGTCAAAGTTAAAGCAAAGTGATTCATTGAAAAGTGTTCAGTCGTCAAAGTGCAAGGACGTTGGAGATTGGATTTGTGAACGGGTTCACTACAGTACACCAAATTACATATTTCAGTTTTATATATTCTTTTGTTTTTCTTCTTGTTGGTTATTTATTTTTAGTTTTATGAAGAAGCTTGGCTATCGGTCCACACACACACACTCATTTAAATAAACGATTAAATGGTGCAGGAAAAGGTGCGGCGGTGTTTAAGAGAGAAAAAAGAAGATCCAAATGAAGTGGAGTTTATGTGGAATCTGTGTGGAACTTATGTGGATCACGTGTAGAACGCATGTAGAATGTGTGTGTAACGTATTTGTTTTTCCCGTGTGTAACGTATTGTTGGAATCTAATTAAAATTTTAGCAACAACTTGTTAAAAAAAACCAAACTGTGTTGTAAGTGTTTCATTGCCAACAATTCCGGTTCTCTAGTTACGTACCACATTTTAAGGATTCTGCGCGTTTACATTTTGGAAATGTATTTAGGTTTCCATTGTAATGCTGCTCATACATTTTACTGTTATCACACAAATCGATAAGCATACTTTATGGCTGAAAGCTTTCACTCTCTCTCTCTCGCTCTCTCTCTCTCTGATTCTCTTGTAGATGGCAAGTTGTGGCGCTCTATATTACAGCCAGTTTTACTGTTTTAGCTGCTGATGCGACACAGTGCGGCGACAGTGATTGACCTAAAGAGCTGTGTGCTGACAATCTCAGTGAAGTATTTCCTCAAGACACAAGCATACACGCACTAACACAAGTATAAAGATCGACCATCTGCTGAACATTAAATTTCTTATAATTTAAAAAAAAAAAAAGAAACAATAATTTTATGCCTTCACCTAGAAAGTAGTGGTTGCAATAATACGGAAATGCCGTAAATGCAAATGAATTAAAGTATTAATGCTTTTTTTTTCTACTACTTAGAATATAACTCAAATTCATTTGGAACTGATTTTTATGTAATTACTCGCCTTCTACTCTATAATTCTTATGTAAGCATTATAAATTTAGGTCATAAATCTCGGTGGTATACATACGCACACTCGACAATACACACAGATTCATGTACTAGTCGCACACACACACACACACACACACACACAAAATTCATACATGCACGTACATATTTGGAGCAACAAAGATGGATTTCTTTGGTTGATTCTAAATTAATCTAAATATTCGCTTGAGGTTCGTTCGCATGTGTGTGTACTACTATTTGTTTACCTATGTATTTATGTATTAGATATATTGTAGGAATGTGTGTGCGTGTCTAAGCTTATTGTTGCTAAGATTATGATTCATTATATTCTGACGAGTAATGAAGGCGTCACAGATGTCATGTCTTGGTTGAGTGACAAAAGAAAAATATATATCCATTTACCATATTAGTTATGTATGTGCATGTGTAGTATGTACGTAGAGAAATATACTCATACGCACAGATGTACCCACACACATACATACATATACATATACATATACATATACATGCTTACTTACCTAATTATGTTAGCATGTCAGTGTGTGTATTCACGCTGATTACATGCCAGTGTTTTTATTTTTATTGAGTAAATATATTTCAAGTGTACTTTTTTTGTTTTGATATTTGATTCATTTATAATTATTTTGTCATTTACTTATTTGCTACTTACATTTACAATATTAAAAATATTTACAATTTTAAAACCTTGGGAAATCACAATAATGCACTTTTACCTTATTTCTTTTAAAGTTGAAAATTGTTTATAAAAAGTTACACGAAGTTACACAAGGCTCGTAGCCTTGGCAAAGGAGAAGCATCCATTTTAAATTGAAATTTTCATTGATTACTTTCCCTCATTATTACGAAAGGAGAGAAAGTGAGGAATGGAAATGCTGGAAGGGAAAGAATGCCGCCTCCAATTCCCTTCAACTCATTCTTAAAGAAGTAATAGGGCTGTTCAGAACCTTGTGCATTGGACATTGCAAAATTTGTGCAATTGCAAATAAGAGAGAAAGTGAGAAATGGAAATGCTGGAAGGGAAAGAATGCCGCCTCCAATTCCCTTCAACTCATTCTTAAAGAATTAATAGGGCTGTTCAGAATCTTGTGCATTGGACATTGCAAAATTTGTGCAATTGCAAATATTTCCTATCCATTGTGAACGACCTTTGTGCTTTACCTTACCGTGCAACACTTGTTGCAAAGCGCTCAAATCACAGCTGATTGGTGAAAAACTAAACTTTTTTTCGAATAAGATATTCACGCAAATTAAAAAACATGCCGAGAAAAAGTTGTAAGGAAAAATTAATCGATTCTTCGTCTAATAGACGAAGCTGCTGCAGAAATTATGTTTAATGAAGGTATGAAATATTGTATGCATAATTTCAGTCAATAACGTTTTTCTTGTAGAAATGGAAAGTGATGATGGCGCAGTGGATGCAGTTGGTGCCTATTAAAATTATAATAATAAACAACAATAAAAATTAAATAAATACAAATAAACAACAAATGGAATAAGATCTCTAACAGCGACCACTAAGCTTTGCTTTGGAAGAGCACTCCCAATTAAGACGACCGGAGCAGCAGCACGCAGCACGCAGCACGCATATCTTTTACTAATTAGTGGTCACCTTAATAAATGTGATATTTTCACTTACCTCTACTTCCCCAGCTTCCTGAAGATAATTCGGTATTTTCTTTACCTCCTCCTTCGTCCATTTTTTGTTTGGTTTTTCTCTTTTTAATAATTTTTTCAATTTTTTATTTTCCATTTTTGACTTTTGTTTTTCGTCAACAGCTGACATTTTGCAATTCAGTGTTGCGCACAATCCTACGGGTTTTTGGGGGTTGCGTCTTTGCAAAAGTGTAGCAAGTGCACGACTGTATATTTTGTTAGTGTGAAGTAAAAATATTTGCTTCACCATTTTGCAATTGCATGGATGCAAGACCATTTGCGCAAGATTTTGAACAGCCCTGATTTGTTAATTAAACTTCTTAAATTTTACACATCGCATCATTAATCTTTAGAATCTCTGGAGAGTGATTACACCAAATCTCAGAAAGTTGTTTGCAGTCGGTGCTAAGCTTCGATGTGCAATGGAAGAGCATTTACGATCACATAAATAAGGCTTATTTACACAGGTAAAAAATAGCTCAGTCAGCAGATCATTGAACTCGTGTGAGGGTGGCCTTTTAAGAATACACCTTTCAAAACTTGAACATCAAGTTTAGCATTTAGCATTTCCTGCACTCCAACAAACTTAACATTAACTTCTTTTAAGGTCTAACTGGGGACATGAGTAGTTCATAATTGAGAGCCATACTGGGAAAAGTGTGTATGTAGGACAAAAGGCGGATTGTCTAAGTCTAGCATATGCCCTTGCACGGAGCAAAAATGGCAATAAAATTTTGTTACTTTTAACTTTTAATATAATTTGTATCATCACTAATCGGATGTTAAGGTTTTGCAATCGTGAAAGCGAATATGTTAGAGAATACTCTTAATGAGAGGATTGTCAGGGTGTGTACCGTAAAAACTTAAGTCACGAAAATTATAAAATAACTATACCATATGTGTATAGTATATGTAGCAGTCACATACATAATGTCAAATTTTAAATGTTTTATGTATTTATAAATTTAGTACTTTTCGATACATTTCGATACTTTTAACTTTAAGAATATTTTGTATCATCACTAATCGATCGCTGAATTGTTACAGTTAGGAAATAAGAAATAAGAAGGAAATTTGAAGAGAATCAAAATTAACATTCTTGCTTTACACTCGAACAAGTGCGCATCGTTTAATTTTTACCAGGCCGAGCTTTTCGCATCCACTCAAGATGTGCGTTGTGCGTGGTTATATTTGTACATGAATGGAAGGGACCGGCCTACAGTTTAATGCCGAATCTGAACGGCGAAGTGAAAAGCTTTTCATAGGCAATTTTTACTCTTGTAGGTTTGCCATTGTCAGCCAAGAGGTGGCGCAGGGCACTGCTTGGTATAAAATATTGCACACAAATTTCCTGCTTTTGCCTAAGAAATTCGGTTTTCACGAAACATAATTGATATCGTGCGGACACGATAAATGCGCGGTGACTCTCGTGCGGCCAGGCGCATGCAACATAAGCAGAGACGTCGACGTTGTCTCTCAATTTCCTCTAATGACATATTTTATGATTTTAAATCATATGATGAAATAAATGTTCAACAGATAATTTCAACAGAGCAATCTAATAAAAATTGTCAATACATAACAAAAAACTTTTCAATTAATTATTTATTGCCTTAAATACAACACATTTTCCAAAACTACAGGATTGAACTGTTGAAATTTGTTGATGAAATCCAAAAGTGGTCAAATTTTCTTAAGCTGTGGTAAATTTGTTTAGCCAAATGAGAATTATTCGATAATGTCTCGGGCAACACTGGTGTAGAGCTCTTCGCCTGGAAACTGCTAATGAGCAAATGTTTCTCTTTCAGAGAGGATAATGTTCTGAAATTAGAGTATGGAATGTACCAAGGCGAATTCAAATAAGGCGATAGCAGCAGTAAAGCAAAATTCATACGTATGTATGTATGTAAGTAATTTTGTTGTTGCGACCGTAATGGCGTTATAATTAGTATAATTAGAATATAATCAGCTGAAGCAAGAAGTAGTAAATAGTAAAAAAAAGAGCAGAAGACAATATTAACACATATTTTTTGTTGCGGCCATAATGACGGTAGATTAGCATATAGAATGTCAAAATTAGTTTTCCACCACAAAGACTTCCACCACTTACTAAATTTGTCTTGGATTATATTTTCTCTGTGAATATTTACAATCTAAAAATTATATACATATACGAGTATATGTATGTATATCTAAAGTATTTACACAAAATCATAAAGTGAGATGAAACTGAGATGTCAACGTCTCTGCTTGCATTGTATGCAACCGATTCACATGCGTTCATTAAAAAAAAAAAACTCGACCTCTGTATTCGCTTTCTCAATTTAATTTTGTTACCTCTATACTAGTAATGGGCAATGATCGTAAAGAGCAAACTCTCTTTCGGTGTAATATTCCCCTCTCCTTCTCCTCTTTGTTTCTATACCCCTCACCACTTCCCATTTTCCCCTTCTTCTCCCCTCTTCCCTTCTTCCCTTCTTACCCTACAATGCTCTGTTTTTTATTGATACATTCAACACACACTGAGCACCCCTATGAATGCAGAGCATTGCATTGACTGGAAGGAAGATTGATAGGTGGGAGGAAGAAGGAGGAGGGACAATGAGAGAGGGAATGCTATCAAAGAGATATGCCCACAAATTAAGAGAATGCGAATACATTTTTGCCCAATTGAGCTGAAATATAAAACAAACTTTCAATTCACTATCTAATAAAAAAATTAAGTTTTTGCACCTAAACAAAACTTGGTATTTTATTTTCAGTATTTAACACACATATTTCGTGGCGTTCCGAAAGAAACATGAAAAAATTTTCAAAAGAAAAGAAAAAAATATATACTATAAATAAACAAAGAACATTTTTGAATACTTACAATATTTAAACGGCGTCAATTAAAACTAAAAAATCAAAATGAAGCATATATGTATAAGGCACTTAATTTTTATCTCTTCTTCTCTTTGTTTCTGTACCCCTCACCACGGCCCATTCCCCCCCCTCCCCCCCCTTCTTCACCACTCTTGCCTTCTTCTCATCTCTTCCCTTCTTCTCATCTCTTCCATTCTTTTCATCTCTTCCCTTCTTCTCATCTCTTCCCTACTTCTCATCTCTTCCCTTCTTCTCATCTCTTCCCTTCTTCTCATCTCTTCCCTTCTTCTCATCTTTTCCCTTCTTCTCATCTCTTCCCTTCTTCGCATCCCTTCCCTTCTTCTCATCTCTTCCCTTCTTCTCATCTCTTCCCTTCTTCTCATTTCTTCCCTTCTTCACATCTCTTCCCTTCTTCTCATCTCTTCCCTTCTTCTCACCTCTTCCCTTCTTCTCATCTCTTCCCTTCTTCTCATCTCTTCCCTTATTCTCATCTCTTCCCTTCTTCTCATCTCTTCCCATCTTCTCATCTCTTCCCTTCTGCTCACCTCTTCCTTTTCTCTCCCATTTTCCTTTTCTCTCCCCTTTTCCACTTCCTACCCCACACGCAACCTTAGTAAATAAATATTAAACCTTTTTGGCAAATAAAAAATTATAGTTTTTTTTTGTTTGTTTTTTATTTTGCTAACTTTTAACCCAAAACAGCAACGGGGTTAGATTAGTCCGCTTCAAAAAAAAAAAAAAAAAAAAATTTAAAAGAAAAAGAAAAGCATGGAGAGTTGAGCGTAACTTTATCGTAGCACTAAATCTTAGCAAAAAAAAAAAAAAACAAAAACAAAAAACAAGAACCAAAACCATAAAAAATCAAAATGAGCTAAAGCAACATATTCAAGTAAGGGGTAAATGCGGGTGATGGGAGAGGAAGCGGTAGAAAGGGTTAAAGGAAGCACAATGTTGTTTTTTTCCTTTCTGTATGCGGCAAAATTGCTTCAATAAAAACAATCTTAATATATCCGCATTAACAACGCAATGCCAATGCACACCTTCTAGCTAAAGTAGCTCGCTGAAACTATGCGCCTCCTCACATTCCACCTTTACTCCCCACCTACATTCTACCCCCAATCCTCTGGCTGCTGGTAACTGGCAAACTTCAACGAACTCACAAAAACTCTCAACAAACATGAAAGTGGCTTGCGCTGCCATTGCAAGCTTTAGTTTTCCACGCCTTTTACAACAACAAATGATGAGGAAGGAACGACGTACGTAAGAAGCAAAGTGATTTCCGCTAACGATAAAGAAATTTTAAGCTGCTATAGGTACACAGATTTGAGGGGTGAAGATGTGTGTGTGAATGAGAGATAGAGAAAGAGTGTGAGGGAGAGGGAGTGGAAGAGAGAGGGAGAGAGTGAAGGGCCATGAAAATGGAGGTGAAGAAGAAATGTGGCAACACCTGGGCGTATTGAGCGTTAACGGTAAAAATGCCTTTACCCGCATCCGGCACAAGCGATAACGGTGCATAACTGCGTGTGTAATGCACAGTCGGAGAATGGGGGAGAAAAGGGCGTCCTCGCCGCTGCCGTCATCGTCGTCGTAACCATCAACATCATTGCCAATGTACATGCAACACTTTTCTCTATTTGTTTTTGTTTGTTTTTATATAATATACGAGTACTTGGTGGCTGCTCAGGTTCAGCAGCCACAAAAATTAAAAAAACAAAAATATGAAAGAAACAGCAGCAGTAGAAAAAAAATGCTTTAGTTGGAATCTTGGCACACACACACAGGCACACAAATATGATTGCTGCCACAGCAGGAATGGGTACAGCAACAGCAACAGCGAGAGCAACATAACAACAAGTTTCGTTATTCAGTAAAGCGGTAGAAGCTTAAAAACAATAAAGTTACAAGAAAAAATAAGCTCGTTTTCATAAAACTTTAACAGCATCAGCAATTGCTATTTGTAGCTGTTGCTACTTTTTGCTGTTTTGCAACATTAATGCAATGCACGCGGTTTATATTGAAATTTGTAGAGTGACTGCATTTCCGCTATATCCCTCGCTGCCTTCTTCCGTCCGCTCCCCCTCCGTCCCCCCCTCCCCCCCCTTCCACCACCCTGGCCACCCTGCCACCCCCCAGGCGCTCGAACACAAAATAGCAAAAATGAAAACATACATACAAACAAAGCCAGCGTTGAAATTGAAATTACACCCTCGAGGGTTTAAAAAATGCCAGCCAGCGTTTGTTGTTACAAAGCCAACAACAAAAACCGTTGAAACAAATGCAATAACAGCAGCAGGCAGGCAGCAAGTAGGCAGCAACAAGCAGCTCCAGCTACATTGTAACTAGTTGCAAGAACAACAGCATATGCTCAGCGTATTCACTGTTATTGTTGTAATATTGTTTTCGACACCTTTTCTTGTTGTTGTTGTTACTGCTCGTCGCTGTTGTTTTTGTTGTCATTATTTATTTTTAATTTGCGAGCGCGCTTTTTGTTGTTTTTTTTTTTTCGTTGGTTTCATTTTGGCGCTAATTTTTCCCTTGCGCTCAAAAGTTTTTGTATCTCTTTTGAATGAGAAAAAAAAAGAAGAAAAACTCCAGATTGTTTGTTATTTGCTTTTGCATCATAAAGGGAAATAATTTATTTAAATTTTATGTTAAAATCTTTAATAGTATAAAAGATTATTACACATAAATATTAATGTAGTAGTTGATTTTGTGATTAGTCTAAAGAATTTAACAATGATTCGAGGACAAGAGAGAGAAAGGATTTAAGAGAGAGAGTAGAGAGCTCGTCTATGCTATGTAATGTATTGCCCATGGGGATACTCGTAATGTACGCATTCAATGGATTGCTCAACATTCCGCTAATGTAAGGTGAATTTTATAAGGTGGAGTCATTAGCAAATCGCACGCTTCTCTTCTTCGTTTGTAAGTGGTGAAAAGTGGTGAAAATCATTCTTTATTCTTTTCACTGCCTTTTTTTTTTCTTCATCTGATTTTGGCATTCAATCAGTGACGTCATTATGGCCGCAGTAACAAAGATGTGTTATTATTTGTTATTGTTTTTTTGTACATGTTTCACTTCTGCTTTCGTCAGCTGATTAAAAAGGGTGGTTTTTTCTAGAAGTGTGGTTTTCAATCTGGCAATACTTTTTTCGGAATTGGTCTTTTTGACAGCTGTCACTTGATTTATGCTCTGTTTGGTTTTCCATTTCATCATGAATAGACTTAAGCCTGAAAATTGTTTGCAAATTATTGAAATTTATTATCAAAATTCGTGCTCTGTGAAAATAGTTTTTCGCAAGCTATGTCCATTTAGCGACGAGGCTCATTTTTGGCTCAATTGATACGTGAATAAGCAGAATTGCCATATTTGGAGTGAAGACCAGCCAGAGGCAATTCAGCAGCTACCAATGCCTCCCGACAAATGCTCTGTTTGGTGCGGTTTATGTGCAGGGGTCATCATTCGGCTGTACTTCTTTAAAGATGATGAAGGTACCGGTACCGGTACCGTTCGATGATAACAGACTTTTTTCCCCCGAAAATGCAAGATTTGGACCCGGCCGACATGTGGTTCCAACAAGACGGTGGCACATGCCCGCTGCACACAAAACCATACATCAATTTAGAGGCGAATTTGGTGAGCAGTGAATCTCACGTTTTGGTGCAGTCAATTGTCCAACAAGATCGTGTGATTTGACCCCGTTTGACTATTTTTTGTGGGGCTATGTTAGTGGTCGCTGTGACGTAGTGGTAGTGCGTTGGACTGCTACGCAGAGTGTTCGGGGTTCGAATCTCGGCACAGGCAAAATCAAAAAGTAGAAAAAATAATTTTTCTACATGGCACCACCTCTTGGCAGGCAATGGCAACCCTACAAGAGTAAAAAGTACCTATGAAAAGCTCTTCACTTCGCCGTTCGGATTCGGCTTTAAACTGTAGGTCCCTTCCATTCATGTACAAATATAACACGCACAACATGAGTGGATGCGAAAAGCTCGGCCTAGGCCCTCCATGGGCTGTTGTGCCATCATAAGTAAAGTAAGTAATGTTACGTCTCTTGTCTATAGGGACCAGCCAAACACGATTACTGCTTTGGAAGCCAACATTGAAGGCGTCATTGGTGGGATTCCGAGATTCCGGCCGAAATGTGTGAAAAAGTGTGCCAAAATTGGACCTTCAGAATGGACCACTTGAAGCGTAGCCGCGGGCAATATTTAATTGAAATTATCTTTAAAAAGTAAATGGCATGAATCGATTTATCGATCCAAATAAATATTTGATTCACTTTTGTAAAATTTCTGTGTTTTGTTTTCATTTTCAAAAACTAAACTCTTATAGAAATCACCCTTTATTTTGAATATGCCGCAGATATGTTCACAACAGCAATCTCTGTTGTTGTTGCCATGGTGAGTTTACTATACTACTGCTTTCATCTTTTTTAAATTCACCTCGCACTAAAGCAAGGTTGTGCTCTCTCGTTCACGCAAACATAACGGTTTTGAGCATCCCATATGAAATGCATTAAGAGTGTATTATTATAAGAGTGAAGTTCTCTTTATCTCTTTGTCTTTAGCCGATTTCAGTCATTTGAACTACATCGTGGTCGCCATGGCGCAGTTGGTACGGTGCCTGGGTTTAAGCCGCGACACACAAAAATCAAAAAGTACAAAATACAACATTTTTCTACATGCCACCACCTTTAAGAATAAAAATTACCAAAGAAAAGGTTTTTAATTCGCCGTTCGGATTCATCGACATTAACCTGAATTCGACCCATTCATGATGAAAAATATGACAAGTTAAACGTGAATAGATACGAAAAGTTTGCATTAGGCGCTTCATCTTCATGGCCTAAGTATAATAAAAAGGAGAAGAAAAATATCTAGTATTTAAATTGGATAAACATTTATTAACTTTAGCAATTTTTCACTGTTTGGGGATCGATCCTAAGGAACTCCACCTCGATGGTCTAGTGAATGAGTGCTAGACTGGGATACCACTCGCTTCATAATCGATCGAGTATTTAAAATTTAAAGTATACTCGCATCAAAACACCCTGCGATAAAAATATAGTTCCACAAAAATTTTGTTTGTGTAAATACCAAAAATTTTCCACCATATTATGCAACTTACATTATGCCACTTACTTAGTATGCCACCGAGCATACAAATATAGTACGTACAAAGCGAACCCAGACCAAGTTGTTTGCCTCAGCCACGTGCGTTACACTTTTACGATAAAAAGAGAAATATTATTGTGTTATTGTTTTTTTGTTGTTGTGTTATGTAGCCAAAAAATACTTTCATGTGCATGTGTGTGTGTGTGTGTGTATATACCTTGTTGCACTACTGCTGGCATATGCCGCCTGATAATTGATTATTTATAATTTTTTTCCTTACGGTTTACCCACCACACAAATTTGGCATATGGTTTCGTTCGGTGAATGAGATTGGCTCTTGACTAGTTGCAATTGCTTGCTACTATTCACTGTTCTTTTTTTTACCATTTTTTTTTACCCCACTATGCTACGAAATATAATGATACTATTTTTTTGTGGCAACAACACGGCAAATGGCTTCTTTTGTTAGTTCAGGTTTCATAACAATAACTGTGAACGTTTTGAAATAAGAAATGCATAAATCTAAGTTTTTATTGCCATTGTTAGCTATTGTTAGTTGGAGTAGAGTATTACTGTGATAGTGGGAGTAGTAAGTAACTGTAATAATAGTTGTAGTCGTAGTAGTAGTAGTAGTAGTAGTACTAGTAGTAGAAATAGTTAGTAGTAAATACTATTGTGGGCAAAAGTTAGTAAGACTTTTTAATTTAAATATCGCGCGGAAACCCATTCATCAAAAAATTATTATTTTTTTAAGGTTGGTATGACTGTCGGTGACATCTGTGCCAAATGTCACATCAAAATAATCATTAGTGTTTAGTATACGCTTGTCTTTCTGAAGTTCTGAAGTACAAAACGTGCATTCGGCGATTTTCACAATGAGTGAAATTATTCAACAAAGTTCAACGAAGTTCCATTAAATTTTGTGTGCGGAATCAAATTTGTGGTGCCGAAACGTTCAACAAAAGGCCTTCGGTGATAATTGTATGTCGCGAGCAAGTAGTATGTAGTTGGTAGTGCTTACGACTATTATGCTATTGTTGATGATGACGACAGTAAAAACAATCTTGATTTTGATGATGTTTGGGTTTAATGACATTTTTCGACAAATCTACATTATTTATTTGTTAATTTTATGTGAAATTGTTATTATTGTGCGGCTTTTGTTGTTGTTGTTGTTGTTATTGCTATTGCATATTTTATTACATCTGATTATTGTATGTTGTCGTTGAATATAGGTCATAGGTTCTAGGTTATTAAACTAATTTAAGAAAATTGCTGAACATTTATTTTGTATTCAAATTTATTACTTGTACTAAATTTACACTTGGCAATTATCTGAAAAAATCAAGTGTAAAGCTGTAATTAGTACCGGATTAGTTCATGAAGTCGTTTCTGGAGTATACACATACCACCTACAATAATTCAAGAAGAGTTAAAGAATAAATAACTCATGCCATAATGCTCTCTGATCAGGTTCTGCACCAAATAGAGTACATGAAATGACTCTGAGAGAACCGAAGTTGACGCCTATGATTGTATGGTATGGTACCTATGTAGTTGACTCCCCTGCATTCATATAAATAAAAAAAAAAAAATGGTGTTTATACTAATTTCGTGGTAAGGGCTCGTTCATCAAAACCACACAATGAGCATAGCTTGGTTTATGTTGTTCTCTCTTTATGGCTGCCTGGTGGTCCGTTATTTTAGTACTCAAAAGTTTTTTTTTTTAATTTTTTAATTTCAACTGTAGATATTCTAAAAATTGATGGGCCCACCTTTCGGGAAATCGTAGATTTGCGCTTGAACACAGTTGCTCTACCGCAGACGCTCATGTAATATTGAGTTATTTCATTGCATTATATCAGTGTTCGGCACCACTCAACTTGCAGAGCGCTCTCTCAGAAAACTAAGTAGCCGAGCTCGCACGAGCAACACACGATGACTGCCGCAATATTCACACGCATGTGGAAATGCAAAACCAAAGAGCGTATCATTCGACATCTGACCGCAAAGCGAGCAGAATGTCACTCAGCGACTCACACAACGGCAATTTTTTGAATGTGTGTTAATTTGCCGAACAATGCATTACATATAAAATGAATAGAGAGACACAACAGGAAACAATTTTCAAAAGGGATCACTCTCATTATCACACGAAATGCAATCACTTTCTAATGATTACTGCATTAACGCTCTCTGTATTCATACTGCATTATCATTACAGCTTAACTGCCCACGAACCTTGCCGACGTTAAAACGGTATAAAAAATCAAGCATCAACTCTTACTTACTTTCTCTCTCCCACATCCTTTCTCCCACGCTCTCTTTCTAATCAATATTTCTCTCATTACTTATGCTTTTGTTCTTTCTGTACTTTGTAAAAATTTCAAACGCTTAACCAAAAGGCAAAACTTCAAAACAATTAACCCAAAAGTGGCGAAACAAAAATAAAATAAATAAAACAAAAAGTAAAAGTAAAATATCAAAGAAGCAAATGAATAAAGTCACATAATGAGGGAAATGGGTAATGAGTTGGTGATGATGACTTTTAGGACAATGTTTCGCAATGGCGATACATTTCAGTTTCTAGCACCGACACAAGCAATAGAAACGAATTAAAGAAAGTTAAAGAAGAAGAAAGAAAATGTGTAAAGAGAGTAATGGCATAAGAAATATTTTGAACACTTGGCAGCAACAGCAGCAGCAGCGGCAGAGCATAATGAACTTCGACTTAACCCAAAAAATACACACTCATTCACTCAAATGGTCGAAGTGTTTTAGTATCTATGTAGTGGTAGCAGTGCTAAGTTAATAAGTTTTAAATAAGATTTTGTACACTCAAACACATTAATAAATTGTAGTAAAAAAAGAGTGCAAAAAAGAGACAGAACAAGAGGGAGGCAGACTAAGTTTTTAACTGAAGAAATGATTAATTTTTATGCGTACAGATATTTGATTTTTCTTTAAGAAAAACAAAAAAAAAATTAAGGAGTTTTTCTCTAATTAATTCGATTAAATAAGTTTGTGCTAATGTGTAAAGAGTCAGAAGCAACAAGAGGATAAGGTGATGATAAAGAGAGAAAATGTGTACAGTTAAATGAGTGAGAAACTTATAGGTAATGTATGTATTATATATTACTTATATTTATTTGAGAGAGATAAAAGGCAGAGAGAGAAGTTTTAAAATGAGTGAGAACCTACATACAAGCTTGTTAGTTGATATTTCTTTATAGATTTAGATGTAGAGAGAGGCAAAGAGAAATAAAGTATTGGATGATATATTTGCTAAGAGAGAGGAGTAGAGAGGGGCAAGGAGAGGGAGTAGTAGTACTTCCTAATGATTAAAACCTAAAGTGGTCTATGAGTTCAGATGCATAAATTAAGAGAAAAAAAAACCAGAAGACGGAAGACGAAGAACGTGGAGAACTTTTAAAATGAGTAGAAATTTATTGAAAATTAATATATGTGCCTACATACATAAGTTTATAAATCGCAGTGGTAACAAAGAGAAAGAAAACTTGACGTTAAAGTTTTGAAAGTTGTAAATCGGATCGTAGAAAAGGTAGGCAGAACAAAAGTGTGAAATGAGAGTAGGAGGGGAAAAAGAGGAAACTGGTTTAGGTAAAAGGGCCAAGTGGTTGAGGAAAAAACAACAGAAAGAAGAAGAGAAAGATCATGTTGAAGAGGGAAAGGTCAGAAGGAAGAGGAAATGTGTGGAATGAGAGTAAGAGAGGAAAATGAGTAACTGGTTGAGGTAAATGACAAAAGTTGTTGAGATAAAAAGAGAAGAAACAGAAGGAGTGGGGAAAGAAATATAATGATATGAAGAGGGAACGGGAAGAAGGGAGAACAAAAGTATGGATTGGGAGAAAGAGAGGAAAAAAGGGTAGAAGTTTTGGTGAAAGCAGGAAGTGGTTGAGGAAAAGGATAGGAAATATTCAGATTGGGAGAGGATTTATTAGAAACGGATAAGTAAAGTAAAGACTTGAAAACTACAAAGAGGCGAAGATGAAAGGTAAAGGGACTCCAAATGAATATGAAACAATGAGGCTTGCCACACAAGAACTGAAACTGAATTTCTGAGGCGGGAGGCAGGGAAACACGTGTGCTACATTTGTAGATCAGGAAGCGGCCTGGTGCAAAAACACTAAATCCAGCTACATGTGCAATTGCTCTCGTGTGGCCAGGCTCTGTGAATACTAGCGCATGAATGAACATGAATGAAGAAGAAAGAAGAATATGAAGTTTCCAAAAGAGTAGACGAACGAGAAAGAGGCAAGAAGAAAAATTGAAATAACTAAGCGACTACGGGAATCGAGTAATTTGTCAACTTTATAGCATGACGTTGTTCACTGCGCACATTTTGGCTTGCAAACGAAATGTGTAATGTTGGAGAATTTTAATAAATTGTTAAAATTTCTAAAACATTTTTCGCATATTTCACAACGAAATTAATTAACTAAACATTAGCGCAACTTCGCAACATTTAAGCATTCTCTAATTTTACCGCACTACTCGAAAAGGATTTGCCTTCCCGACCGACTATTGAAATTCAATTAACGTTGACAGTTTTGCCGGTGTGACCAAAAAACCAACTCAATTTGAAGCAGATTAAATACATTAATCAAGAATTGATAAATAAAATTGCCGCTATGGCTGCGATGAAGCGACAACGGAAATTACTTAAATGAAAAAAAGGAGGGGGATGGGGGGAGGGGGGGGCGGGGGGAAAATGTAACATAGCGTTTGTTAATAATAAATTTCTTCCAACATTCAAATTTATCGGACAACAAGCAACAAGCGCGCACAAAAATTTATCGCAAAATCAGAAAAACAAAATAAATACGAGAAGCATCGCATCGGATATCGACATATAATAAATTCATTTACAATGGACATTGTTCAAAGTAAATGTGAATATAATTATGGTGGCGCGTCCGCACAGCGAATGAATTGAATACAATAGCAACAACACTAATGGGGAAAAATTAAAAGATAAATTGACAACATTGTTTAGCAATCAAATTGTGTATAGAAATTGGAGGAATTGAAACCCAAAGCCTTCAGCGCTGCCACTGCTGCTGGCCTCATGTGAAACGAAGGCCATTTGTAATCAATTAAACGTAAATCACACACACACACATCCATGAACATGTACGCAATTGTATTAGTATTAATGCAGTTACAATAGCAACAACAGCAAGAATAGAGCAAAACACAAATTGACCACATACGAGTATGCATGTAGGCGTAGGTGTATTTATGTGTGTGTGTGTGAATGTATGTGACTGCGTCTACTTGGCAAATTAATGCCGAAACATTCGAAACAGTTTTTCTCCAAATACTTGCATGTATTGTTAGTTGTTTGTGTATGTGTGTTTGTATGCATAAAGAAAAATGGCAACATAGCGTTAATGAGCAATTTCCGACAACGTTTTTCGGTTTTTTGTTATTCTTTCTTGTTTTTTATTGTGTGAGTATTTCACACAGCACACATACATATGCGTGTACTGATATGTACTTGAGTAAGAGTGTTTGTGTGTGTGTGTGTGTGTGTGTGTGTGTGTGTGTGCGCTTTGAGTTACGTTCGTTCGTAAATTACTGCATCGTCGTCGCTCGCATATGCGACATAAAACCAGAATACAACAACAAAAATAAATATCACTTGAAGCAATTACAGTTTTCGGCAGCATTACTCACACACACGACAAAATATATGTAAACCCTTCTACAACGCCTGCTGCGCTCATTCTCTTTATCTCACTTTGTCACCTCTCTTGAATATAAGAGCTGAGAAAAAAGTAAGTAATAGTAAAACGGCAAATACTTATGGGCTCGATTACTGAGCTGCTCTTGCTACGCAATTGCTTTAAGTACTTACATACTTACTTACTTACTTAGCTGGCGCTACAACCGATGATCGGTCTTGGCCGCCTCCACAAAGCTCCGCCAGTCACTTCTGCTATGCAAGCGCTGGCGCCAGTTGATAAGGCCAAGTGCAGTCAGGTTGCCCTGCACCTGGTCTTTCCAACGGAGATTAGGACGTCCCCTTCTGCGTGATCCTCCACCGTGGTTCGAATAAAACACCCTTCTAGCCGGAACGCGGAGCGCTTTCTTCCATTCGCTCAACATGACCCAGCCAGCGAAGCCGCTGGAGTTTTATACGCTTGACTATGTCAGTGTCGGCGTACAGCTCATACAGCTCATTGTTCCATCTTATTCGATACACGTCATCCACGCATACTGGACCGTAGATCTTACGGAGTATCTTCCTCTCGAACGCTCCTAACAGTCTCTCATCATTGATGGTCAATGTCCACGTCTCTGCGCCATACATTAGGACGGGAAGGATGAGGGACTTATAGAGCGTTATTTTCGTCGGTCGAGAGAGGGCTCTACTTCTCAATTGCCTACTGAGCCCGTAGTAACACCTGTTGGCAAGAGTTAGTCTCCGCTTGATCTCAAGGCTGACATTATTGTTGGTGTTTATGCTGGATCCTAAATAAACGAAATCCTTGACGACTTCAAAAGTGTAGTTGTCAACAGTGACATTTTGTCCAAGACGCCGTGACTCTTTGTTTGTTGACACAAGGTATTTCGTTTTGTCCTCGTTCACCACTAGACCCACACGACGAGACTCCCTTTCCAGGTTGGAGAATGCTGCACTGACTGCTCGAGCGTTTTTGCTCGAGCAGTCAGTTAGTTGATTTCTGTGGTTGGAGATTTCCGTGTGGATGATTTTGTTTGTATTAATAAAAAAAAATATGTGTTTTGCAAAGCAAAGTTGCCTTATGTGTAATATAAAAAACTATGATAAATATATGCGAGAATACCAAATAATCTAAATCAGTTTGTAGTAAATAAAAAGAAATGAGTTTAAGCTAGGAGGTCGTTGGAAGTTGTTATGAATCAAAGAGCCTGGCTACACCACAGCAATTATGCTTCGTAAAATTCAATTTCTTAGGCAAGAGAGAGACGACCTGTGTGTAATATTTTACGCCAGGCAGAGAGGCAGATGCAAAGAGGCTAAAACATGCTACCTGAGCAATTGATCTCGTGTGGAAAGATCTCGTGCGAAGAAGAATGTAATTGCGCTCTTTCTCTCTCTCGCTCTTTTTTTTTTTTTTTGCTACTTCGCCTTATCCCCATTTAGACTTTTCAAGATTTGAATGTCATGTTTTTGGTTTATTTGGCAGCCAAAAGGTTTGAGAGCGGCAAGTTCTAAAAAGAGTAGTAAAACCTTACTATCGAGTCTTGAAAGGTGTAAATGGGGACTATAAAAACATCAGTGAGCACCCACAGGCACCTTTAAAATTTATCAGTTAAAGAGCACCACTCTCTTTAAGCATAAAGTATAGCAATAACATGCATGTTGTAAATTCTACATACATTCAATTCCATAATAAATGGCAACCTTTGCCTCTACGCCTGTAATTCATTTTAATTTAGCTTAATTAGTAAACATGCAAATAAATAAAGAGCCTCAAATGTTAGCAAAACGAATAAAAAGGAAAAACACAGCAGTAACTGAGGCGGAAGGAGGTTGGAGGGGGGGAGGGGGGGGGAAGAGAGGAAGTAGTCATTATTCAAGAAAAGATTATAATCACAGCGCAACTTCATTAAGCGCAGCACTTTAAGTGATGTGCTGTGCGGCAAACTGGAGATATGTATGTAGTTAGTTGCATATACTACCTACTACCTACATAATTGTAGTTATGGCGTATTTAACTAAAAGAACAAAGCAATAACACAAAGACAACAACAAAACAATAAGAACAAATAAACGGAAGTAAAGTGGTCGTCATTAATTTATCACAGATAAGCACGCAAAGGACAAAAGACAAGACAACACCCAGTAGAGCTTAGGGTCATCGTTGGAGTAATCATCGAGCGCTCAGCACCGAACCATGTTTTACTCCCTATTGCTAAAGAGGGGCTCTGGTATTTTGTACTCCTTTTTAACATAGCTTGTTCTAGGAATAATAGAATAATCGCCTTGACGTCCACAAGGAGTAATAAAGAAGCACACGATTGCTGTTCGGTATTTTCTCTCACTTTTTCTTCTACATATGTATGGTAGTAGTAAATTATTTTCCATTTCTACTGATTCGTTCTTAATATTACTATAATAATATTCCACAGCCTTACTAATGTGGGCACAAATTTTTTTATTCATTCTTCCAAATCTATTTCGTCATCTTCAAAGTAATCCCCCCCCCCCCGGCCCCAATACACTTGTGCCAAAGTTTTTTCCAATTCTCGAAACAGTTGTTAAAGTCAATTTCCGGAATAGCCTTCAATGCGCTTAGCGATTCATGTTTAATGTCTTCAATTGACTCAAAACGGTGTAACGGTGTCCACGAAGCGGTTTTTTGAGTTTAGAAAATAGCCAAAAGTCACACGGTGCTAAGTCAGGCGAATAGGGTGGTTGCGGAACGATATCAGTCGAATTTTTGGCAAAATGGTCTCGTAAAACCAATGCAGTGTGAGCCGGCGCATTATCGTGATGCAAAAACCATGAGTTGATGATATTTTAAAATGGTTTTCACTGATCCTTCCGATATTCCAACGATGCCAGTAAGGTCTCTGACTGTTAATCGTCGATTCTCGAGCACCAATTCCTTGATTTTATTGACGTGTTGATCATCAGTTGATGTTGATGGCCGTCCTGGTCGTGGTTCGTCCAAAAGCCAAAAGTCACACGGTGCTACGTCAGGCGAATAGGGTGGTTGCGGAACGATATCAGTCGAATTTTTGGCAAAATGGTCTCGTAAAACCAATGCAGTGATTTTGGAACCAATCGTGTATTCACTCTTCTTAGGCCCAAATGATGTTTTAAAATGGTTTTCACTGATCCTTCCGATATTCCAACGATGCCAGTAAGGTCTCTGACTGTTAATCGTCGATTCTCGATTCTCGAGAACCAATTCCTTGATTTTATTGACGTGTTGATCATCAGTTGATGTTGATGTTGATGGCCGTCCTGGACGTGGTTCGTCGTCAACGCGTTCTCGACCATCTTTGAACAATTTGTACCAATCAAAAACACTTGCTCGCGACATACAATTTATCACCGAAGGCCTTTTGCAACATTCTGAACGTTTCGTTTCGGCACCAGAAAGTTGATTCCGCACACAAAATTTAATGGAACTTCTTTGTTGAATAATTTCATTCATTGTGAAAATCGCCGAATGCACTTTTTGTACTTCAGAAAGACAAGCGTATACTAAATACTAATGATTATTTTGATGTGACATTTGGCACAGATTTGACCGACAGTCATACCAACCTTAAAAAAATAATATTTTGATGAATGGGTTTCCGCGCGAAATTTATATTAAAAAGTCTTACTACTTTTTGCCCACAGTAGTACATATACTCGCACATATAAATACTTCTGTTTTTGTATTGTTACATTCAACATTCAGGGTGTTCCCCTATTTATATGTACCCAATTGTACCCAAGCATTGTGTTGAATAAAAGGAAGATTGATAGGTGGGAGAAAGAATTAGGGAGAATCAGAGAGGGAATGCAATCACACAGGACACCGATAAATGGATAGGACAGCCATTGTGGCAAGTGTGTTATGCCTTTACCACAATGAACTTCAGTTTATCAGTGTCGACTATGACCACATGTAGCGCCAAGGGCCAAGCTTTTTTTCGCATCCACTACTCGTTTAATTGTTGTTATTATTATGTTTAAAATATAAACGCTAGAATTTATTAACATTTTGTATGATATGATTGTCGTGAGCATTGAAAATAGAAAGTATTCGTTACCTTGCGTACAAGTTCGAAAAATTCAGTGCAATCAAACTTTTTCACTAATACACTCACACATTTGTGAGTGTATTCTAGCAGATGATTTCTCGAAATTATCGAATTTAATACTTACGTAGTCGCAGCTTGCAGCTGTTTGCTTGTTACACGTACAGGGTGAAAGAACACCCAACGAAAAATTCTCAATCTGACGAGTTGCCGAGTCAAAGAGTAATTTACTGTTACTGCACGTGCTATTGTTATTGTAGTTTCTCAGCTCTGAGAATAAATTTCTTTTACTGTTCGCTTTGAATTATTAAAGGAGCAATTAATTGTGCAACTGAGAACATTCACACACACAAACACACACTCACATTCGTACTCATATATGGTATGAATGAATGTTGAAGTAGAACAAGAAGAAGAGCAATTCCGCTGTTCGTTACTCTTTGCTTTACTCTAGCTACTGCTAGTTTTATCTCGCATGAGAGAAATTCATTCATTTTCTTTTTCCATTTTTTATTGTGTTACTATTTTAATTGTTGTTCTTCGGTTTGATTGTTTTTTTACTTAATGCATTACTCTAAATAACGTGATGCACATATGCGGACAGAAACTTTATGTGTAGGCTATGCTACTAGTTATTTGTGTAATATTTGTGGTAATGTTTAAGTATTTGCCAGTACATGTTCCTTTTACTTATGCTTTTACCATATGTATTCTTTTTTTTTGCGGGCAATCACTTCTGAAAAGTTTAATTTAAAAATGTTGTATGTTGTATGTTACTTTTTAATATCCGTTTCAAATTCGGATGTAAGGCTTTTATTGCAACATTCTTTTTATTGCGAGTGGTTTGCCAACATGATTGCTCTGAAAAGTAAATTAAAACTATTTATTAACCAAATATATCGTGATGAGACACAAGATAATAGTGATACTAAGGAAGTGGTAAGTGAATTGACAGATAAAAAATCTACATGCAGCGTTCTCTTATGAGATTGTATTAGCGCTGGTAGGTACCTACTGAAATATAGAAATGAGAGAGAGAGAGAGAGAGAGAGGGCATCATAATCTACTATGTACAGACCAGTGTTGATATTTGCAATTTTTGAAAAGTACTTATTAAGTTAAAACTGTACTTTTATCAGTCCGATTGTACAGAAAGAAGGTAGCGGAGATTGGTGAGTTGTACAAAAGGCCATTATCTCTCAAGTCTGGCCAAAGTTTTGAAAGTTCCAACTAATGTTACATTGTTTTTTACGCTAACATCCAACTGTTATGCAGGTACTTGTCGCGCCAACATGCATTACTAGCATCTCTTCTTTTTTTGAAGCTCATCACAAAGGTGTGTACAAAAAAAGTGTGAATCATATGATCGCTTCACGAGAGAAAAGTATTTGTCGTTATCAATTGTTTGGAGTGGTAGGCCAATTTAAAAGTTTCAATTCCTTTTTCTTAGAATTTATATTTTTTGCTCAAAAGAGCGATACTATCTATATAAAGGGTGATTTTTTTGCTACTTGGTTTTTGACGCTTATATTTCTGACAGTTCACTCGTGATTCTTGACATGTATCAAAGTAAAAAATGCTCAGTTTGGTTTGCCATTTCATCATGAATAGACTTACGCCTGAACGAAGTTAACAAATTATTGAAATTTATTACGAAAATTATTATCGTGCTCTGTGAAAAAAATGTTTTTCGCAAGCTACGTCCGTCTTATGGTCGTCATAATCGACCCACAGAGCATGCTATTCACCTCATTGTGATCAAATTTCGCCCCAGTTGCACTTTATTGGACATCAATCCACCCTATCGTATCCATAGAGTGCGTACCGAAGAGAATATTGCTGCTGTATCCGCCAGCATCATTTGGGTTTGTGTTATTCGACCATCTGGAACATTTTACGCAAAGATCTCGGATTAATGCCATACAAAATACAGCTGGTGCAAGAACTGAAGCCAGGCGAGCTACCACAACGTCGAATTTTCGGTGAATTGGCGTTAGAAAAGCTGGATGTGGATCCGTTTTTTTATCCTAAAATTGTCTTCAGCGACGGGCTAATTTTTGTCTTAATGGATACGTGTATAAGCAGAATTGCTGTATTTGGAATGAAGACCAGCCAGAGCCAATTCAGCAGTTACCAATGCATCTCGGAAAATGCACTGTTTGGTGCGGTATATGGACATCATTGGGCCGTACTTCTCCAAAGACGATGAAGGCCGCAACGTTACGGGCAATGGAGAAAGTTAACGGTACCGGTACCGTTCGCTAATAACAAACTATTTTTTTTTTGCCGAAAATGCAAGAATTAGACTGGGCCGACATGTGGTTCCAACAGGACGGTGCCACATGCCACACTGCACGCGAAACCATGCATCAATTGAGAAGCGAATTTAGTGAGCAGTTAATCAATCAAACGTCTCACGTTTTGGTGCAGTCAATAGGCCACCAAGATCGTGTGATTTGACCCCGTTAGACTATTTTTTGTGGGTGTGGAGCTATGTTAAGTCTCTTGTGTATAGAGACAAGCCAAACACGATTGCTACTGTGGAAGCCAACATTGAACGCGTCATTGGTGAGATTCCGGCTGAAATGTTTTATCTTTAAAAAGTAAATGGCAGGAATTGATTTATCGATACAAATAACCTGCGTTTTTTGAATTTTCAAAAAAGAAGTTTTACTTTGAAATATTACAACAAATCGAAAGAGATATAAGTAGTAAAAATGTACTCGTAATTTACCCGGCAGTTAAAGTCTTTTTAATAACAAGTACAACACTTCTCTCTTTAAACACTCTTCTCTTTAAATACATAATACATTAAAATACACACACACACACACACACATACATATACCATATATGCTGTATGTATAGAAGCGCACACACATTGCAAGTATAAAAAACTCGCAGTTGCACGTATGAAGCAATTCAATTTAAAATTCCATTTCACTTACTCTCTACTCAGACTTTTTTCTCTTTAACTAACAATAAAAAGCGAAAAGAAGTAAAAAACTCTTGCTGAACCACGCAACACTTGAAACTAGCCATATTTACTTTTCTTTGTGGGGGTTTCTGCAAGTGTGGGTGTGTGTGTGTGTGTTTGATCATATTTTCATTTGTATTTCGTGCAATTGTGTTGCCATTTGCGGTTTATTGTTAGTGCTTGCGCTTGCATGTTTCACTTTTATTTCATTTTTATTTTGCAAAACACTCAATTGAATAATATTAGTAAAAGATTTATAAAATTAGCAAGACCGAACATGTTACTGGTGCGAGAGAGTAAGTAAGTGCGTTTTTATTTAAAAAAAACTCACACATACACACACACAAACAAATTCTCTCAGAAGCTCTCTTTCAATTGTGGTTGCCACTCTGTCGGCGTTAGTGTTGGCTTTGCAGCAGATTGCTTGCGTGTACCAATTGAGGTTTTTCTATTTACTCTACTCTGCTTTAACAACAACAAAAATAACTACAACAGCAGCAACCAACTATGAACTAAGACTATAATAAAACATCAGTTGAAATTTTATGCTCATCCTATTTCTGGTTTTTCTTTTTCTTTTTTATTCTATTTTATTTTATTTTTTCATTATTACTATTACTGTGAACACAGTCACTGCTACTACCATATTTCTATTAGATTCTACTACTACTACTACTACTGCTACTACTACTACTACTACTACTACTACAACTACTACTGCTACTACTACTACTACTACTACTACTACTACTACTACTACTACTACTACTACTACTACTACTGCTACTACTACTACTACTACTACTACTACTACTACTACTACTACTACTACTGCTACTACTAATACTACTACTACTACTGCTACTACTACTACTACTACTACTACTACTACTACTACTACTACTACTACTACTACTACTACTACTACTACTACTACTACTACTACTACTACTACTGCTACTACTACTACTACTACTACTACTACTACTACTACTACTACTACTACTACTACTACTACAACTACTACTGCTACTACTACTACTACTACTACTACTACTACTACTACTACTACTACTACTACTACTACTGCTACTACTACTACGACTACTACTACTACTGCTCTACTACTACTACTACTACTACTACTACTACTACTACTACTACTACTACTACTACTACTACTACTACTACTACTACTACTACTACTACTACTACTACTACTACTACTACTACTACTACTACTACTACTACTACTACTACTACTACTACTACTACTACTGCTACTACTATTATATTTGGTTTTTGCTTGCCTTGTTGGTGGTCAAGTCTTTGCTGCAATTTTTATGTGGTATTTTTTTTTTTCATTTCCTTGGTTGTGATATTTTTATTTTATTTTTCCTCGTCGTCGAATAGAGTAAGGTTTATAAAAATATATGAGTAAGATTTGTTGAAAGTATCCTACGGTTAAGTAAATATTATTTTAGTACACTCAAAGAAATTTTGACCACTACTATCGCAAAGTTGAAAAAACAAAATTATGTATTCAAAACAAATAAAAACAAAAAAAAAAACAAAAAAAAAAGAAACGGAAAAGGAACAACTGCAAATGTCAAATCGGTCAAGTACCATTAGGCGTGGTACGTCTTCCCATGCCAGTTAAATTTTCCAAAAGCGATATACAAGGAAATTCTGGTTTAAATGAAACATTGTAAGCTTCATTGAACTTCGTTTTATAATCATTTTTGTGAAAATTGTCAGCATTGGGTTAAAACCATGTCTACGCTAAAACCCCATATAAGTGAACTTTTCAAAAATCAATATCCACTGAAATACTTAGTGAAAAATGTTAAACTTGTCTACAATAATTTTTAGCAGCAATACAGTATTTATTATAAAGGGAGTTTTTTCTAGAAGTGTGGTTTTCAATCTGGCAATACTTTTTCGGAGTTCGTCTTTTTGACAGCTGTCACTTGAGTATAAACTCACTTTGGTTTGGCATTTCATCATGAATAGACTTACGCCTGAACAATGTTTGCAAATTATTGAAATTTATTATCAAAATTCATGCGCTGTGAAAAAAGTGTTTCGCAAGCTATTGTCCATTTAGCGACGAGGCTCATTTTTGGCTCAATAGATACGTGAATAAGCAGAATTGCGGTATTTGGAGTGAAGACCAGCCAGAGGCAATTCAGCAGCTACCAATGCTTCCCGACAAATGCTCAGATTGGTGCGGTTTATGGGCAGGCGGCATCATTGGGCCGTGCTTCTTCAAAGACGATGAAGGCCGCAACGTCAATGGAGAAAGGTAACGGTATCGGTACCGTTCGGTGATAACAGACTTGTTTTTGCCGAAATTGCAAGAATTGGATTCGGCCGATATGTGGTTCCAACAGGACGGTGCCACATGCCACATGCCACACTGCACGCGACAAGTGTTGCACGTACAAGTATGAAAGTGAATAACTAAGCAGCAACATCTACATATTGGGTCATATAAAAAGTATACGCGGTTGGTACCCAGAAATGTGTCAAGTGGTTGATGTTTACTGCTTCCGCTATCTGCTGACAGCTTGCGGGTCGATCTTGCTCCACCAGTTGCAAAATTTCATTGGGTTATTCAGTGACTTTCAGTGCATCTTTCGGTGCATCTTTCTTTGATATCAAAATTTCCCGAACGGAACCGAGCAAACCGCTCCTAGGTCCGCAGTTACTGGATACTGTCAGCGAACTGCGGACCTAGGAGCGGAAATTTTGATATCATCGTAGGCCGCACAATTTTTTCGGCATGTTTTTGCAACAGCTTTACCTTTTCTATAATAATAAAGCAGCATATAGCGTTTTTCTTCAGAATTTTTCACTCATTTTCAAATCAATGAAACTTTTGACACTAGCGACAAAATTTACAACTGTCTTCAAGCAAAATGTAGGTAGCCAGAAATGTTGCCATTCGATCCTGTGTTCGTTTGACATAATCGGACTAGTGTTGCCAGATTTGGCGTTGGTACCAACACCCAAAACCGCGGATACTTTTTACATGACCCAATACTTTCTACTTATCAACACATTTTATGCTTATGTGTAACACACATACTCACTAATGTTGTTATTTACCGAGTATGTACAGGGTGTGTCGTTTTTTTTGTGTATGAAAAACCTTAGAAAAAACAACCGAATTCCATGTATGGGTTATTTTTATTTAATTTGGTCTTTTACAATTTATTTGGACTATTTTTTGAATACAACATCAATCAAGTGGCTGCCGTTATTGACCACAGCAAAATGTACCCTTTTTGCTGCGTTTCCCATCACTTTTTCGAGCATCTCGGGCGGTGTAGCGATGATTTTGGCACGGATGTTTGCCTTGAGGAGCTCGTCAATGATGTGAGGCCTGCTAACGTAACATTTGCTTTTCACATAACCCCACAAAAAGAAGTCCGGCATGGTGAAATCTGGAGATTTCGATGGCCAGTTAATGTTGGCATTTTTTGACAGCACACGTCCAGGGAATTTTCGTTGCAGAAACTGCATTGTTTGATTTGCAGTGTGGCATGGTGCACCGTCTTATTGAGACCCGTGACCGTCCCGACCTTTTTCACACATTTGTGGGCACACCTAATGAGGCAACATCCATCGATATCGATTACTATTGACTGTTTCGACTTCGCTAAAGAAAAATGTCCCAATGATGGTTTTAGCGCAAACGCCAGCCTAAGCAGCCACTTTTTGGTCATGCAATGGTTCCTCATGGATTTCGTGTGGATTCTCCGTTCCCCAAATGCAACGATTTTGCAGAGAGTATGCAATGGACCTCGTCGGTCATCAAAAGTTCCTTCCAAAAGTCAGGTTCAGTGTCCATTCCATTCGAGCGACTGTTTGGCCGTATTCTAAGCGAGGTAGACGGCCTGTCGGCCATATTCTTTGAGTCAAATGCATTTCATACGGAAACAAATGCAAATCATCCTTCAAAATGCGCCGCGAGGTGGTTCCACTGGCGCCAAAATGCTGAGCGACACATGTGAGTTCTCAGCAACACTCTCTCTTACCGCTTCAACCAGTTCATTGGAAAGTCTGTGGCGTTGATCAACGGCTTGTCCCGTATTCAATAAAATTCGAGACCAGACGATGCTTGTTGGCCATGATAATTCGGCGATATGCACGTTGAGTTAACACAACTGAACGACACGACTATTTTCTATTTTCAATGTTCGGTGTCACTATTTCGAACTATTTTTCCCTCATTTTCTCTAACCCCTTACTTACTGTCACCCCTTCTTCTTTTCCTAGGCCTTAAGTACAATGGGCTCAAGCACTCATAGCCTGAGTGCTTGAGGAACTGTCCTGCACTCGTAGGTCAGGTTCTCGGCCTTCTTCACATCCATCCATCCATCGGTGTCACTATTTCGACGTTACTATTTCGTTGTTGCAATTCATGGTTAAAATTGTACTAAGTTGACGATTCAAAAACATTTTCACTCAAGGCAATCGGTTGTGATAAATATTCAAATTATGCAATGATTACACACCGCCATAAAAGATGGCGCACCCTGTATATTTACTATAATTTAAGCTTTCATGCTTTTAAACAAAATTCTTACAATTACGTAAATATTTTACCATTATCAGCTCAGAAATTCTTTCTCTCTCTGACGCTCTCCCTCTCCCTCTCTCTCCCTCTCTCTCTCTTTCTTTCTCTCTTTCTCTTTCTTTCTCTCTCTCTGCCTTGCTTTTCACATATTTCCGGTGGTTTCTCGTATGTTGCAAGTATGTTCCATATATAAATTGAACTGCAATTCCAACATGTTAATTAATTGCATTGAATTGTTCATGTCTGAATTTGTTGCGGCTTTCCTGCAATAAATTTGTGAATGCTAAAGCTTCATAAATTAAATACCATATTTATTTCACCATCGCTCACGCACACATGCACACACAAACACACACAGACAAGGCATAGCAGTAAACATAACTTAAACCATTAGTAAATATTTTGTAATATTAACAAATTGTCATTGCACAAAATAAATTTTTACACTTTATGTCATGGAAATGAAATATGTGGCAAACTTAAGTACATATGTATCTACAATGTGAGTGAAGTCAAGTGGAGATATTTACTATTCATTGGGCATTGAAATTCCACGTCATATATTGAAAGGATTTACATATGTAAGTATGTTACACATTCTATTTCTATAATATTGTTACGATTATTTAGTTGCTATTGTTTTTATTTATTCTTAATAAATAAAAAAGTATAAAAGAAAATTATTGCAACTTTATTCCATTCATCCGTTAACAAAAACACTTAAAAATTATTTCACAATTGTAGCTAAATAAATTAGTTGTAAACAGTTCGTTGGCCTAGTGTGACTAGTTGCTGTATTAGGAAATATTGATATGGCTTTTGTTAAGTTTGTAAATAATTATATTAAAAAAAAATTTTTTACACACTCTGTGTTTACACTAAGATTGTCAAACTGTGACTTCACACATGCCGCTGCTGCAGCTGTAGTTATTTAAAGCATAGATTTCATCGCCGTCTCGAAAAATCTAGAGCTCTTTAAAGTTACGAGATGATGATATGTTTTATGTCATTAGTTAACATAGCCACGAACATTAGCAAGGCCATGAACCTTCAATCTTTTTCGGACTTTCTATTGTTATACATTTCGAAGATGGCATAACGACACATAACAGTCACTGCAGATCACTACACATACATTCATAAACATGTCCACTTGCTTTACATGGAAATGCTGTTGTTCTAGAAATATCGTCACAATATTTTAACATATGAAAAAGTTTGTTGTATGACAAGAGACTCTACAGCATTTGCTCATCTCTCTAGCACAGTGATGTGAAAAGAGCGTAGAGAGCGCTTAAATGGGCTTCGGATATTGGTATTGATTGTTGTTGTTGTAATTTTAGTATTTAACACGGTGATTGCGATATTGATACTCCCATCGCAGAATAGTACTTACTAGGTTTAGATTCTCCAAATCTAGCAGATGCCCTTGCGTGGTGTGGTGCAAATATAGCAATATTTGTTGTTGTTTCTTCGTTTTAGGGATGTCAAAGATTTGCGATACCGCTTCTCTTGCACCGTGCAATGACTTATGCTAGCCTTAGCGTATCCCCTAACTTTGCTACCATAGAGCACATCATACTATACATAGTAAGTATATCAACACATGCACATAAGTAGCATATGCCGGTCAATTAGGTTCGAGCTTTGCCTCCAAGGTTGAACTCTTGTGCATACTAGAATATATGAAAGCTTTGAGCTTGGATTGGTCGCTGTGGCATAGTGGTAGTGTGTTGGGCTGCTACGCAGAATGTCCGGGGTTCGAATCTCGGCACAGGCAAAATAAAAAAAAAAAGTAGAAAAAAATAATATTTCTACACGGCACCCACCACCACCTCTTGGCAGGCAATGGCAAACCTACAAGAGTAAAAATTGCCATGTAAAGCTTTTCACTTCGCCGTTCGGATTCGGCATTAAACTGTAGGTCCCTTCCATTCATGTACAAATATAAAACGCACAACATGAGTGAATGAGAAAAAGCTCGGCCTAGGCCCTCCATGGGCTGTTGGGCCACTAAAAGTAAAGTAAAGTAAAAGTTGAGCTTGGATTCCAGCAAAGCTGTTATCGATCGGCATATTATACTAAGAAGTTAGTATTAAGCTGGACTCAATTGAGTATTGATCGTGAGCTAAACTTGTGATACGATTACGTATCAATGTAAAATGATTATTAATTAAAAAATATAAACTTAAAATTTTACTCATTTTTATTCCAAGTAGAACTCCTGCAATTTTTTACCTTTAAATTTCCGCTTAATCAGTAAGTGTATGTTTGCATAAGAAAGTAGTAAAAATAGTACTGAATTAGAATATTATCTTAAAATTACTCCTATATTTATCGCAACCGAAAGTAAAGTTACGCTTTCTCTACGCATTTCGAAATCTTTGTTCCCATAGTACATAAATGATCGACTATGAAATAATACCTTCCTTAAGCTTGGTTTTCTCTTCTATAGAACAAATTACATTAAACCAAGAGAGCCGACGTCGACGTCTCTGCTTGTATGCAGTATATTTATATGATGTATGCAGTAGTTCATATGAAAACAGCTCGACTTCGAATTCGTCTCTCTCAATTTCAACTGATGTACTCAATATCTACCAAAAAGGTTGCCTCTTTCATTTTCTCTTGTCCTGTACGAATTGAGTGCGAAGCATTGGCCTTGCTAATGTTCGTCCAAAGGTTAGAAGTGTAATCGAGAGACTTTGAGTGAGTAGGTGAAAAAATTGATTATTTGGAAAGCTTAAAGTTAATCAGAGAGGACGTCGGAACGTCTGTCAAAAATACGAATATACATACACTTTTTAATGAAATGCAAAATATGGCACGACTGCATTACTCAATTGGAAGTGTTAATTTGACAGTGGCAAAACAGAAAAAGAGAGAAGTGAGAGCAGAAATATAAAACTGAAGAATAATGAAGAGAAATAAATGTCACTGCTGTTGAAGACGTTAGTTATTTCCTCTCTCTCGACAATCGACGCCAATTGAGACTGCCATTTCAATTGTGTAGTCACAAGCCAGTAATTCTTTATGTGTTTATAGCCTATCGTTTATTCTAAGGCTTGCCATTACTAAGGTAAATTCGCTCCCCTTGGAATTATTGAAGTTTTGAATAAAATAAATAAAAATTAAGATACCTAGTAAAAATATAAGTCATCAAGATTTTGGTTAATAAATCAACAAAACCTCATTTAAAAATTTTATGTTCGGTTTTTGCTGAGTTTTTTCTTTTTTTGTATCATTCCCTGGATTAAAAAGTATCATTAAAGTACAGCAATCGCCTATTAATTTCAAACGAAAATAGATTTCTACCTAAGTATCACATTCTTTTTTGTTATTGTTGTTTAATTAAAAATCTAGGCAATTTTTATATGCCACTTAAAAATAAAAAATAGGCTTGAATTTTTATAGCCTCAAGCTCACACATACACACACAAATATGTAAAGTGTTGAGCGTGAATGCTAAGGTCGTTTGTGTGTAAGGCACAACACCTTTCAAATTGAACACTTAAACTTCAATTTCATATGCGCGCCATAACGGTAAATAAAGTGTAAATGACCTTCTGACATCATCACCTTCAAATCAAGTCAGTCAGTCAGTAAGCCAGTCAGTCAGTCAAAAGCCCTTTCACTCCAACATAGAGCAAAAAAAAAAAAAAAAAAATAAATCCAACAAATAACAACAGCGAGATAACTTCGCCATTTATTTGTCATTGGTTTGAAAGGTTTCTCCCTCCTGCTCCACCTCTCCACCTTTATGACCATTCTAATATTTTACGACCTTGCACCCATCACCTCTATACCACAATGTCATTTACGACACTCGTACAAAATCATCAAAATAACATTTCCGTATTTAAAGTGTTGCACCTTTTCGCTTTTACTTATTTTCAAATAGCTGCTTCTTCTTCTTTTCTAGAGAACTTCCTCCTCATCACATTCGCCCCCTCCCACTCATCAACGATGTCTCATCATTTGAAAAGGACAGCGTCGACGTCAACAACGACAACACAATTGTAGCATATACATATTTTGTCAAGCAAAGTGACGCTGTGAGTGAAATGTGAATTTTAAAAGCTTAAATGTAAAGTCATAAAAGTAAAAAAGGAAAACAACAGCAAATATGTATTCACGTTTGAAGAAGGGAGAGAGCATGACTGAGTGTATGTGATTGAGTGTTGAATGATATAGAATAAAGAGAGAGTAATATTGTATAAAGCGAGAGGAAGATGAAGAGTGTGTGTGTGTGTGTGTGTGTATGGGGATGTATGTAAGTATATGGCGAGTTAACGGGGAAATGTCATTTTAAATTGTAAACTCATGCGATAAAATATGCTTTGTTGCGATAAATTTCTCAAGTGAATGTACGTACATAAAAGTGAAACAAGAAAAATCGCATGTACTATATTTTTTTATTTTTTTTTTTTTGTATGATAAAGTTATGATGCTTATAATAATATTGTATTTAAGAGAGAGAGAGGAAGTAAAGGTATTAGTACTTTTACTCTTACTCTTATCCTTATCCTTACCCGTACACTTAGAGAAGTCAACACAAAATGAGAGCGCTTTGAAATTATGTGGTCTGCCATTTTGATGGACATTTTTGATTATATTTTATGTGATTTTTTTCTTACTGTTTTTTTGTTGTTGCTTTTAATGTTGCACAATATGAAATGAATGAATCTTTTTTTTCAACATTGAACACACAAACACATCTAAATAAAATTCTACTTTGAGATACATTGAACTCAATGGGGGAGCGCTTAAAAAAAACAGAAATTACAAAATTTTCTACCCGACCTTTTTTTAATGCTGTTTTAAAGAAATTAAAACAAAATCAACAGATTTTGTTTAATGGTTTTATTTTTCCTCCTTGGGCTATCGATTGTGACTTACCATTTAATATTACTATGTACACATATATTAAATTCAAATTAAGCGTTCATCGTTTTCAACAACGTAGTGAAAACCCAACGAACGTGGACAAAAAAATTGTGGGTGAATCACAAACCGGAAAGCAGGAGAAGAAAACAATATTTGCGGTAATTATGCGCGCTTCACTAGTAGACGAATTATCTTTTTGTATTTTTGTGCCAATATGTTTTTACTTTTCAATTTATTTATTTTGTCTGTTTCGTGGTGCACTCTGATTTTTTGTTATTTAATTTCTGTCTGGTTTGGTTTTTTGTTTGTTTGAAAGTCTGTGAACGTGTGTTTTCTGTTCATTCATTCATGCATACGCTCCACGCTCCACGCTCCACGCTCCACGCTCCACGCTCCACGCTCCACGCTCCACGCTCCACGCTCCACGCTCTGCACTTTCACCTGTAATTCTTCCTAGGAAAAAATCTTTTGCCTTCGTTTCTTGTAGTGGAAATGAAAACATTATTGCTAAGTAATATTCAAAGCTAGTTGATATTGGAGGAGCCATTTTGTTATAAAAAGAGAGCAGCATTGAGAGCCAATGCCAGGAGAGAAAAGTAGAAGAGTGAGAGAAAAATCGTATCCACAATTTAAAAGAATTTAACTGTGAAATATGTAACTTGAGAGCACATTCATAACAATTAACATTGAAAGCACTGTTGCCAGATTGGGATAAATTTACCAAACAGGCATAATTTTTGACTCATTTTTTTTGAAAAAGATAATTTAATTTACAATCTGAATTCAAATATTTGTGCCGCTTAAAGAAACGTTATCATTAGTTCAAGCTGAACAAATTCAGTGAAATTAAATTTACGACTTATGAGAATTGTTGCACAGCTACAATGCAAATAATGTTGAAAGAAATTCTTAAGCTTTAAATTAGCCTTTCACAAGAAAATACAATTGAAATAAATAGTGAAATTTAGGTCTACGAGATATTGGGCGACAATGTACGAAAGTCCGACGATTCCACTGAACATTTTTCTCCTTGATGACTTTTTATCAGAATATAGTGTAAAATCTGGGCGCCACAGGAACGCAAAACGTGTCTTTGTCGTTTATTTTCCTTAATTTACCAGACTAAGTATATAGATAATTAAACTGAGAGATGAAAATCCTGCGCCGAATAATATCGAAAAGTATAATTAAAAAATTCTAAACTAAAACTTTTACTCACGATAATGTAAACACTTTCTAATGTGGAATTTTTTACCTTCCACTGACTTTTAAAGCGTACAAATTTGAGTTTTATTTGTTCAGATTATCGAGAGTGCATTGTGTGTATGTTTTTATTTTTTTTGCAATATTTTTACCACCATCTGATTTACTCTCGTTATGAATAAAAATTTTATATGAAGTCTATGGAGTTGTTATAAATTGAAAAGTGTTAAATTTTCTGAGAAAGTGGTAAAGTTTTTACATATAAGGGAAAATTTCAGGAATTGTTATCTGGCCACACTGGTACAAACGTGTGAGTGAGTGAGAGAAATTATCTTACGGTAAAATCTGTTTTGTTCTTATTTGTGTTTGGTTTCCATTACTCTTTAGTCATGATAACGGTAAAATTCTCTCGTTATATACATAAAGAATACATAATATACTCGTACACTCAGAGGAATTTAAAAGATGCCATTTAACTTAAAAATAACACGCACTTTTGCTGCAAAACTGTCATATCGCAAAATATTTCACAAATTTAATCTTTTCCTTCCACTGATATGGCAAATTCTCTTCTCTTTCACGTGAAGAATTCATAAGATAAATTTCAGGTTTTTCTACACAATATAAAACACAAAATAACCAATATTTCTGTATACTTTACACAAAATATTTTATTTTATTTAATTTTTTTTTCCAGCAAACAATCGAAAAATTACATATTTTGTTATTGAAAATTATAAATTTTTACCTCCCAATACAAAGTGCAATATATATATATAGTATATGCACATTTACACATTTCCCATATTGTTTTATGAATAATATGCAAATAAATCTGTAATCAATATACTACATATATTGTACATACAATTAATAAATAAAATTTGGGTATTTTTATTGTACAATTGTAATTGAATGCGTATCATTTACATGGAAAAATAATTAAATATTATTTTATTGTGTTAAGGCAAAAATCCAAAATAAATTAATTATGCCTACTTACAGTTTTATTGTTAGCAAAATACAACAACAACAACAACAACAACAACAACAACAACACCAACAACAACAACAACAAAACCATACTTAAAATTAAAATTCCTCAGCATTTTTATTATTTATTACTAATATTATGTACAATTGTATTAAATTTTGTACAACTAAATTTAGTGGTAATCCAGCTGCTTAGTTGGAGGGGGAAAAATATTGCATTAAATTTTTTGTTTCTGCTTTGCATAAAATCACCATTTTCCGTAATAATAAAAGTAAAAATTATATATGTGCAATTCCTGCAAACATGTAAATTAAAAGTCGCATTAAAATCTTGAGAGAATATTTTATAATTATAATAATAAAAAGCGAGAGAAGCTTTTGAAGTCGTAGGAGAAGTGGAAGCAAAAGCAGCAGCGAGTGATGATGATATATTAATAATGCACATTTACGTAACTTCATCATTACATTATGAAAAAATCGTGATTATGACAAACAAGCGACAATAATCGCATCATCTTCAGGATTAACTGCGTGAAGTGTCTTTTCTTTAGAAAAATCAATAGAAAATTTTGAAGAAAAATACCAAAAAAAAATATACTTATACATTTACCTAGATTCTAAAAAGACTCTTCACTGGGGGGGAAGGGAAGAGAGAAACAAAGTTTCTGACCGTCATTGAACTAAAAACTATGTATGTATGTAAGTAGTAAATCCAAATGATATCAGTGTGAAGATTTCTGATTTCCTAATACTTCTATTCACTGACTCGCTGACTCGCGGATGAAATTCTGGAAATAAAACGTAACCTTCTCGATAAATATTAATTTCCCTCTTATGGTCATTGTTCCTAGAATAAAATGGCATTTCGAGGAAAACGTTTTTCACAGAAATTTATAATAAAATCACGGGTGCCTTACGTTTGACATCACTTTGTAATAATTCCACACCTCCTACACAGTGAAAAATATATAAAAATATTGCTTGACTCTTTTACCACCCGGCTCAGTAAGTCTCCTAAGAAAGGCACCTGCGCCTTACGTTGGACATTACTGGTCTATTTCATTGTAATCGTCTTCTCTTTCTGATATATGAGCGAATAAAAATAAATAAATATTCATATTTTGCTTTGCTCTGCTGCCATCTGGCTCACGTCTTCAGCGAGGCATGCTGCCTTACCATTGAACATCACTGATCTACTTACTTAAATCATCGTAATAGTCTCTTCTTCTCTTTCTGAAGGAAGAGTAAAAAAAAGTATTGTTATATGTGTATGCATATATTTGTCTTTGCTCTGCTCTGATTCCACCACACCAACAGCAACAACAAAATGAATATAATATTAACCACAGAGAACACCGCCGTACAACACAAAACAACATAAAAATGAAGAGAAAAAGAGAAAACTGTACATATTCAGAGGACATTATTAAAAGCAATTAATCATATTATAAACACCATTAAAATGTAAATTACGACAATGGCGACGTTACTTGATGAGAAAAACTTTATACCCGAACCAAAAATGTTGGTGCAGAATTAATAAAAATATAAATGGAAACTATAGAAGTATGTAAAAAAAAAAAAATAAGTAAGAAATTTGAATAAAATTTAGCAAAATAATAAAAAATTAAATCAGTTTCAAATTCACAAATCACATTCAAATAATCCATAGAAATCAGTGTTGTGCAGCAGCATATGAGATGAAATTGAGAGAGCCGACGTCGACGTCTCTGCTTGCATTGTATGTAGCTGACCTCGACATTGGCTCTCAGTTTCAACTTGTGCGCTCCATGAGCGATATCAAACGCGGTAACCTGCCAGTAACCGTTTGCGATAGTTTTGTCAGTTAACTGAAAGCATTCAACGTAAAATATGTTGAAAAAAGTTTTTTTTTTTTTTCAAAATAAACTTAATAAAGCACATTTTTTCTATTGTAACTTGTACCAGGAACAGGTACAGGTTCAGGTTACTATGGTTGCCGGCTTTAAAAACTGAAAATTAGAAAATTAATAATTATTCAAGTTTTCATAATTAATAAATATTCAAAGTACGCTAGTTTTTTCAGCTATCGAGTGCCAAAAACTACAAACACTCTACACAAAAACCAGAGAAAATGCAACACGTGGAAATCGAACCCGAGTTTTTGAATTTTCGATAAATCAAACAATTATCGAATATTAAAATTGCAGCATTTTTTTTTCTCTATTGAAGAGGATTGAGATTTAAGCGGTGTACGAATACTGCGATCGAATCACACCAGCAAAAGTTGCCGTCTAGAAGATACCAGGTGTACAAGTATGAAACCGGTAAAATTGTTAAGAACAATCTATTTAAGAAAAATGGTTATACTTTCAATCTTCTCTTCAAAGTAATGGCTACACATTTGTCCCATCTCTCTGGCAATTTGTGAATGCCTCGCCCAAAAAAACTGTTCGTTTTTTGAGTCAAACCAGTTATCGAGCCATTTTGTCACATTTTCGTACGAATCGAAGTGCTGCTCAGCAAGTGCGTGCCCGTGTTCCCCATTGATAAAAATAAATGGTAGTCAGATGGAGCCAAGTCTGGTGAATAAGCCGCATGGGGGAGGGCTTCCCAGCTGTACGAATCTACCAATTCCCGAGTCTGTTTTGTTCGATGTGATCGAGCATTGTCATCAAGAAAAATCACTTTGTGTTGCCTAGCTTGATATTCTGGACGTTTCTGGCGCAATGCACGGTTCAAATCGACCAATTGTTGTTGGTAGGGTAGGACTAGTAACTGTTTCAACTGGTTTTAGTAGGTCAAACTAAAAATAACACCTCGCTGATCCCAGAAAACACAGAGCATTGCCTTCTTTCCGAAGCGATTTCGCTCGGTGTACCGGGCTTAAATTACGATCGTTTACGTTTGGGATTCTCGAAATAGATCCGTTTTTCATCGCCAGTAACAATTCGATGAAGATGTGACTTTCTTTTGTATCTGGCGAGCAATATTTCACAGGTGGCTCTTCGTTTTTCTTGCAGTCTTTCAGTCAATTCATGCGGCACCCATGTTCCCATCTTCCCACCTTCCCACCTTCAAAATCAACCCCATGGCTTTTAAACGTTGAGAAATGCAAATGCATTGTTGGGTCACATTTACCATAATTATTCTGCAAGTTGTTCTTCCGTTTGACCATCATCCTCATCCCTCATCGAGTAAAGCTTGCAATTCGGCATCTTCAAACTTTTGCGGTGGTCTTCCACGTTCTTTGTTTCTCACATCGAAATTGCCACTTTTAAACTGATTGAAGCACTCGTTGCACTGTGTTTTGCCTAGAGTGTGCTGGCCGTAAGCTTCCACAAGCAATCGATGAGATTCCAAAGCAGATTTCTTCAATTGCAAATAGAAAATCAATGATGATAATTCGACATTTTTACGAGCGACAAAAAATATGTTGTTGTATGAAACTTTATTGTTGATGAAGTGAATATTGTTGAAAGAACTAAATTCAAAGAAATGACGCCAATGATTCGGTTTGATAGAGCGTATAGTTTTACCTAGCGACACAGAGATGTCATTACCGGTTTCATACTTGTGGTATATAAAAAATGATCAAAATCACCGCAATTTCTTAAAGTACTTAAATCTATTTTGTATTAAAGGTTTTCATTGATATTTTTGTCAGGCGCATATTTGTTGCCTCATCTTTCTCAACAAGATTTTTTGGTTGTGTGTTATTTACTTACTTGAAAATGTACGCAAATGAAATGAAAAAAAAAAAAGAAAAAATATCTAAATTTTGACACGTGCGTACCTCAAATAAGTTGAAAGTTATGACGGCGTCCGCTTGTTGGCATCAATCTCATCATCTCCATCTCGGATTCCGATTTATGGTCGATGGAACACGTTTAATGTCAAAGAGCATATGTTTTGTGTGAAAACTTTTGTAAAATCTGTATTAAAAATATCACAAGTTTAAAGGATGACGTGTGATGTGATTTGAAATTTGTTAACTCGAATTATTTGCATGCCTTGGCGAAATAGAAGCCAAAGTTTTGTTTCCCATTCGAAGGTTTCTTCCATTTAGTTTATGTTTATTTCTAAGTATTCACTTTTACAAAATTTACATTGGCTCAATTTCGAAGCAATTAGTAAACCCTTTTTAATGAATATGCAAATGCTTAGTAAACAACCCACAATTTTAACCATTTAAAAAGCACAATAAGGTGTAACAATTAAACCAAATCACTCCCTTAATTGATAAGAAAATGACCAAGCGTAAGGACTTGTAATCTAAGTCTAATCACACAATTTCCTTCGACAAAAAGAGAAAAGAAAAGGTTTTTAAAATAAGTCTACGAGTATAGGCTAAAAAGAAAGTTCAGAAAAGTGAGCCAAGTTTAACAAATTGTTTTTCTTTTTCATATATCAAAATAATTTTATTGAGTCAAATATTTTCCACCTTTCGCCATCTTTCGGGCCAAACCATAATATCGTGCTTTAATGAAGCCTGGGGTTTCTGCTCGTAGAAGTCGGACAAGACCTTTTTGCAGTCCTCTTGGGAACTCAACTTAACGCCATTTCACTCATTGCAACGAGTGAAACAAATGGTAATCCGAAGGTGCAAGCTCTGTGCTTTATGGTGGATGCATTAAAACTTCCCAGCCAAGCTCCATCAGTTTTTGGCGGGTCACCCAAGAAGTATGTGGTCTAGCGTTGTCGCGATGAAAGACGACGCCCTTTCTGCTGACTAATGGCGGCCGTTATTCCTTGAGTGCTTCATTCAATCTTGTTGATCTTGTTGACAGTACAGTTAGTTCCAAAATAATCGTTTGTCCACCCGGAAGCAGCTCGTACTGCACAGGACCCTTGCAATACCATCAAATACTAAGCAAAACCTTTGTTGCCGTCAGTTCCAGCTTTGCGACGGTTTGGGTAGGCTCATCTACATTATTATCATACGTTGTACATTTTTCGCCACCATTAATCAATTTGTGCAAAAATGGTTCGAGATCATTCCGTTTCAGAAGAAGTGCTTCATTCAATCTCTTCGAAAGTCTCTTCGGTACGCACGCTATGGATACGATTTGGTGGATTCATGTCCAATAAAGTGAATCTGGTGCGAAATTGACTCTAGTCATAATGAGCTGAATAGCCTGCTCAGTGGGTCGATTATGACGACGATAAAATGGACGTAGCTTGCGATAAAACACATTTTTCACAGAGTCCGAATTTTGATAATCAATTTCGATCATTTGCAAACGCTGTTCATGATGAAATGCCGAACCAAACTGAGAATTTTTTACTTTGCCACATGTCAAGCATCACGCGTGAACTGTCCGAAATATAAACGTCAAAAACCAAGTAGCAAAAAAAGCACCCTTTATATTTTAGACGATTATTTTCAATAATAAAGGCAGGCTAAAAGGAAAGTTTAGAAAAGTGAAATAGCCAAGTTTAAAGAATGGCCCGATCTGGCAACTCTTTGTTGCTAAAGGTAGTTGCGACCTCTGACATCCATTGATATTTCTTCATTATTCAACTGTTTTAACGTCATTAAAACGAGAGCAGAATCGGAGAATTCGGAAGGTTCACCGAAAAATGTTATCGGAAAGGACAGTTGGGAGGAATATGGTACTTATAATCGATTCCACTCTGGAAATTTTTATGTAAAAGACGCGCCTAAATCCGAAAAAGTGGATGAAATTCTTGAAACGGTGGAGGAAGACCGACACATAGGCAGTCGCGACATCGCTACGGATCTTGGCATTGCTCACTAAACCGTTTTGAACTATTAAAAAAAGGCTGGCTATTTCAAAAAACTGAATATTTGGGTGCCACATAATCTGAGTGACAAAAATCTTACCACATTTTCACATTTCAGTTTGGCCAGAGTAGGCTTCTAGAGGGTGGTTTTTTTTTTAGAAGTGTGGTTTTCAAGAAGAAATAAAATGCTTATAATTTAATGTTATGGCCAAGAATTTAGCTTTATTATAAAGATGAGGATTTGTCATTATGTTTTAAAAACGATTTCGGGTAAGTGGCCGCCGTGGCTGGTTCGAATAAATTCCAGCCGAACGGCCCAATTTTCGACCACTTTTTGCAGCAATTGGGGTCGTAGTATGTCAGCAATAACGCGCCGAATATTCACTTTCAAGTCGTCTATCGTCTCGGGCTTATCTGAAAAGCGTAGACCAGCGACTTCACATAACCCCACAAAAAATAGTCCAGCGATGTTAAATCGCACGATCTTGTAGGCCACGCCATAGGCCCACGACGCGAGATAATGCGCTCACCAAAAGTTTCCTTTAATAAATTAATTGTTTCGTTGGCTGTATGGCATGTAGACGGCGGTCTTGTTGGAACCAAGGGTCGTCCACATCAACATCAACATCAACATCCTCCAATTCAGGCACGAAACAGTCATTAATCATGGCTTTATAGCGTTCCCGATTGACTGTAACATTGTAACATTATGACCGGCTTCTTTCTTTGAAGAAATATGGACCAATGATTCCCTCTGCCCCATACAGCGCACCAAACAGTGACTTTTTGAGGATGTAACCGCGTCTCAAGAATGACTTGTGGATTATGATCACTCCAAATGCGACAATTTTGCTTATTAACGTACCCATTCAACCAAAAGTGAGCTTCATCGCTGAACAAAATTTTCTTGTGGAAATCGGGTAGGTGGCAATCTCGTGTTTCGTTTTGGGTCTATTCACCGAACGTGCTTGGTTCGGCTTCAATTCTTGCACGAGTTGGATTTTGTAAGATCACATACCAAGATCCTTCCATAAAGCAAAATCTTCCATAAAGTGAATGGGCACAGCTTTAATTGTTGCGCGCGCGATGGCGGATGGACTCGTTCGGGTCTTCTTCGATACTCTGCTCCACAGCAGCAATAGCGTCTTCGGTGCGCACTCTACGGCATCTCTGAGGATGCGCATTATCCACTAGAGTAAACGTGGTGCAAAACCGATCAATGGTTGCTCGATTTCTTACTTACTTTACTTACTTTTAATGGCACTTTTAATGGCACAACAGCCCATGGAGGGCCTAGGCCGAGCTTTTCGCATCCACTCATGTTGTGCGTGATATATTTGTACATGAATGGAAGGGACCTACAGTTTAATGCCGAATCTGAACGGCGAAGTGCTCGATTGCTCGATTACCGACTCTAAACCATTATTTTGGTAATCAATTTGCACGATTTGCAAACGTTGTTCAGGCGTAAGTCTATTCATTATGAAATGGCAAACCAAAGAGAGCATAAATCAAGTCACAGCTGTCAAAAAGACCAATTCCGAAAAAAGTATTGCCAGATTGAAAACCATACTTCTAAAAAAAACACCCTTTACATTTACTTTGTTTGTAAGTATACATCAGATTTAAGTGAAAAGCAATCAATTGAGAAGGTATTCATTATAAATATTTGATAACTATGCGATTTGTGACTTCAATGAAATAATTTCATTTAAAGTTTGTACGCAAGGTGGGGATTATATTCTTTATCTCAATCTTGAAACAAAACTATTTAACTTTTCAGGTAAACAAAATTAATGTAAATCTTGCAGATATACTCGTATAATAATAATAGCTCGAATGCATTGGGCAGGTCGAAGGCGGGTGGGCGGTGGAAGGCAGGAAGGCAGGAAGGCAGGAAGGCAGGAAGGCAGGAAGGCAGGAAGGCAGTGCCAGTGCTAGTGCCAGCACCTCGAGCACACGCACACACTCGAGCAAACAATAAAACATCAACATGACTGGAAAGTGGCAGAAAAACTCATTTACATTTTTAACGCTGATGGCGCCGTTGAGCAAACAAAACAATGAGGTAACTTCTCGCTGTACTGCTAAACTACGACTACGGTTACGGCTACGGCTACGGTTACGGTTACGGTTACGGCTACGGCTAGTTACGTAGCAGTAAAGGAAATCAAGGTAACAAGGTAAGAAGGTGCGCAGGTAACAAGGTAAGTGCTATGTGGTTGTGTGTGTGTGTGTGCGTGTGTGAGCTTTATGAATGCATTGAATGTAGTCTATAAGAAAAAAACGAAACAAAACAAAACAAAACAAAAAAAAGATGGCGTAGTTTAGTGTAAACTTTTATGAAAACCGGAAGTTTGTTTGCAAATAATTTTCTCTTCAGGGCTACAGAAAGGCGTCTTTAATTTGTTATAGAACTATAGAAAGCGATGCAGGAGCACCTGGAATTGGCAGCGAGAAAGCGAGAGTGAGCGAGAGAGAGAGAGAGAGAGTGTTAGTGTTAGTGTAATCGCTGTAATTTTATAAGCTAAAATAACTATAAAAGTGGTCGGACAACAAAAAAAAAAAAAAAAAAGAAAGAAAAGAAGAAAACAAAGAACTAAAGTTTAGCCTGTAACACTTTTACAACAATGATACTACTTTTTCAGGCGATTCTGCTTTTGCTTCTCCTCTTCTTCTTCTTCTTCTTCTTCTATTTCTACCACTTCATTTTCTTTACTTCAACATCGAAACATCATAAATCACTTGAGCTACGTAATCGCATTGAGAAGCACAGCAGTTTAAAAAATAGTAGTTGAAAACGCTTTGCACAGTTTACAAAACTGTTGGATTTTTAGAAGAAAAAAAAAATACTGCTCTCAAATCGCATTTGTATTCTTCTTCTTTTAATGGCGCAACAGCCGATGGAGGGCCTAGGTCGAGCTTCTTGCAACCGATTCATGTTGTGCGTGTTATATTTGTACATGAATGGCAGGGACCGACCTACAGTTTAATGCCGAATCCGAACGGCGAAGTGAAAAGCTTTTCATGGGCAATTTTTACTCTTGTAGGTTTGCCATCGCCTAGTATTTTTTTAATACTTTTTGATTTCGCATTAGAAAGTTAAAATTCAATACCAACGAGGCATAGTTTCCAAGAGCTGGTTACAGCAGCTTCTCAACTCGGCAACTTCCAGTGCAGTGATAATTCCGGAGCTCTCTTTTTTTCTTAGTAACATTTTGTGTCTTAACAACTTCGATTGAAAAGTTAATAATAAAGTTAAATGTACGAGGGTAGATCAATAAGTATCCGTGTTAGGAATGAAGAGGCAAGTTTTTCACAAAACTTTTCTTTTTCGATTTTTCAACGTAATCTCCTTTTAGTACAATACACTTTTGACAACGTTTCTGCCATTTCTTTAACCCCTCCAAAAAATACGATTTGTCAAACTCTTCAAAGTACGCTTCTGTCGCGACGTTAACCTTCTTGTTTGAGCTGAATTTTTTGCCACCGAGCCACGTCGTTTTCATGTTGGGGAATAGAAAGAAGTCGCAGGGAGCCAAGTCGGGCGAGTACGGTGGGTGCGGCAGCAATTCGTACTTCAATTCATGTAATTTGGCCGCGACAATTCCGTATCCGCTTGTTGTCCACCGTAAGCAATCGCAGCACCCATCGGGCCGACACCTTTCTCATGCTTAACCTTAGTATCATGTAAAATATTAATTACCTTTCCGTACGACACTCCTACGGCCTCTACTTTGCTACTTCGCGCACTTTGATTCGGCAATCAGCGAGTATCATGTCGCGGACCTTTTCAACGATTTCCTCGGTAACCCCGTTTGCCGGGCGGCCTGGGCACTCCTCATCAAAAAACACGTGAACGACCATGTTTAAATTCGTTAAACCAATATCTTACGGTTGTCGCAGATGTTGAAGGGTTCCCATAGGCAGCATCCATCTTCACTTTTATTTCTTCGCATGTTTTTCCATCCAAAAATAAAAAGCGAATTACGGATCGATATTGTTCTTTTTCCATTTTATCGCGAAACACGAAACACGTGTGATACTAATGGCTGCCAAATAAACACTAACCTATGAATCAGTTTGAATTAGTTAGTGTGGTGTTGTGTGACAGATGACAGTAGACGACGGTAATGCCAACTTCCCTCAGCAACGCCACCTGTCTTCACACACGTGTACTTATTGCTCTACCCTCGTATGTATCGGAAAGAATCTGTACGAGGGTACTAAAAAATCTGCACGCCAAAAAGTGTAAGTTATGACGTCAGCAATTGATGTTGGAGTTGCAGAACTCTTAGGACTGTATTCCTATACAGTTACGATCTTTTGCCTCTCTTTTTTGTTCTCTCTAGTTTAGTAATTTGTCTAGTGCTGTGCTAACACGAGATCTCTCTTCAATGCATTAATGGCACCATTCACCCATGGATCTCCTTTCCTTATTTATAAAAAATGTTTTCTCATTTACTTCGAAAGAAAGTTTTTACTCTGGGTCTTTAACAAAAAATGTATATGTGAGGTCACTGGAAAATCTGAACGCAAGCGTGAAGTGTAAAAAAGTGTAGGTTATGAAGTCAGTGATCGATTTTTTTGTGGTCACTGTGGTGTAGTGTTAGTGCGTTGGACTGCTACGCAGTGTGTTCGGGGTTCGAATCTCGGCACAGGCGCAAAATCAAAAAGTAGAAAAAATTAAATATCTACACGGCAAACCTATAAGAGTAAAAATTGCCTATGAGAAGCTTTTCACTTCGCCGTTCGGATTCGGCATTAAACTGTAGGTCCCTTCCATTCATGTACAAATATAACACGTACAACATGAGTGGATGCGAAAAGCTTGGTCGAGGCCCTCCATGGGCTGTTGTCCCATTAAAAGTAAAAGTAAGTAAGATAGATTTTTATATTTGCCTCTCTTTTGCCTCTCTCGATTTTATTCTTTGCGCATTCCGAACTCTCTCCGACGTCAGAGAGATTATAAGAGGTAGATAATTATAGCATTAATAGCTCTATGCTCAGACTGAGCCTGGCCATACGAGTTGCGTAAAACCCGAATTTCTTTGGCGAGAGTGGTGGAACGTGTATGCAATATTTTATGCCAGGCAGTAACCTGGTGCAAAGAGAGTAAACCAACATGCCACATGAGTAATTGCTCTCGTGTGGCTAAGCTCACTGATAACGAGTCCAGTGATGGGCCGCGCTCCCATTAAAATTGAATCCACGGTATGTCTTCAAATTCAAACATGAGCTACATTGGTAGAGCGCGTTTCTTTCCAAGGGACCACTACAAGTACTTATAAACTTATACCTAGGTAGAAAATTGTTCGAAATTTCAAACATTTCTTAATATTGTTAATCTTGTTAAAAGAAATAGCAGCAAAAAAAAAGAAAAATATTAAAAAAACTGTTTGCAAGAACAAAAGAAAAAAAAGTAATATGCGCAATGTATACGAGCTAAGAAGAAAAAGTCATAAATTTGTCATTTTTCCTGGCAATTTATTGTGTTGCGAAAAGTCTTTATGCTTTGGTGGTTATGCGTGTTTCCTACCACAACAACAAAAACATCCAAAAAAACAAAAAAAAAACATAACCAAGAATAAACTTGAAGGCAGAAGTTATGCTTAGAGAGAAGGAAACGCACTCACCCGCTTGTAATTTTATTAATACTCACTCGTATAGCGCCTAAAAGGCGACCACAGTTTCTTTTTTTTCATTTTCTGCCAAGCAACATTTAATTGACTTAAATTTGCATTTGCATTTAAATTTTGATTTTTTTTTTTTTTTTGGTGGAGAGGTTTGAGAAAAACCAAAACAAAAAAGAGAAAAATTAACTGAATTCAAATCTGGTCAGTTGAAATTGTACGTGTTTTTTGAGTGTGTGTGTGTGTGTGTGTCTCTTTAACTGATTCCCTGGTATGGCGATGATGATGATGGTGATGATGATGGTGATGATGTTGATGATGATGATGATGATGAGATAAATCGTTTTGGGAATTGCTGCGTGCGTATATGTCACCTAGTCAATATTTCTACTTAAATATCTAGTTACTCACACACACACTCACACATTCCAACTTCTAGCCACACACACGCATTTGCATATATTTGATGGATGAGTAAATTCGCATGCACGCTTTTCTTATCAATCATGTCTGCGTTAAATTTACTTTATTTGCTTGACTACAACTAAACAAGCTTAAGCTCAAAGGCATCCACATACATATGCATGCATGTATGTATGTATGTATGTATGTATGTATGTATGTATGTATGTAGGTATAGATGAAACTCATAGATGTTGATAACTCAGGGCGAGAGGAAGAAGTAGAAGCAGAAGCAGAAGAAGAAGAAGGAAGAAGAAGGAAGAAGGAAGAAGAAGGAAGAAGAAGAAGAAGGAAGAAGAAGAAGAAGGAAGAAGAAGGAAGAAGAAGGAAGAAGAAGGAATAAGAAGAATAAGAAAAGTATACATATACTTAGAAGAGAGTATGAGCTTCACTCATGTATCCGTATTGATGGAAATCTCTGCCTTCAATCCAACTATGCTTCAGCTTTTGTTTGCGATGTCTTTATTGGCATTCGTTGACATTTGTTTTCTTCAATATTTATGGTTGGATTTAGATTGATTTTCTTGTTTGTTCTTGGCCTTTTTGAGATGTGTTAGTTAATTAGTTAGAATTTTGTTTATTATTTCTTTTGATATAATTTGATTTGCTTACGTGAGCCTTTGAGCAAAAGCCACGAATTCCATTGGCAATAAGTTTCGTTTGAATTATTTTATTGCTAAACTAATTTCAATTAATAAAAACAATTAGTAACTAATATTTTTAAATATTTCTTGCCGAAATGTGTAAAAGAAAAACCGCGAATGGATATGAACGTAATTAAATTAAAATTATATTCTCAATCGCAGTTCCGCAGTTCTTCAATTCTGAGAGTTGAATTGCACATCGCTTCCGTTCGTTGAAGCTTTGATAGAGAAGGCGATGATGATTTAATCATTCACTTTTTGTTTGAGAGAGAAGGCGATGCTTTAAACATCGACGTTTTGGTTTGAGTTGTATGCGAGCTCATACATATCGAGTACCTTTATATGAGAAAAGTTCGACTGCGACGTCAGTTTGCGTTAAAACTTGCTCTCTTCCACTCACACGAGACGCTCTCAGTCAGAGAGTTGTGTTGCACACATTCGCCAGCATTAGCAGTTAAGAATGTCAATTATATTTCCTATCACTAATCATTCACAGTAATGAAAGCGTAATTTCGTGTGCATGATCATTAATACTGTCAGTATTTCGAAATAAGTACATAATGTCTTTCTTACTGACCTTGAAGTCCGCTATTTCGACACGATGATTTTTGAGGAATTTTTGATGAGTAAGCATCTATAGCGGCAAATGGGTTATTATTTTATCTTATTCCCAAAAGTTCGTTATAATAATCAAAATAGTATGCCTCAATTTAGAAAATTACATATAGGAAACAATTTTTAAACGAAAATGTGTTTGGGGATGGTGGGTCTTGGGATTGATTTTGTGATGTTACTATTTCTACTAAAGGCTGATTTTTATAAGAGTTTAGTTTTTCACTTCACTTTGGTGGTCGCTGTGGCGTAGTGGTAGTGTGTTGAACTGCTGCGGAGAGTGTCCGGGGTTCGAATCTCGGCACAGGCAAAATAAATTAAAAAGTAAAAAAAATAATTTTTCCTCACGACACCACGTCTTGGCAGGCAATGGCAATGGCAAACCTACAAGAGTAAAAATTGCTATGAAAAGCTTTTCACTTCGCCGTTCGGATTCGGCATTAAACTGTAGGTCCCTTCCATTCATGTACAAATATAACACGCACAACATGAGTGGATGCGAAAAAGCTCGGTCTAGGCCCTCCATGGGCTGTTGTGCCATTAAAAGTAAAAGTAAGTTAGTTTTTGAAAATGAAAAAAGAAAACACTGAAATTTTACAAAAGTGAATGAAATTTTTATTTGGATCCATAAATCAATTCCTGCCATTTACTTTTTAAAGATAATTTCTGTTAAATGTTGCTCGCGGCTTCGCTTCAAAAGGTTTATTCTGAAGGTTTATTCCAATTTTGGCACATTTTTCACACATTTCGGCAGGAATCTCACAAATGACGCGTTCAATGTTGGCTTCTAAAGCAGCAATCGTGTTTGGCTCGTCCCTATAGACAAGAGACTTACCATAGCTCCACTAAAAATAGTCTAACGGGGTCAAATTACACGATGTTGGAAGCCAATTGACTGCACCAAAACGTGAGACGTGAGATTAATTCTGCTCACCAAATTCGCCTCTCAATTGATGCATGATTTCGCGTGCAGTGTGGCATGTGGCACCGTCCTGTTGGAACCACATGTCTGCTGAATCCAATTCTTGCATTTTCGGCAAAAAAGTCTGTTATCATCGAACGGTACCGGTACCGGTACCTTTCTCCATTGACCGTAACGTTGCGGGCTTCATCGTCTTTGAAGAAGTACGGCCCAATGATTCCGCCAGCCCAAGACCCGCACCATGCATAAACAGTGAATTTTTCGGGATGCATTGGTAGCTGCTTAATTGCCTCTGACTGCTCTTCACTCCAAATACGGCAATTCTGCTTATTCACGAATCCATTGGGCCAAAAATGAACATCGTCGCTGAAGACAATTTTGCTATAACACACATTTTTCACAGAGCACGAATTTTGATAATAAATTTCAATAATTGGCAAACGTTGTTCAGGCGTAAGTCTATTCATTATAAAATGGCAAACCAAACTGGGCATAAATCAAGTGACAGCTGTCAAAAAGACGAACTCCGAAAAAAGTATTGCCAGATTGAAAACCACACTTCTAGAAAAAACACCCTTTACTATTTTTTTCTCACTATTTCTACTACTTTTCTATTATTTTTTCCTACTGGTTTTTATATTATTATTTTCTAATACTTTTACTACTACTATGATGTTAATATTTCTGCTACTATTTCTTCAACTATTTCTACTACTACTTTTCTACTATTTTGGTACAAGTTTATACTACTTTTATGCTACTATTTTCTCCTATTATTTTCTACTACCATTTTTATTACTCCTTCTAATACTTTGTTCTGTAGCTATTTTTACTACTCTTTATAGCATTTTTTTTTTTAGTTTTCTACTACTATTTTAACAAACTTATATTATAATTTTTCTACTACTTTTCTACTATGTACTATTTTCTAATAATAGGTACTTTCTACTTTTACTTTTACTTTTTTTACTTTTACTTTTTTTTACTTTTACTTCCTAATAAAATGTTACCACGTTACGCAGCTTTGCGTCTATTTGAGTTTTTTATTTTTCTACACGATTTCTGCAAAGTCTCTTAAATAGCATATGATTTTGAATTGATTATTTTTATTTTTTTATTTATTCAATTCATTCAATTTATCAATTTGTGCACATTAGTGCACGTATTGAATCGGATATTAAAAATGTACTTGTTCTCTAACATAAAAATTAGTTCTTTGGAAATCTTCTCTTCTTTGAATTGATTTTATTGAGATTGAGATTGATTTTATTGAGATTGAGATGGACTGAGAAAGCTGACAGTCTTTTTTCATATGGACGTATGGGATCGTCTACATATCATACAAGCAGAGACGTCGACATCGGCTCTCTTTTAGTTTTATCGTATGTGTTGGATGCAACACAAACAGAGACGTCGACGCCGGCTTCTCAATTTTATCTCATGTGCGTTATGCTTGCAAAGTACTAGTAAATAATAGGAACAGAAAATGCGAGGTAAACCTTCTGATGTTTCATGTTATAATGTTTGCTGGCTGATGGTCGAAACTATACAAAACTTGTACAATTTACTTCTGGTATTATGGTACATAAAATTGTTTGTCATGAAAACTGAAAAAGAGAAAAGAGCTTTTTCTAAACTTCCATGAGACTTTTTCTCAACACTAATAGAATTCAAAATGGCGCATCCCAGTTAATTGGCTCTCACAGAACTGAGAGTCTTTTGCTATAATGGCATTTTATGAAGAAAAAACGAGAACAAAAAGAAAGACAATTCAAATTGCAGTAAGAACGAGAGTGAGATACAGATTTATTCTACTATAATCATTTACATTTATTGGTGTTGATTTATCAATATTTAAAATCATTTGATTAGTTTTTATTTTTAAATTTGGGAAATTAGTTATATGATTTTTTTTGGCAAGTTCATCAATTAGATTATATTCTATATATGAATTTTATACGGGTTTCTATGAACATATTTGCCATAGAGAGAATAAGGGCAATGTATATAGTACAGGCAGATCAAACGATTGTTTCGGAACCAGCCATTATTCCTCATGTTTTTATTTTTGAATGATACATTTAACTCACAGGGTGTTCCCTTGTGTTGAATGGAAGGAAGAAGGAGGGAGAATGAGAGAGGGAATGCAATCACACAGGATCCTAGTGATCATCGGTGATCCTAGTGGTATAGCAATCTTTGCGTTATCAATAATTTATATAATTTACTATTATTTGAAAACTATAAACGAGAACTATCCCAACACATGAATTTCAAATATTTTCACTGAATAGTATTATTGCAACATACATACAAACACTTTTCTATATACATATACCTATGTTTGTTGTAATTCACGTTTCAACTACTCGGCAGAATAACGGTCAGAAATTTATTCTCTCTCTCTCTCTGTTTTCCTGTAACTGTCCTCACTCTATTCTTTTGTTCGAAGTTCCACAAACACTCTTTGCTCCAGAAAAAGCAATACGGATTTCTGGTGAAGGTGTCAGTATATAATTTTTAAATTGCAAATCGTTGTTTTTCTTTTTTATTTGTAGTGGAGAGAGGTAGATAATAGCATCCAATAAATAAGAGCCGCATTATATTACAATACAACAAACTATGCCAAATATGTAAGTATAGGTAATACATACAGTGTCGGACAATCAAATAAGAGCACCTTGTTCTGAAACCAAAACCTTAAAATAATATTTAAAAAATATTTCTCTAGGCTTATGATAAATTTGAAAGGTATTTACTTTTATTCATTTATTCCATAAGTTTAATTTTTTCTTAAAACAAAAACACAATCAATTCAGTGAGAAAAAAAAATTTTAAAGTTATACAAAAATCTCATTTCAAAAGGGCAAACAAAATAAGAACACTTGAATTAAAAAAAAAAATATAAAACATTGCCTCAAATTGTTTACTAATGCTAATGTTTTGTGGAATAGCCTTTGTTAATTAAAACCGCCCTACACCATCTAGACATTGATTCCACCAGAGACGCGCCAGTAGCCTTGCGTATGGAATACCACGCTCTTTGAATGCTTTGCCACAATTCGTCTTTGTTTTTAGCTCTGTTACTGCCAATCTTCTCTTTGACAATATTTCTTAAGTTCTCGATTAGATTAAGGTCAGGAGATTGTGCAGGCCAGGTCATAACGGGAATTCCATTATGGGAAAACTAATCTCGCGCAAGGATTGAGGTTTGCTTTGGGTCGTTATCCTGTTGCATTTGCCATTTCAGGGGCATTTCCCATTCAGCATGAGGAATCATCACCTCCTGAAGGATGTTTACGTAAAGAAATCTGTCCATCGTTTCTTTTATCCAATACAGAGGGCCCACACCATACCAAGAGAAGCATCCCCATACCATGATGCTTCCACCTCCGTGCTTAAATGTCTTCCTAGTATATTTTGGGGTCAATTCTGCATTTTGCGGGTGTCTAACACAACGTTTGCCATCACTTTCAACAAGATTCACCCCTCTTTCGTCGGTCCATAATACGTTAGGCCATTTTTTTGCATTAATTGAACCATCGCACTCAATGTGCGAACTCTATGGGACACTTTCAACGTCTTTGTGTCAACATTGGTAATTTTCGTGCTATTCTCCCATTCATTTTTTTTCCACCAAACGTCTCCTTACTGATTGAGTACAAATTTGAATCCCTGTGTCTCCTCTCTAATTGGGGCAGCTGCTTTATATGGATCGCGTTCCGCCAAAATTTTGATACGATTGTCATCTGCACTTGTAGTTTTGCGGGGCCTTTGCGGGGCCTCTCTTGCAATGAAATTTTTGAGGTAATAAAGATTGGTAGACAAATGTTGAGGAGGATCTGCTAATAGTTTTAGCTATTTGGCGGATGCTTTGTCCTTCATTTCGCAGTTTTTTCACCAAATCACGCTCCTCCTTGCTGCAGTGCTTTGCTCGACCCATTTTGCTGTGACATTACGGAATAGTTAATTACCCTCAATGCTACCATTTAAATGCTTACCAGACTAGTACAAATTATAAAGAAATTTAAGTTTTCTTTTTAAAATATAAATTTTTTCGTCTGCTGTTCTCATTTTTATTGTCCGCCTTCGAATGCTTCACTTCAACTCAACTTTGTTGTTTGGGAATCCCCAAAAAGTATTTAAATGTAGTGTTGCCACCTAGAAATTTATAAAGTATATACCATTACCATTTTCTTCTCTATAAAAATTGTTGGCCATAAGCAGTCCGATAAAAAAAAATCAATGGAAGTTTTATAGTGCAAGGTGTTCTTATTGAATTGTCCGACACTGTATACTATGTGCAAATTATATATGGTACATGTGTTTAATATTACAAGTAACTACTAGTTTCAAAAAAACACTATGAGAGCACTGCTCCTGCCAATTAGATACTTTGTACATATGTATGTATTAAATATTAGATTGCTTACAAGCAGACGAGTAAAGGTCATTTTTGTAAAATAATTGTAATGGGTAGCAACTTAAGCGGAAACACACGCGCCAATATTGACGTACAAACATACTTACACATTCAAGTACACATTCACAAACATACGAGGATTTATACATTGTAGATTTAAGCATAACGCAACGCGAGCGATACGAATCGGGCGGGTGTCCTTAATACGTCCCTGGAGTGCGTGTCAATGTATTTTTAACAACTACAATTCTCATAATTATTATACAAGTACTGAACTTTACTCACTTACATATGGTACATATACAAGCAAAATAAAATAAATTTGTGTGGCCGCTGTTTATGCTTTGAACATTTCGAAGAGGCTCAGGACAGCACAGCGGCGCCGCCCTCCTCCATGCTGTGGGTCAATTGAGGCACTTGAAAAATATAAACGAAAACAAAACAAGAATAATAATCATATACATACTATGTACATATCTACTTACATACTTATGTACATACATATATACAAAAAATGTGTAAATACATTCATACACAATAAAGGGTGGTCTACTAACATTTGGAATTTAAACTATATGTTATTTTGGTTATAAGTAGTCGCTGTGTCGTAGTGGTAGTCAGTTGGACTGTTACGCAGAGTGTCCGGCGTTGGAATTTCGGCGCACAGGCAACATCAAAAAGTAGACAAAAATATTTTCCTACCTACAAGAGTAAAAATTGCTTATGAATTGCATTTTACTTCGCCGTTCGGATTCGGCATTAAACTGTAGGTCCCTTCCATTCATGTACAAATATAATACGCACTACATGAATGGATGGTGGTCGCTGTGGCGTAGTGGTAATGCGTTGGATTGCTACGCAAAGTGTCCGGGGTTCGAATCTCAACACAGGCAAAATGAAAAAAAAAAAAAAAAAAAGTAGAAAAACTAATTTTCTCCACACGGCACCACCTCTTGGCAGGCAATGGCAAACCTACAAGAGTAAAAATTGCTATGAAAAGCTTTTGACTTCGCCGTTCGGATTCGGCAATAAACTGTAGGTCCCTTCCATTCATGTACAAATATAACACGCACAACATGAGTGGATACGGCCCTCCATGAGCAGTTGTGCCATTAAAAGTAAAGTAAAGTAAACATGAATGGATGCGAAAAGCTCGGCCTAGGCCCTCCATGAGCAGTTGTGCCATTAAAAGTAAAGTAAAGTAAACATGAATGGATGCGAAAAGCTCGGCCTAGGCCGTCCATGAGCAGTTGTGCCATTAAAATAAGAAAATAAGGTTATTTTGAGAGTGGCAACTCTAATGTCGGAAAATTGGTTTTGCATTTGCGGTGAGCGAAATGTGTCGATGATATACGCTGGTTAAACAACGTTGCCAAATATTAAAAATTTATTTGCAAAATGGTGAATATTTACACCAAAATCAAATTACAAATCATAAATGGTCCACCCTATACCATATTCTGCACATTGTGTGCTCAATTTGTTTACTTAGTCTTGACGAGTATGAGTGTATTTTATGAATGCGGATCGGTAAATGAACACAAAATATAACAACAACAACAGTAAAAAAAAAGGGAAATAAATATTTGTAAATTTATGCAGAACATATGGAAAAAATCATAAGTGAATAGTCGAGGAGAATAAAATAAACAACAGATTATATAAAAAATATTTAATTTATTGTGTAATTTGTTCATAGAACTGCACTTACATTTTTTTTTTATAAAACGTAATTGTTAATATTGAAATATCTGTTATTTGTTTTTTTTTTCTTCGTTTTTAGGTTTTTGCTCCCGTGTTTGATACATTGGGCCATTGGGAGTCTAGCGCCATGAGCCGTTTTTCGATAGCGAACACAGTGAAAAATTTTAGTTGTTTTTTTGTGTTTTTTTTTAACCCTTTGCAAGTTGCTTTTAAATGAAACAGTATCAAAAAATATTAGGAACCGCATCATTAGAGTTATTAAATATGAGATTTTTGGGGCGAAATTGTCTCTAGCGTTCGTTTACTGCAATCGTTCGTATATAAAACATTTTTTCCATCTGATCTTGTTAAATACCTCGTTGGAAAGGTCGCAGATCTGGGATCTGTTGATTGGCATTAGGAACTTTGCAATATTTGAGAAAATTTAAGTCTATTATTGCCGGTAAACAAAAAAAAAAAGAGTTTATTTTTTCAGACCATTCCGAAAGGCGCGTTGGCAATTTCTTATCACTTGGTGGTTTGGCCGTTGCCTGCCAACCGGGTTACTTGTACTTTCTCTAATAATTCTCATTCACTTCATATCGTTAGAAATATAAGAAGTTTATAGTTTATATCAATTAAATACCAGATCAAGAGGGTAATCGACTCCCCAGCCTCCCTGGTGAAAGTCTAGTTCTGTACTCTGTAGACTATCGACGTTGTCTGATAACATCTTTACCGGGGGATGTATCTTAAATTTCCGGGTCACATTTTCCTGCCAATTTGTTTTTTGCTGTTTTTTTCTAAATTCAAAAAGCTTCTCTATCAAAGTTGAGAATTGAAAATTGTAGACTGAAAATCGATTGATTTCTTGCCGCTTCTTTTGTACTTTTCTACAATCATTTCCACTGTTATTTTCTACTTCCTACTACTATTTTCTACTACTATTTCTATGAATATTATCTACTACAATTTTCTACTTCCATTTCTACTTCCATTTCTACTACCGTTTTTCAGCTACTCTACTCTTTACAACTACGTACTTTGCTACCTTTTCTAATACTTTTTCTGCTACTCTTTTGTAATTTGAAGAATCTTTAAAATATATATTTGATAAAAATCCTCAAGAAATGTTTTATTTCCAGTCTTAATTTTCAACCAGCTTATTTTTAGCTAGTATTTTTTAAAAAAATTTAAATTGTTAAAACGAAGAAAAATCGGTTTCGTGTCGCTACTTTTGTACTTTTCTACTGCTATTACTATTGCTATTTTTTACTACTATTTCTAAGAATACCTATTGTCTACTACTCTCCTCCACTACTCTCCTACTACTTTTTGCTACTATTTTCTGCTACTACTATTTTTGACTTCTCTATCTATTACCTTTTCTAATTCTTTTTCACTTTCTATTTACTATACTACTTTTTTTACTATCTTTTCTAATACTTTTTCTACTACATTCTGTTATTTAATTTAAAGAATGTTTAAAATATATTTGATAAAAGTACCCATGAAATGATTTACCATATTTTCTATCATACTTTCGAGTCACGCTTTTCAGTTAGTAAATTTTTTGCTGCCTTTTTAAATAGAGCTTCTTTATGGGAATAGAAGTGTCGGTTCTATTGCACTTTTCTCATCCCATTTCTGCTATTATTATCTTTTAGTACTGTTTTCACTACCATTTTCTAGTATTTTTTTTACCACTTTTTCTCCTACTATTTTCTACTTATTACTTTAGTACCTTTTATTTTTCACTAATCTTTTAAAAGAGAGATATTTAATAAAATTCCTCATGAAATGCTACCACTTAACGTTGCTGCGTTGCTTTAATTGAGCTTGGTCTACGAAATAAATTTACTG
>OY282450.1:81718913-81803631 GCA_958295655.1 Palloptera scutellata | reverse complement strand
ATAAAACTGTAGGTCCCCTCCGCTCCTGTACAAACATAAAACGTAGAGCATGTGTTGATGGGAAAAAGCTCGGCCTAGGCCCTTCATGAGCTGTTGTGCCATTAAAAGAGAGAGAGAGGAGGAGCGAGAGAGAGAAAGAGAGAGAGAGAGGAGGAAAGAGAGAAGGAGAGAGAGAGAGGAGGAGAGAGAGAGAGGAGGAGAGAGAGACAGAGGAGGAGAGAGAGAGGAGGAGAGAGAGAGAGGAGGAGAGAGAGAGAGGAGGAGAGAGAGAGGAGGAGAGAGAGAGGAGGAGAGAGAGAGGAGGAGAGAGAGAGGAGGAGAGAGAGAGGAGGAGAGAGAGAGAGGAGGAGAGAGAGTGGAGGACAGAGAGAGAGAGAGGACGAGAGGGAGGAGGAGAGAGAGAGAGAGAAAAGGAGAGAGAGAGAGGAGGAGAGAGAGAGAGGAGGAGAGAGAGAGAGAGAGGAGGAGAGAGAGAGAGGAGGAGAGAGAGAGAGGAGGAGAGAGAGAGAGGAGGAAAGAGAGAGAGGAGGAAAGAGAGAGAGGAGGAGAGAGTGGTAGAAAAAGGGAGAGAGAGGGAGAAAAAAGATATAGAAAACGAGAGAGAAAAGTGATATTATAATTAATTTCTTTCAGTGCGAAGAGATAGAAATATTTGTTATATCCTTCTTTGTTTTATTTTATACAAAAACATTTAATATTCACTTATGATAACAGATAAATTTAACACCCAAACTAACCATTGATAAGTAAGAAATGATGTCTCACTATGCAGCAACAGTGCGATAAAAAATACCACAAAAATGTTGGCAAATGTCAAAGAATTTGAAATGTATGAGCATTTAAAATTCTTTGACATTTTTTACGCTGTTGCCAATCTCAAAGCTAGAAACGGAACCACAGAAACCTAAAAATGAAAAAATATATATATATAAAAAAAAAAAATAAATAAACGGATATGAGTGTGTGTGCGTATATAAATTCCCAGTGAAATTCTTTTCCGCAAATTTAGTTTTTTTTCTATCACTTTCCATTTACAAGGAGTAAAAGAGACTAAGGAGTAAGAGAGTGAGTAGTGAGAACGTAAGGTGTATCGTGGAAATATCGCTGCTCTCACAGTGAGGCTGATTTTTTTGATCACGAGTAAAAAGCTTTGAGCTTTACAGCTTCATTCAATCGGCCTTACTTGTATCAAGCTTTAGGCAATCTGAAAAGTTTGAGGTAAAATCCTATACAATTTGGAACGCATTCAGTGAAAGCTCATCTTGGGAAGTTTTAATCTCTCAACTTAAAATCAAATCAGTGCAATGAGCTTCAAGCTTCTTTCAATTTAGTCGAAATATGGGATTATCGAGATGTGGATAATTTTCTATCTAGTACCTTATGGTTCAGACAATTTGCAGCTATCTTAGCCGGTATTAGGTTGTAGGGCGGAATTAAGCATCTTAACCCCTACACATAATAGCTAGCAGCTAGAATGGCCACATTCAAAGAAATACACGCTTATTCGCATTCACATGCTTGCTTGCCACTTTGTGTTAGTTTTTATATACCCATCATGCTATTTCTCCCCCTTTGTTCTGCTCTTTCCCCTTTCCCGTCTCTCTTTTATTCTCAAGTGCCGTTCTTCACGCCACTCGTACTCATTTAACTTTGCTGCTACTTTCATCAATTGGCAATTGATCTTCTATTTGCTACTAAAATCCAGAAGAAATAAGATAAATAAAATTGCAGATAAAAAGTGCAAATAGGTGAAAAACAGGAAAAGTTTGGGGGCAGTAAAAAGTGAAAGATGGTCGGGGAAAATTTGTAGAATAAAGAAAAAAATTCACATTTGGAACGAAATGAAAAAAGGCAAAAAACAAAAAAAATTTAATTTACGAACTTTGAGCACATCTACAATGAAATGTTGCCACAAAAACACACACACAAACAAACAAATACTTAAATGTGCATGTGTGTAACAAAGTCAATATGCATTAAGCTGGCAACACTGTACAAAAAAATTAAAGTGCTTAAGCAAAAAAAAAAGAAAAACAGACAGAAATTAAATAAAAAGAATAGCGCATTAAAAGCTGAAAAGCAGAGAGAGAGAGAGAGAGAGAGAGAGAGAGAGAGAGGAAGTCAAGGAGAAAGTGTGTAGGTGAAAGAGAGCAATTGACATTCCCATCAGTAAGTGAGTGTGTAGTGTGAGATTGTGTATGTGTGTGGGAGTAGTTAATGGGCGGGCGTCAATTCGATAGTGAAATGAATCGCAAAAAATCACAAAAAAGAAAAAGAAGAAGAAAAAAGAAAAATTAAGTGAATTAAGTGCAAAAAGAGAAAACGACAATAAAGGATTAAAACAATAATTTCATTTAAGCACAGCTGGAAAAATGTTTTATACCCAATAAAATGTTATGTTGGCAACATTGGCAATAAAACAAAAAAGCATAAAAATAAATATTATATAAAGAATGCAATGGAAAAACAAAAATGAAATAGCAGAAGGTAATGGCAGCTCGTTAGTGTGTGGGTGTAACCAAAATAGCGCGGATATCACAGCGCGAGTTCTCACTCTCATGTGGTGTATATGTGTTAGTGTGTGTGTGTGTGTGTGTGTGTGTGTGAGATAGTTGGCTTGCTGAACAATTAAATTGTTTACTTTCTCTCTTTTGTTGGCCATACAAATTTTTGTTCTTCTGTTCATATTTTTTTCTTCTTTTATTATTTTTTTTTGTTCAAAAGGAAACACTTACGTAATGCCTTTACCCATACATACATGCATTCATGCATATTTTATCTGCTCTTGTTTTTTGATTATTTTTTTTTTTTTGTTTGGACATTGTTTTTAACTTTTTATTTCATTTTCAATGATTTTTGAATTTTTTAACTTTTTGGTTGTTAGCTGCAATTACGCAAATATCTGTAAAGGAAATAGGTTTTATAAAAAACATTCCAAGTATTCAACACAATTTTATATAGATTTGTAAAGTTAAGAGTTCGGCCCTTTGGTACTTATCATTAAAAAAAAAAAAATAATACAATAAATTCTTTTTGAGTTTAAAACGTATTGGTTTCTTGAGCCTTGGGAAACTTGGTTGCTCTCACTCCTCCCTGCCTTTAAGGCTATAGGAGAAAAGCGGGTGATCACCGTGAAAATTTGATATTCGACCGATATTCGTTCGATATTCTTTTGATTTTCGTCTGATACTTATGAGATATTTGTCTGATATTCGTTTGATATTCGTCTGATATTCGTCTGATATTCGTCTGATATTCGTCTGATATTCGTCTGATATTCGTTTGATACTCGTCTGATATTCGTCTGATATTCGTTTGATATTCATCTGATATTCGGTGGATACTCGTCTGATATTCGTTTGATATTGATCTGATACTCGTCTGATATTCGTCTGATATTCGTCTGATATTCGTTTGATATTCATCTGATATTCGGTGGATACTCGTCTGATATTCGTTTGATATTGATCTGATATTCGTCTGATATTCGTCCGATACTCTTCTGATATTCGTTTGATATTGATCTGATATTCGTCTGATATTCGTTTGATATTTATCTGATATTCGTTCGATACTCGTCTGATATTCGTTTGATATTGATCTGATATTCGTTCGATACTCGTCTGATATTCGTTTGATATTGATCTGATATTCGTCTGATATTCGTCTGATATTCGTCTGATATTCGTCTGATATTCGTCTGATATTCGTTTGATATTTATCTGATATTCGTTCGATACTCGTCTGATATTCGTTTGATATTGATCTGATATTCGTTTGATATTCGTCTGATATTCGTTTGATACTCGTCTGATATTCGTCTGATATTCGTATGATATTTGTGATCGCTGTGGCGTAGTGGTAGTGCGTTGGACTGCTACGCAGAGTGTCCGGGGTTCGAATCTCGGCACAGGCAAAATCAAAAAAAAAAAAAGTAGAAAAAATAATTTTTCTACACGGCACCACCTCTTGTCAGGCAATGGCAAACCTACAAGAGTAAAAATTGCTATGAAAAGCTTTTCCTTCGCCGTTCGGATTCGGCTTTAAACTGTAGGTCCCTTCCATTCATGTACAAATATAACACGCACAACATGAGTGGATGCGAAAAGCTCGGCCTAGGCCCTCCATGGGCTGTTGTGCCATCAAAAGTAAGTATTCGTTTGATATTCATCTGATATTCGGTCGATACTCGTCTGATATTCGTTTGATATTGATCTGATATTCGTTTGATATTCGTGTGATATTCGTTTGATACTCGTCTGATATTCGTCTGATATTCGTCTGATATTTGTCTGATATTCGTCTGATATTCGTCTGATATTCGTCTGATATTCGTTTGATACTCGTCTGATATTCGTCTGATATTCGTTTGATACTCGTCTGATATTCGTCTGATATTCGTCTGATATTCGTTTGATATTCGTTTGATACTCGTCTGATATTCGTCTGATATTCGTCTGATATTCGTCTGATATTCGGTCGATATTCGTTTGATATTGATCGGATACTCGTCTGATATTCGTCCGATACTCTTCTGATATTCGTTTGATATTGATCTGATATTCGTCTGAAATTCGTTTGATATATATCTGATATTCGTTCGATACTCGTCTGATACTCGTCTGATATTCGTTTGATATTGATCTGATATTCGTTTGATATTCGTCTGATATTCGGTTGATACTCGTCTGATATTCGTCTGATATTCGTCTGATTTTCGTTTGATATTTATCTGATATTCGGTCAATACTCGTCTGATATTCGTTTGATATTGATCTGATATTCCTTTGATATTCGTCTGATATTCGTTTGATACTCGTCTGATATTCGTCTGATATTCGTTTGATATTCATCTGATATTCGGTCGTTACTCGTCTGATATTCGTTTGATATTGATCTGATATTCGTTTGATATTCGTGTGATATTCGTTTGATACTCGTCTGATACTCGTCTGATATTCGTTTGATATTCGTGTGATATTCATTTGATACTCGTCTGATACTCGTCTGATATTCGTTTGATATTCGTTTGATATTCCTTTAATACTCGTCTGATATTCGTCTGATATTCACCTAATATTCATCTGATATTTGTCCGATACTCGTCTGATATTCGTTTGATATTGATCTGATACTCGTCTGATATTCATTTGATATTCACCTAATATTCATCTGATACTTGTCTGATATTCGTTTGATATTCGACCGATACTCATCTGATATTCGTTTGATATGCGTTTGGTATTCGACAGATCTTCATTTCATAATCGTTTGATATCCGTTTGATATTCGTTTAATATCCGTTTGATATTCGTTTGATATTCGTGTGATATTCATCTGGTATTTGTCCGATACTCGTCTGATATTCGTTTGATATTGACCTGATACTTGTCTGATATTCGTCCGATACTCTTCTGGTATTCATTTGATATTCGTATGATAATCGTCTGATCTTCGTTTAATAATCGTTTGATATTCGTTTGATATTCACCTAATATTAATCTGATACTTGTCTGATATTCGTTTGACATTCACCTGATATTCATTTGATACTCGTTTGATATTCGTCTGGATATTCGCCTGTTATTTGAATATGAAAATTTTAACATTTATTTCCATATTTGTTTTATTAAAAAAGAAAATATAAGCTTTATAAATGAATAATAATAAATAATCATAATAATAAATACTTACCAACTTGAATTAAATTTTAAAAATAGATTTTCTGAGAATTTTGTCCCTTACACATACACACAAACACACAAACACACACACACACATACAAGCATTTCTCAACATATACTCAGTAATTTGCTGCAGGTGCTGAAAAGTTAAATTTCATTTGACTATTAAAACTTTATCCTAGAATGTTGGGCATCTAAGTACTTGCACGCCTCACTACATATGCAGGTGCCTTACAAGCACATAGACACAAAATGACAACAACAAGAACAACAGGCACTACACAACAATGAAATTCAATTAATCACAATGAAACATCCATGAACGAACGAACGAACGAACGAACCAACGAACCGACAAAGTCATATTGCATGGAAGATTTCAAATGTAATTTTTCATTTTCAATTTCCCAAAATTTTTTAATATCAAAACCTACAGCGCTCTACAACAACAAGTCGAATAGACAGTGCGGTAATTGAGCCTGGAGAGGGAGACAGAAACAGTAGGAGAGAGGAAGAGTAGAAGAGAGAGAGAGAGAGTGGGACAGAGAGAGTTAGAGAGTATGACAGCAAGGAAGGCAAGGGGCTTGCAGCAAGAAAACAACAACAGCTGCACATGAAACGAAGCAAGTACAACTCAAAAGAAATGCAATGTTTCTCAATGTTATGCTAACTAAGTGATAAGAACGAAAGAAAAAAACTTTGGAAAAAGATAGAGATGAATGATGTGTACAGAAAGAGACAGCTAGCATGTCTGTCACTTATACAAAACTGTTTTCATTAAAAACAAAACAAAACAAAAGAAAGAAAAAAAAAAAAGATATCAGAGAAATATTAACAACAAACAAAAAAATAAGAAGAGAGATGACGACGATAAGGACATAGGGAAATATAACGAGGCAGTCAGGCAGTGAAGAGAAATGCAAAGCAAAAGGCCTGAACTATAGTGAAAAGCTCACACACACACACACACACACACACACACACACTATTACACTTCTACACTCTAAATCTCATAAGCTAGGGTGTCTGTGAGTGTGTGCGAGTCTGTAGTCTCTGCCTGATAGCGTGTGTCTGTGTGTCAAGCAAACGATTATAAAATCATCATTTATCACATTATGTCAGAAGGACGCTGACGACAACGACAACGACAGCGACAGCGACAATCGCTAGAACGTTGAAGTTGAAAATGAAGATGATGTAAGTAGATTCGAAAGTATACGAGAGTATGTTTGTACATTGTATAAAGACACAAAAATCTAAAAATTGTAAAGCCATGAAATTCGGATCAGCAGAATTTACAGCCTTTCTAGCTTCCCAGCTTCGCCGTAGCTTACACTAGCTCCACTTAGTGTTTGTTGCAGTAGTATGCTGTGTTGATGCTGGAGAAACAATAAAGTTGGCTGAAAGCAATACTCGAACGTGGTACACTCTGCTAGCGAGTATCTTCTCGTGCAGATATGCAGCAATCCCAGAATCACACTATGCGGCATGGAGACACTTTTTAAATGGTTTGTTTCATTGAAACTATTACAACCAAGTGTTACTATTCTTTCTCCCCTTTCAGGCTTTAAAAATCGCTGACGAATTTTAGAAATAAGAAATTTCCAATCAAATTTGTCCCCCTGGTTAAGCTCCTGCTCTCATTTCAGTTCCCTCCAATGGTGAATTGTGCGTGATATATTTTTTTTACATAAATGGAAGGGACATACAGTTTTATACCGAATGCGAAAAGCTCAGCGTAGGACCTCGATGGGCTGTGTTGTACCATTAAAACAAGAAGAAGAAGAAGGAGAAGAAGAAGAAGGGATAGTAAATTCGTCCATGCTGCCACGAATTACTATCCTACGTCAAAATCTTCCATCCTTAAGTAGTAGAAAAAGTAGTGGAAATAAATTTACAATGTAGCATGCCATTATCAATTAAGATCCTTACACGAAATGTCAGTTCTGTCTTGTAAGTAATTCCTGAGATATACGCAGAAAAGCATTAATCCCATATAATATGGGAGGTGCCACGCCCAATTGACAAATTTGACCTTTATATACAATCAATCTGGATCTGTCAATATCAGAACGTTTTTATGTATAAAGAAGATGACGATCAGGAATTCTTCAGAACAGTTTTCAATAGTCTTTTCTCAGAATTTTTCATCATTAGTTGATTCCAAGTGATTCAAATTCCATCTGATATGAAATCGTTGGATCTAATTTATTTGCGGCTTGAAATTATTTCATTCATTTAGCTGGGCACTAAAATCGATGATCGGTCTTGGCCGCTTCGATAAAGCTTCGCCAGTCGCCTCTGCTATGGGCGCACTGGCGCCAATTGATAAGGGCAAGCGCAGTCAGGTCGCTCTGTAATTGGTCTTTCTAACAGAGATTAGGACATCCTCTTCTGCGTGTTCCTCCACCGTGGCTTGAATAAAACACCCTTCAAGCCGCAGCTTTTTCTTCCATTAGCCCAGCCAGTGAAGCCGCTGAATTTTTAAAACGCTTGGCGGGTATTTGACTTAATTTCCTCAAGGAATAACTTCAACTTCAGTTGGTTTGACTTTCGCTGACTTGAATCCCATTTGACATATTGTTGCGGTCAAAATTTATAAAATTTGTTAAATAGTGTACGCTATGTGGTGAAAATAAGTAGCTGCACTGCTGCCAGCTGCTGACGATGATGTTGATGATGATGATGATGATGTAAAAATAAAAGAATAAGAAAAGGGAATGAGAGAACAAATTTCCAACGTTAACATTAAGCGTGATGAACTGTCTAAGTATGTGTGAGTGAGTGACTGAGTGAGCATGCGAGAGAGTGGGTGAGTGAGTATGTAATAAGAGATTGCTAACACAAACACACGTGCATGAACACATTACACACATACATACATACATGAACACATTCAAAATTCGTGTCAAATCTAAATTCGCATTTATATGTATGTAGGAAGATGCTGCTGTTGTTGTTGTTCTTGTTGTTATTATTTTGGGTTGCAGTGCTGCTACATTTTTCGTCACTCTACTCCCGTCTTTCCTGCTGCTTTCCTGCCCAACCGCTTGCTTCACTGGTCCTGCTGATGTTGTTATTGCTATTGCAACGCAACATGCTTGATGCCTTCCGGCAGCAACATGTCAATTCGACAGAAAGCAATTTGTCATTCAGTTGCGATTGACAGTTGACAATTTTTGCAAACGTTTGCAAAAACAAAAAACGAAGAAAAACAAAACAACAAAAACTATCACGCAAATGCGCCGCCAGGGTGAATGGATGCCAGAGAAAGGTAAAGGAAATGCTTTTAATTGCTAAAAACAATGCAGCGACAGTAGAAGCAATAACGTCAACAACAACAACAACAACAACAACAACAACAACAACAACAACAACAACAACAACAACAACAACAACAGCAAGGAAAACTACAACGCCAACAAATTGCTAATAATAATCTGCGATAACATTTTGCACTTGCGGCAAGAAAATGTCAAAAAGCTAACAACACTTTTCTTTAGCAACAACAACAATAACAATAACAACAACAGCAGAAACAACAACAACGAACGAACAGCTAACGTTGAACGACGCTGAAGAATTAATTTCCGATATTCAATTGAGCTTGTGAGAGTTTTGTAAATACTTGGTTCGATGGTGTTGTTGCTGCTGTTGTTGTAGTTATTAACATTCATCAAATTGTAAATTGATATTGTTGCTTGTTGCCCTTTCGCCCTTTCTCGCTCTCGCCCCGCCTTCAAGTCAGCTCAATTGTCCCATCTCACTTTGTCGTTCATTGTTGAAGTGTCTGTCACTTGTTTTCTGGTCAAAGTTGACAGCCTTTATTTATGTCAAGTTAACAATGATTTTAGATTCGATCGAAAGTGTCAACATTGGCCTACCCGCTCTATCACTCTCTCACTGTCTCACTCTCTCACTCTCTCACTCTCTCACTCTCTCACTCTCTCACTCTCTCACTCTCTCATACGCTTGCTCACTGTTACTTGTTGCATAAGTCAAGGTTGTTGCTTGTTGTTGCTTGGTTGGCCGGTTCATTAGCTCTGCATGCTGGTTTTATTATTATTCTGTGTATGTACATAAATAATCAGCCTGCTGCTACCTGATATTTAGCACACTAGGGCTTACCATATGTAACTACCTAAGTAAGTACTACATGTAGCCAGCTTCTTGTTGCTTACACGAGTCTGTGACATAATAATTTACGACAATTGCTGTGAAACCACAAGTGTATTATTTGTCCTGTGTCCATGTCTTTCGCTCTCTCGCTCTCTCGCTCGCTCTCTCTCTCTCTCTATCTCTGTCTCGGTCTCAATATACGAGGATGCTTAAATGTATAAATTATTATGTATCGAATGTGTTTGAGTTAATATTGACATTGGTAAGCTGAAGTCATTTAAATTTGTTCATTATATTCCGACATACGAGTACATATACATACATCGATAGGTATATCGATAGGTTAAGGCGGTGAATAATTGCTGTGACTTAAATCAATGAAATGTGAATTTGTGCTGGTGAAGTATGCTATCTCTGTAAACTGCCTACACTAGAAAAAAGTGAGGAGTAAACTGTACTGCTTCTGCTTATTATTAACTATTTTCAGTCATAGTTTTCAGTCAAAGCCGCAGTAAAGTATCCCATTTATATCCAAAGCGTTAGAATCGTTACTTAGTCAACCAATTAACACACATTTGAGTAAAAATAGTTATATAACTGAAAGGCAATCAGGCTTTAGGGAAAAACATAGTTGTATTACTGCTCTAGTTGATGTAATTGAAGACTTACGTTCTAGCATAGATGACAATAAAGTTGGGTCCTTAGTTCTGTTAGATCACTCCAAGGCTTTCGATACAGTCGACCATAATATTTTGGAGACAAAACTAATTAAATTATTTAACTTCTCGCCATCTGCGACGAATCTTATTGCGTCATATCTTTCCAATAGGTCACAAGCTGTCTTCGCCAATAACTGTTCATCAGTCTTTCTACTCATTCTAAGAGGTGTTCCTCAAGGTTCTGTCTTGGGTCCCCTTTTTTTTTTTCTATGTACATAAATGACCTACCTAGTGTTTTGAAAAACTGTAAGATCCATATGTACGCAGATGACGTCCAGTTGTACGTCAACTGTAAGCGTGAGAACCTCTATGACTGCATCAACAATCTGAATAGTGTTCTTGAAAACATTGGTAATTGGGCAATAAAAAACGGCTTAAGCCTTAATCCAGCAAAGTCAAAATGCTTAGTAATAGCGAAGAAAATCATTGACATTTCCACTGCCCCTAACCTTTCATTAAACGGAAGCAATATTGAATACGTAGACTCTGCAAAATATCTAGGGGTAACCTTCAACAGAACTCTAACTTGGAATAGCCACATAAGTAACACGGTTGGAAAAGTCTACAGCATGCTTCGTGTTCTTTGGACGACGCAGTACTTTACTCCTCTTCATATTCGAATGCTACTTGCTAAAGCATATCTCATACCAACAATGCTATATGGCTGCGAAATATTTGCAAACTGTGATAGTCTAAGTAAAAATAAATTAAATATTCTTTACAATAACATTGTTCGTTATGTGTTTGGACTAAAACGAAGAGATCATGTTTCCCAGTTTGCTAAAAGAATCCATGGCTTAACCTTTGATAACTTACTGAACTATCGAAAGCTTTTATTGTTGCATAAAATTATATGTAATGCAGAACCCACTTATTTGTTTTCGAGATTAAACTTTTCTATATCCAATCGAACTAATATGATTAACTGTTTACGTGTTTCTTGTTTAACGTCTGAAAGGCAGTTTTTTGTACACTCTGTTCGTCCTTGGAATGCACTTCCTAATAGTTTAAGATCTGGTAATAATGCTGGGCAATTCAAAAATAAACTATTTCTTCGCTGTAATAGGAAATAATGAAATATATCATGTTATTAAAATTTTTTACGAATAGATGAATAGAAGTTTAATGTTTAATTTTAAAGTAAAGTTTAAATTTGTATGTCATGCAATATATATTATAAGTCGTATTTAATCTTGTTTACGCTACATGCTGCCGGTACTGCTAATAAGGTTTTAAGCTTTGTTGTGCCGGTTTTCGAAAAAATAAATAAATAAAATAAATAAATAAATAAATAAAATAAATAAATAAATAAATAAAATAAATAAATATTGAAACCGAAACAAAGTTAAGAAAAAAGCCTTTTCAATAGCTTTAAACACTTTAAATAACCCATTTTATGAGTTAACAAAACTAGTGTTGTTGTTTGTTAAGTTTTAAAAAGTCATTGAAGTACCTAACTCCGTACAGAGTTATATTAAAATGACTCAAAGCGTAAGAGGAACCTTTCAATGTTTGAGTCTTTAATTTGAAAAACGTAGTTTTGCAGTTTTGAAGTTTTGAGTGGTAAAGCTAACTTCGTGACGAATTATATTACATTAACATTGCAGAAGAGTAATTTTGGCATGCTTCAAAAAGTTAAATGACTTATAATACTAACATTTTGATTAGTAAAATTTAAATTTACCTTCCAATACAAACAAGAATCAAAAACCATATAAATTTAACCCACCGTTGAATGAAAAATGTGTTTAGGGTATACTCGTATAAAGTTCGGTCGTGCGCGAACTTCGCTTTCGGTATCTGTTTATTTGACTTGTTTTGCAATTTGCATCTGCTCCGCATAAGTTTTTATTTAAATCACTGCTGAGCAAAATGGAACTTTTCAGAAAGGTTGCATTATGTGCCACATTTCGCTTGGTATTTGTTTTAAAGGGTAAACTTTAGATTGAACAATTTTCTGAAGGGAAAATTCTTATTTGACTTGGCTCGCAGCTTACATTGACTCCGCATAGGTTTGTACTTAACTCACTGCGGAGTTAATCCAAATTTACAAAACGGCTGCATTAACGCTTGTTGCATTGTTATTGTTTTGAAGAGTAATGAAAAAGGAGAGCAACCACAAAAAGAGAAAAATTCATTTAGAAAAACTTTAACTGACTCTTTTTCAGGTATGATTTTCACTTTTATATTGAAAGGGTTATGCGAAACTCATTAGAAAAAACGAGAATGTTTGGGAGAAAACTTTTAAGAAAGTGATGAAATTTTTGTAATGAACTTTCATTATGTGGATAAATCTTTGAGAGTGAACTTCTTGTCATATTAATGAATATTTTGTTGCAGAATTTCGTGATTATTGCAATAATGTGATGGATTTTAGGAAGCAGCTGCCCTCGTATTAATGAATATATGTGAGAAAACTTTCATCTTCTTGAAGTTCTCATCATTGGAAGAAATCTGTCATCAAATGTCTTCACGAATCTTTACATTTTCGTTAATTCCAAACTAAATGACATTCACCCCAGTTCTCTTTATCGTTTTTTTGTTTTTTTATAAGTTTTGTTGAATTTCTACTTTAGCATAATGCACATTGATGATGACTCCATTTGCTTCGTCTTTCGCTGCTGCTACTGGAACTGACTCTTGTTCTGCTGCTGATCTGATTCTAAATTCCTCAAAGATGATAATGACAAAGTCAAACTAACTTTTCCTTGCTACCAAATTGATACTTTACTTGTATCTGCAGCAGCAGGGCTGAGCGTAATCAAAACTTTTGCAAAAGTAGCAGCAGCAAGAACAGCAACAGTAGCCGCAGTTAGTTAATGCCGCCCAGGAGTTTTTTATGCGCTCTCCCTTTCTCTGTCTCATTTTCCTGTATTTTCTGTGCATTTGTATGCCCTTTTAGTTTACATTCCGTGCCAAATGTTTAATGGAATAAAGTTTATATTCAATTACGACACTAAGAAGTGACTTTTCCACGATGCTTTTTGCCCAGCTCCTCGTTGTAGAACCCATTGATTTTCTAATGCTGATACTGTTGCTACTGCTGCCTCTGCCAGAACTCTTGCAAACTGTTTATTTCATGGCGCTTTGTATGCTGTGTGTGTTTCTTCGCTTAAATTCTGTTCAATAGAAGCTATTGCTACGGAGACTATCACTGCCATACTTCGGCACAGCAATTGCATGCATATCATGACAGCATCGTCAACGTGTGTACGGTATGTTGTGATACGAAAGTTTGTCACGGAAATTTACTAGTTATGGTATCAGGAGTTTTTCTGTCTGTCTGCACTGCTGTTCACTTGCAATAAGTGCAATAAGTCAATATTCACCACTGCTTTCATCACCCACTTTCACATCACACACTTGCTACATACTCTTAGTTTAACATCCATCCTCTCTGCTTCTCTCTCTCTTTCTCTTTATTTCTTCTACTCAATCTTGTCATTTTCCTACATCAAATTTCTATGTATGCAAATGCGAAAAACTCAACCATTTTATTTTTTTTTTTTTTTGTTGAGAACTGAAACAGTGTCTGCCTGCTGCTGTCAATTTTTCAGCAGCAGGAGCCGAGTCAAGCAAATCTAGAGAGCAGTGACTGTCACATGTGGCTGACGCTTTATGGCAATCGACATGGTTGTGATTGTTGTTGTTTGTGTTATGCCGGTCTCAATAGTATGCTTCATTGAACTTCTCCATTTTAAATGTCAACAACACTTTACGTTTTAGTGCAGTTGTCTTTGTTGCTGTTGCTGCTGTTGTTGTTTTTTTTAGTTGAAATGCTAGTTATGTGAATGAGTACACGGTAGTTGTTGTTGCTATATTTCGATTTTAATCTCTCTGCAAATTGAGTATAATTTGAAAATTTCTTCTATTTGATCTCTTTGATGTTGAGAATGCAGTATCATATTAAAATTGCATTAAACTGTATTGCTTATTCACTCACTCGTACAGTGCAATCGGGGTATAAATTGAATTGAGATTGGCAAAGAGTACGCAAATTCTATTATTGTCATCATAGATCAGTGTGACCAACAAATTTTAAAATAAAAACTAAATAGTTCTAAAAAAAGCTAAAACTGGTTAAATCATTAAATCTTAAAAAAAAATTTATAAAAAAAAAACAATAAGACAAAAAAGCTAAATGCAAAAAATTATCGCAAATTATATATTTATTTATTGATTTCTGCTAATTTACAAATTTAGTTGTGAAGTATGTATAGATAAGTGTGGGTAACGAGGTCATATGGTATGCATGTATACACTAGAGAGGATGAATTTTGTAATCCCCATCATGACATTGCTTTTTGAGAAAAGGGTTTATCCCAATATATTTGACTTTAACAAAATTTCACATTTATTTATAAATTTTTACTAACTTTTGCCCCCGTCGATTATTTTAAGTATAAATTGAGTTTCAAAAATGGATATTTTGGCGCATGGAGTCCTCGTACAGAAAATTTCAACCAAATCCGTCAGTCCTTTTACAGTTCGCTAGTACAAGAGAAAATTCAACTTCTCTCCGAGTGGCACACTCTCAGGAACAAATTTTAGAACCCGATTAATGACAGATATGAATTCCCTGGTACATAAAAGGAAAATCTAACATTCATTCCTAAATTGGGGCGTCTCGTCGTTTATGTGTCAAAACTGATATTTTTGTATGAACCTAAGAGAGTTTTGACAGATAAATGACGCTGGCGTTTCAATTTTGGTATCACTCTAAGAACAAGATGAAAGCCAACAATTTTTTCGTATTATAAATAATAATAATCATTGTTAGTAGTAAGAAACAAAATTTAGAGTAATTTCGCCCATTTTTTTAAGCGAAAAAGAGGCTAAGAGCTAAATTGTGGATTCTTACAACTATATGCAAAAAATAAAGGCTAAATCTAGACTCTAAAAGATTGAAATGGTCTAGTTTGATGTAAATCTGAGAAAGCCGACGTCTCTTCATACGAAAAAAGCTCGACCCCGACGTCACACATCACACTAGGCCAAAATTGTAAAAAAAACAGGTCCCAAGAAAAATACATGAAATTCAAGGACACTGATTATAGATCAAGATTGCAAAACAACAAAACGGCTTCTTCAGAATGGTGGAAAAATATGGATAAAAATTAATTTAGTGACTTAAAAATTACCGTTGATGGGTCCATGAAATCACTGATCACATATTCGATATCTTTTTTTCAAAATCATGGCGCAATAATTGTTACAAAAAAGTAAATTTATGTACATAAAAATAATTTCGAAAAAACAAAAAGAAAATGGAGCCTTAGTAGATAGAAAAAAAATAACTTTTTTCGCATAATTTTTATGGTTTTAGCATTGCAGTAAAGTCACGATAAACAGAGTTGAAGCAGGGATAGTGGATGATAATGCTGAGAACTCTCCTATCAATATAATATGAGAGTGTATTAAGGCTCTTACTTACTTACTTAACTGGCACTACAACCGATGATCGGTCTTGGCCGCCTCTACAAAGCTTCGCCAGTCGCCTCTGCTTAGCGCGCGCTGGCGCCAGTTGGCCTGCATTTGGCCCTGCACTTGGCCTTTCCATTAGGACATCCCCTTCTGCGTGTTCCTCCACAGTGGTTCGAATATAACACCCTTCTACCCGGAGCGCTTTCTTCCATTCGCTCAACATGACCCAGCCAGCGAAGCCGCTGGAACAGCTCATACAGCTCATCGTTCCATCTTATTCGATACACGTTGTCCACGCTTACTGGACCGTAGATCTTACGGAGTATCTGCCTCTCGGACGCTCATCATTGAGAGGGTGGGAAGGATGAGGGACTTATAGAGCGTTATTTTCGTTGGTCGAGAGAGGGCTCTACTTCTCAATTGCCTACTGAGCCCGTAGGCTAAGGCTCGCTCTAACAAGTTTTGTCATTTTATTTTAGAACTTTAATTCTGAGGGTCTGGTCATCTTTTTGATTTCACCACAATTTACGTCGACTCTCCCAGTTTTATCTTATTTGCTCTATGCTTGACTTATGACAGACAATCTCTTGTGCTTTTCGCTCGCTCTTTCTCTCTCTCTCTCTCTCTCTCTCACTCTGTGCCTTTATTTCCATAGATCTTTGTATGTATTAAGTGTTCTAAAATTATTAATGCCAGATGATAATCAGAAAACGTCAATTCATACGAAATTAAATCAAACTGTCCCAGACAATTTAATCAAACTCAAATCTATTCTTAAAGCAATAAACACTAAATAGACACGTTCCATAGCTCAATTCAAAATTGGAATTGCCATCCACATACATGTAAAAAAACTCATATTATTTCGATACACACATACTACATACACACATACATACATGCATACATATAGAATGTAATGGTAATATATTAAATTGACGCATTAAGTCAAGTCATTATTATAGCGACACTTGAGAAATTTTTTGCTATTGTCGACAACAAAAAAACACTAAGCAAAAAATATGAAAAACTATGAGTAAAAAAAAAAAATAAAATATGGCAAAAAGGTTTCCACTCAACTTAAAGTAGTTAGATTGGTGTCATTGTGTCGTTAGCGTGACGCCATGTTCAAGCAGCAGCAGCAGACGACACTTGCACACACATACATACACACTTATACTTGCTCTCTCTCTTACTATGGTATACATAGATGCTATATATGATATGTGTATGTATAGCTATTCTGATTTACGTTTAATATTGCAGCCCAGTTAAAGCAGCATTGACGAGGGTATGAAAAGTTTGCTTCTAGGAAAATGCAGAAATGTGATAGCAACTTGTGGTTGCCTTCGCTTAACTGACAGACATTTCCAAGTACTTGAAATGATTTCAGTTTAGAGACACACCCACACACACACACACACACACACACACACACACACACACACACACACACACACACACACTCGCACACAAACTCAGATTACATGATGTTGTGGGTGCTGGCTGAAAACGATAATGAAATTGTACGAGTTAAGTTAGATTCAAAGAATATTCTGATGTAATTTTGTTATTTAGTAAATAAGTATATGCAAATATAGTGAAATTGCAAGCAGAAATCATTGATTGCAATGAATGAAATGAACCAAACCTGAAGACTGGGTAAAAACTGGAGTCCTTGGCATTTGAGTGGTTGGAAAAAAACAGTTGGTTAAAATTCCCTTTTCAATTACGTACGAGAAATATGATGATTTTTCTTATGGATCTTAAATTATATTTTTTGTAAGTAAATCGATTAAAATTAAAAAGAAAAAAAAAAGGTTTCGCCATTTCGATTTTTAAAAATTCAAACTTATAATTCTAATCAGCGAACTCAAGAAATTTCAAATACTGGTTTTAAAGAAAATCGGGTTATATATTATAGAAAAGTCTATTGGGACCGCCATTTTGTTTATGAAAATCAGCGACCTCCTTATAACTTTCAAAAATAAATTTTCGTAGAAATCGGGTGACATTTTAGAAAAACTATCGTAAAATTTGATGGGCCATTTTATTTTTGTCGAAAAAAATGTTTAAATACCAACTTTCATAAAAATCGTCTAATATTTTGAGAAAAAGATAAATATCTGCCATATTGGAATGTTCATTTCGATTTCGAAAAATCCAAGCTCAAATTCCCAATCAACGACATCTAAAACTTTTGTATGCATATCAGTTTTCATGAGAATCGTCGGATTGTTGTTTGGAAAAATGTTCCGCCATCTTGGAGTCACCATTTTGTTTTCCGAAATCATAGATCTCGATTCATAATTAACGACCTTTGAAACTTTTGAATACCAATTTTCGTCAAAATCGAACTTTTTAGCAAAATGTTCCGACACATTGCAGCCGGCATAACCACCCTGTATTTGGTTTGTCTCGATCATGTCTACGAATTCCCTATCCGAAAGAGAAAAACTAATGCTTATTTTTAACTTTTACATGTGCGAGGTGTGTCACAAAAAGTGAGTTTACTAATATGAAAAGAAAAAAATATTCAGCCGCCATCAATTTGAAAGGAAATCCATAGTAATTTGACCTGACTCTTCCAAATCAAATAAAAGAACCTGCTTTAAAGTTCCATAAGGCTTCAAGAAGGCTCTAAGGGAACTTTGATTGTTTCAATTTGAAAATTTTGGCATTTGGCATCCTTTAAACATAAGTCTAAGTTTACTAAAGCTTCTATTTTTTTTTTTTACCTCAAATTACTATGAACTTAAGTGAATTTATTGTGTAGCATATGCGATGCCAATAATGATGATGATGCTGATGCTAAGAAGTTGATGATATTCATCGACACAGCAGCGTATGACGATAGTTAACTTCTATGTATACCATACTTTGAAATTCTACATACATACATACATATGTACATACATATGTACATGGCAGCAAAAGTTATTGAAATTGATAGTTGTGGCAGAGTGTGATGAACAGACTGCGGCATTAATGTAAGTGTACGAGTATATACTTATTTTATATATACTTATACATATATAAAGTATGTAAGTAGTTAATAGTTTTCTTTTCAAATTATAAGGATGATATAAGCATTAGGGTTAAATTTGCGAAAGAGAGAGAGAGAGAGAAGGAGCGAAATGAAAATTACGTTAGATACTCTCAACACAGTAGGAATGAAATGAAATCCGTTATCCTCTCAATGCAATAGAAATACTTAGAATATGTTTACCTCTCTCTCTCTCGCTCTGTTTTTTTTTTATAGAAGTGAGCGTGTATGTGTGTGTAAACCTGACTGAAAATGAGCCGATTATATCTGAAGATTAAAATGCTCTCGCGCATGCCACTACCGTAAACGAAATGAAGTACTATATACTCTTGCCCAGAGATGAGCTCGAAACCGTTATGTTCACTTGCAAGGGCCCAACAATGCTCTCAACCAGTGTTCGGCAAATTAACACATTCAAACAGTGGTCGTTGTGTTTGGTCGCTGAGTTTTTTCTTAGTGCACTTTGCGAAATCATAATAACGTTACGCTCTTTGGTTTTGCATTTCCACATGCATGTGGAATATGAATTCGGCAGTCATCGTGTATTGCTCGTGCGAGCTCGGCTACTTATTTTTCTTAGTGCCGAACACTGCTCTAAACCATACATAAAGTGTAAAAGATGGAAGATCACTACGCTCTAAGCCAGTGTCATCCAAAACACACACAATCAAATTTTGCGCATATGTTAAGTGATAAGAAGACTCGTTACGAGACAGAATAGACTGGGAAAATTTCGATAAATGATTTTCTTATTAAGAAATATTCTTTATCACATAATCGATATTATTTTCAAGAAATATGTACAATCTTTTCTTTTCCACTCTGGACTAAACATTCTCTCAGTGCATTCACATCGACTGAGTGCGTTTCTATGAACAACGATTGCCAACGTCGGTGTGAAAGAGCGACCGACAGCTATTGACGTATGCAACATGTGAAAATACGAGTAAAACAATGTTTAAATGTTCCTATGGGCTGGATAGCATTGCTCGAAACACAATAGAAATATAATAATCTTCGCTCTCTCACTCTCTCACTCCCTCAATCTCCCTCTCTCTCTCTCTCTCTCTATAGTAGTGTGCGTGTATATATGGTGGATCAAGAGGCTGTTATTTTACAAAGGTAAGACAGAAAAGGTGTAGGGAGATGGTAGAAATTGAAATGGATTGGGTTTCTATCTCTCTCTCTCTCTCTTTCTCTGTATATATCGAAAGGCTGTGGGGAAGCAAATGTGAGACGGAGCAGTTGTTGATAGAAGATAGGGAGAGAGTAACGGAATAAAAAAATTAAAGAACGTTTCACTTCTTCAGTGTTTAGCGGCTAGACGTTTACTTGTCTTTAAATTGGCTTTCCTTCCCATTTTACGACGATAAGCAAATATTCTTGCCCACGTTTTGTTCTGTTTTCTTGGTTTTTTAGGTAGGATTATAGAACATCTCTGTTCAAAGGTAAATTATATAGGTGGGAATGAGGCTACAAAACTTTAGTGGGCGTCTTATTTGTATTTGGTTTTAGCTGGCCGCCTAGTGAGCTGGAAGTTTGGTCTATGAATGTTTCTTACCCGGAGTCTATTTGGAGGGGCAGTGGCAATGCGCTCCTGAATAGAAGTAAGTAGCAATGTTATAGTTCAGGATACTACCTTTCAAATCCAGAGCACATTAGAAGAAGGTCGGTGAGAAATTCCAGAATTACACTATTGCTCATGAAAATCATCTTTACTTCCTTTAATCGTTCCACAGGGAAAAGCTTCGCCGCCAAAGGGTTACGAGTTAACGTTTGATTTAAAGAAAATTTAAGTTATACCTCAAAGAAACTGAACTTAAAAGCATTTCGCTCACCGTAAATATTTGTAGTCGATGCATGCTACAACGTATTATGTTGTTATGATGGCTTGTCTGTCTGTCGCATGCATTCTTATATGCTACTCACTCAGCTACTGATTCGTGGCACTGGCAATTACGAACGCGTCAATTTAATGAAAGTACAAGATGTAAGCTATTTTGCATAACAAGAATATAATTGATTTGTCTTTCATGTTACACACACACACACACACACACACACAAACATACACACACACACACACACAAACATACACACACACACACGCCGGCACTCATTTGATAGATAAAAGTTTAAGTTTCTAGGGAGAGTTTTACATGCAATATTTGATGTTTCATTTAAGTTGAAACTAAATCGGAAGAAAGGAAGAAATCTAAAAGTAGTTTTGTACAAAAGATTTTGAAATTTTTTTAATACATACATACGAGTATTAATTACAAAAATTTTCGATAGTAACTGAGTAAGAACTGTACATAAAAGAGCTGCAAAGAACCTTAGATGAACGAGTACCGTTTGAAAACCCTCTCTGAACCTTAAGGGAACTCGGAGCAATTCAAGAGTAATTCTCTGGAGACTATATGCCCTAGGAGTAACACAACAGCTCTATGGGAACTTCGAAGCTACTTCAAAATTTTAACACCATCTCTTCTTCTAAATTTAGAAATGCATTTTATATTCGTCTTTGAAAGGAGAAACTCGAGCGTCCATCATTCTACGTGACTTGACGTTTGCTTAGTTCTCCAAAAAAAAAGCATACTTATTCTTTCACACTACTGTCATGGATACTTAATCATATGGTGCATAGTTGATGATAATGATTATGAGTAAAATTAATTCAAGTGCTCAATGGAGCAGGTTAATGATATTTAATTTTGTAGAAAATAATAAGTTGTATGTAACTAGTTCCCCAGACAGGAGAACTTCATTGGAATCCAAGAGAGAATCACAGGAGAATTTTTGGTCAACGACACCATGAAGCAGAAAAGTACCGAGCGATATATAAGGAACACACACACACACACACATACACACATACACATTTATATTCAGGCAGCATCACATGCACAGGCACGCGGCGCGTCGTCGTTGTCGTCCTCGTAACGCAATTGAAGCATAAACTACTTGAATATACACACACGTACGTGTGTGTGTGTGTGTGTGAGTGAAAAGATATGAGTGGTGGGTAAGAGGATGGACGTGTGATGACATCACATTCTGAGAGCATCATTTGGTAACAAAGAATGGTACTAGTACACGTGTCTATAATACATACATACTCCCCTATGTGTGTTTGTATGTGTGTGTGTGTGAACCCGTGGGTTGTTCATATATTGTACTTGAAGTTACATGTAATGGAATAACTTGTATGCTACTTTTTTGTTATGTTCTTTTTTTCCTTTTTTTTTTTGGTGAATGCCCTTTAGATTTTTTTTAAAATTGGTGTAGAAGAAGCAGCGTCTGGCGTGCATATGTTTGATATTGATAGTGTAGAAGAAGTGAAGTCGACGAGGACAAGTAGCACGAGGTAGACAAAATGCGAAGTCTGTGCTTGATATCAAGAATTTGAAGTTAGTTTAATGAACTTATAAGAATTTTTTTTACATATGTTTATTTTTAGATTTTAATTTACGTGTTTTTGCAAAAAAATATATAAATAAGTAGATTGTTAACAGGAGGTAAGTAACTAAAAATATATATTTTCATGGAAATAAGCACAATATAAACCAGAAAAAAATGGTATACTGACGAAATAATGAGTGGAGGCCGATTCCTGTTATTTTGATGTTCAAACATCAGTGAGAGGACAGAGAGAGGCTAGTGGCGAAGCTGGGGGCAGCCAAGAGAGCGATCATCGGTTATAGTGTCAACAAAGAAAAGTCATAAGAGGCAAAAGCGATTATCGGTTATAGTAGTTGCGTTTTATTCACCTAGTAGTTTCACTGCTTCTTTCAATGGCACACCTGTCCATGGAGGGCCTAGGTCGAGTTTTTCGCATCCACTCATGTTGTGTGTGTTATATTTTTTGTACATGAATGGAAGGGACTTACAGCTTTCGGATCATGGTGGAACGGATCCGAATGGTAGGCAAAGTGAGATAGCTTTTCTTAGGCATATTTTACTCTTATGTAGGTTTGCCATTGCTTGCTAAGAGCTGGTACCGTGAAGAAAATTTTATTTTTCAAATTTTTTTTTTTTTTTTGATTTTCTCTGTTCCGAGATTTGAACCCCGCACACTCCGACCACACCACGGCGACCACTCACCTAGTAGTTAACCATGTGCGAATAAAACGATCAAGTTGATAAATGTTTTCTGCGTATTCTGCATTGTTATTCACAATGGAACGGTTAAGAGCCTGGCCACACGAGAGCAATAATGCTGCGTAAAAACCGAATTTCTTAGGCGAGAGGGAGACGCATGTTCTCCAAGCTGTAATTTGGTGCTAGGAGACTTTAACAAGCTACACGTGCAATTGCTCTGGTGTGGCCAGGTTTATTGAATTGCCAATCGCTCGTTTGCTAAAAAACTAAACAAACTAAAAAAAAAAAATAAAAAAATAACAATATAAAAGATCGAGTATCGTCAGAATCAAAAAAATGAATATTCGAAAGGTAAATGCAGAGCAAAGAGAATTTTTTTTGATTAGAAGAATAAAATCCAAATAATTGCAGCACTAGCATAAATATTTATTCATACACTGAAAGAAAAATCATGCAACTTGAAGAAAGAAATATTAAAATTTAGTCTAGCTGAGATTCCAATTTCTGATTCACTGAGGTAAACTTTCCTTCTTTACTTTACTTTTGATGGCACAACAACCCATGGAGGGCCTAGGCCGAGCTTTTCGCTTTTCGCATCCACTCATGTTATGCGTCTTATATTTGTACATGAATGGAAGGAACCTACAGTTTAATGCCGAATCCGAACGGCGAAGTGAAAAGCTTTTCATAGGCAATTTTTACTCTTGTAGGTTTGCCATTGCCTGCCAAGAGGTGGTGCCGGGTAGAAAAATTATCTTTTCTACTTTTTGATTTTGCATGTGCCGAGATTCGAACTCCGGACACTCTGCGTAGCAGTCCAACGCACTACCACTACGCCACAGCGACCTTCTGTTGTCTTAAATCTTTCAGTATAACTTCAAATTCTAATCAATTTCCGATTGAAATTGAATACAATCCCGAACAATTTCATGCGCTGTGATTTCCATTTCCATTTCGATTTAATTTTGCTTTCAATATTATGGTAATTAGCATTTAATTTCTAACTTTTCAGCATGATTTTAACTTTCATCTTATATGCAGACTTATAGCTACAGAAGCTGCTGCATGGTTACTTAGTGTAGCTATATCTTCATCTTCATCGTCAACATCAACATCATTGATGAACAACATCAGAATCTGTATAGTAACTAAAATCATAATGCATGCTAAGATTGCAAGAGAAAATCGAGAGAAACGTAAAACGAATTTCGAAATCAAACCAGAAATATACATATCGCTCGTTTGTAGCAAGACTGTCATAACTCAAAAACATATATTACGAGAAAAATGCATTTAAGCTTTCTAATTTACCTGCAACTCCATACAATTGATAGCGATAAATACTTTTCTCACGTGAAAAGTTTATAGGAAACAGTTATGATTTTTTTGCAAAGAATAAAAAACTACATAATTAACAGTTATTTCTGTAAACTTAACTCGAAAATTATGTTTTTTGATTTATGACAGTCTTGCACCAAACGAGCATTTTGTACATACATGTAAAAAGCGATGCAAGAAGATAAACCTAGAACGGACGTTTCGCTTGTATGACGGGGAAAAAACATGAGAATGAAAATATCCCAAGGATGTTGGTGACGTTGTTGGTGAAGAATTGAACGTGCTTCAAAAAAAAAAAAAAAGAAATGGGGAAAGAAAAAAGAGGGGAGAGAAAGAAGCCAAAAGATATTAATATCTCTTAAACGTACAAAACGAAATAAATGCGCTCTCACACACACACACACACACACACACACACACACATACGCTGACGAAATAAGTCGAAAATCAGAGAGAAGAACACAGTTGCAATGGCAGTGCTGCCGCTGCGGAGCAACTGTAACAAATTATACATACACACACACACGCACTCAACTCGCATGGATTTCACTACCGCGGCTGCTCTCTCTCTCTCTTTTTCTTATTGCTTGTGCAATGGATACTCGCACACATTTTCACACATACATATATACACATTCATACATATGTACGAGAAATTTCTAAACATAAATTCTATGATTCTTTTGCTTGAAGGGAAAATTATTACCCGCAAGATTTCGTGATTAAACTAGCAGCTACGCTTTATAAATCGCAAGCTCATCGCGAAGATTACACACACACATACATACATAGACAGTGCTCAGGCCGATCTACACACGTGCTCACACTCACCCACTTTTGTGTGTATGTGTGTTGGTATGACACGCAAAATGGCTGACTGGAATGGAATGGCACAATTCAAATCGAAACTTGTGATTGACGATGGAAGCTAGAAGGAGTAGAGGAAGAGAGCAGTAGGAAAAGTGAGCAGGTAATTGGGGGTGAGGGTTAGGGCATGGAGGACAACACCAGAAACGAGCTATGGGCAAAAAAAGCACAGCAGAGCAATCATTAGGTCGGACAGTAAAACAGACAAATGAATGAATGACGATGGTGGTGGATGATGGTGGTAGCAGGTTGGTTGGATGGTTGGTTGCTTGCTTGATTCGTAAAGGTTATAACGGATGATTGCTTCGTAGTTGATTTTAGCTTTTGATCTTTTGATTTTTCCAGCCAAATGCATTTTGCTCATAAAATGCTTCTGCATGCATGTATGAGAATCTTAGTGTGTGCGTCTGTGTAACAAATGCGTGTATTCCGTGTATTGTTTCTCCGTGTATGCGTGCGTGTGCGCCTGAGTCGTAGCTGTTGTTACCATTTGGTGTGCGCTTAATTGCGGTAAGGGATTGAGTTTTGTTTTTGTTTTCTTCTTTTGCTAAAGTAGAGTTGCCATAGCTTTGGAAAACTCATTGGTTTGGTCTTCGTTTTTTTTCTTGGATTTTTTCATTCACAGCTTTATCTCATGGTGTCGAGATCTTAAGTGCGCCATCACTTGAACAAAGTCGTCGTGGAGAAACGAGTTTTTGTTAGAGCACTGCGCTTGGTGGAGGACTGATCACGATTGAAAACTGAGCTCGATGCAGTATCTGGCTGCTTGAAAAACTGGGCTTGTGGTAGAAATGATTAGCAAACTAGATTCGATGAAAAATTAAAGATAGAGTGTGAATATTGATCTTAGATAACCGGGGTCGACGGCTAGAAAGGACAGTTGTCATTGGAAAACTGTGCTCTTTGGAGAAATTAATTTTGAAGAGAACTTGATCCGTTGGAGAACTGGTATCGTTTATAAACTGTACTCGTTACAAAACCGGGATCGTTGGATAAAGAGGCTCGTTGGTGAACTAGGATCGCAAATGAATTGGAGTCGTTGGATAATTGGGCTCGCTGAAGAAATAAGCTTCCCAAAGAAATAGGCTAGTTGAAAGAATGTGATCTCTGAAAAAATGGCCCCATTAGGAATCTGAGTTGCCGAAATCATTAGTTAAAGAGGCTCGTTGGTGAATTGGAATGGTTGCAGAACCGATTTCATTGGGGAACTATGTTAATTTATGAACTTTCCTCCTTAGAGAATTGAATTAGTGGACTGAAGATAACTCGAAAAACTGGGCTCGTTGGAGAAAAAATTGGAGGTAGAAGCTCAATAATGAACTGGCCTTATGAGAGAACTGGTCTCCTTCCAGGACTGGGCCCGGTAGAAATAATCAAGCTCGTTGGATGCATGGGTTCGTTGGCGAACTGGGCTCCAACTGGTTAGTGAACTGGGATCATAAGAGGATCAAGCTGGTTGTTCTTGCTGAATAATTGGACTAATTGAAACACAGAGCTCGTCAACGACGTGGTTTCGCCGAAGTATTAGGCTCCTTCATTCGGTAAAGAATTGGGCTCGCTGGAGAACTGAGCTCGTTGACAAAGTGGAATCGTCGGAGAACTGAGCTCGCTGAAAATTGCGCTCTTTTATGACCTTAACTCTTTGAATGCAGATCTAAAATAATTTTGGATTTGAGGACTGAAGGCCTGCCAGAATAATAGATTTGATTGCTTGTAGGATTTTAGAGTAAAAAGTTAAAGTCGAACTCAATTAGCTTTTCTCAAAACCTCTAGATTGCCAGATTCAAAAGTTCTGGCTAAGCAATGAACTACCCCGATGAGTCTCAAAATATCTCAGAGGTCCCGAGAATAAGTGCTAGTTTGAGGTATCAGTAGGTTGGGGATCGATTCGCACACAAGGACAAATTTCTTAAAAAGTTTATGACTAATCAAGCAAATTTCATATTAACTTAAAACCTTAGCTCTTTCTGAAAAACGTTTTTCCAACGTACCAGCATTCTTTAAGTTCAAAAACCCTGGCAACTCTTATTTCTACCGCCACATTCTGTCAGATTCTCAATCAGAGAATTACACAAAAGCAAAAGCAATAATAAAACAAAAAGAAAGCTAGGCAAAAAAAAAAAACAAGCAGAGAAGAAATCCACAACCACAAATCCGCTTTAATGAAAAATTATTCCGAACGTAAGCATTCGGAATGCAACGAGAGGCCAAACAGCAGAAGCTGCAATACGAATGCGAAATACAAATGCGAAACTGAAGGGGAATGCGAATGTGTGTGTGTATGTGTGTGTGCGTCGTGTGTGCCTGAGTGTGTGTGTGCATGTGAATTTTGAATGAATGCGGATTTTGTGAATGCAAAATGAGAATCAGTGAAAATAAATCTGATGCAAAACGCTGTCAGTTGCAGGCAGTCGTCGCTGGCAGTCGCATTCCCAGTCACACAGAGTTTGAGAGTTTTTATGTCCATAAAGCGTGCATGCAGAAATGAAGGCTGACGGTTTGCCTGACAGTGTTGCCATTGCTGCCATTTTCCGAAATGTCTGCCTGAGCCTTTGTCGGTGTGCGTGTCTGTCTGCCTGCCTGCCTGCCTGACTGCCTGCCTGACTGCCTGACTGCTGCGATGCCTGAAAGCCCTGCCTGCTGCAACCATGTATGGCAGTCAAATGGTGTTCTGCAGTTATGCTAAAGTATAGCAGCGAGAGAGATGCGTGAGCGAGACAGGCACCAAGGACAACAATAGCAATGCGGCAGGCGGAGCGACAAAAGGACAGACAGACCAACATTTAGCACACGCGGAATGCAATCAAATGAATTTCGTCTTTGTTTCTTTTGAATTTTGATTTTAAGGCAATTTTTTTTGTTGCTGTTTTGTTTTTTACTTTTGTGAAAAGCGTGAAAAATTCCCATTTTATTTTTCTACTGTAGTCTTGATAAAAGAAACGAAAAAATCATTCAAACTGAAGCGTGATTTTTAATCGCCCGAAAGAGGCAAGTGCAGGCATGCATGCAAGCCACTGCTATCTGCTTGTCTATTTGAAACTCTCTCTTTCAATCTCTCTCACTCTATCTCACACTCCTTATCTCAATCTCCCTCTCTCTCTCTCTTCATCTGACTCTGTTTGACTGTGTGCCACCTGTCATTCTATATACAATGTCGCAAAGCGAAAGTTTAACTCTTTCAAATTTTTTGGCGCGAATCATCGAGTGAAAATTAAAAAAATTCCGTTAAAATTTTTCATGTTTTTTTCCTATTTTCGATTCTCTCATAATTTTTACTTGGTTATTTTTGTGACATTTGATTTTGGCCTCAACGCAATAACGCACGCGACGTGCATCACCAGCATCGTGAGCTTCCATTTGAAATTCTTCATCGTCATCATGATCTACGCCTCCCTGCCTCCCTGTCTCCCTACCTCCCTGCCTCCCTACCTCCCTGCCTCCCTGCCTCCCTGCCTCCCTCCCCCTCATCATCGCAAAAAAGTTAACGCTTTTGTTTGTGATGGCAGCAAAGGATTAGCGAATACAAATAGAAAAAACAAAACCGAATGAATTCCCAGTTGATGTTCACGCGTTCGCTAATGACTTTGTAGCATGCGATATGTCACTTGCATGAGATAAGCGATATGCCATGAGAGTAACGAGGATAGAAATAAATGCACATGGAGAGAAAGAGAGAAAGTTGAAAACTTTTGATTTTGAATTAAAAGTTCGCTGTCATTTTTATGAATACGTCAAGATAAAGGGTTTTTTTTCTTCTTCTTGTTTTTTTCTTGTTCGCAACATTTTGAGTTTATCAAATTACCGATTTGAGTACTTAAGCTTCGATTTGCTATTAAGCTTATGTGCAATGCAACGATTGTAGCATTGCATTTGTTAAGTGAATACAATAAATTGTGGAAAAATTCAGCTTGGAGAACTGCTGTCTCACAATGTTTTCTAAGCGAGCTTGGCCACACGAGAGCAATTGTGCACGTTTCAGTCTCTTTGCACCAGGTTACTCCTTCGTCTTTTAATGGCACAACAGGAGGGAGGGCACAGGCCAAGCTTTTCGCATACACTCTTGTTGTGCTTGTTATATTTGTATTATTTGGAAGGGACCTACAGTTTTTTGCCGAATTCGAATGGCACGCAAAGTGATAAGCTTTTCCTAGTCAATTTTTACCAAGATTTTGTAGGTTCGCCATTACCTGCCAACAGGTGGAGTGCCGTGTAGAAAAATTGGATTTTCTATTTTTTTTAATTTTGCCTGTGCCTAGATTTGAACCCCGGACACTCTGCGTAGCTAACCAACGCACTACCAACTACGTTACAGGGCACCTGGTCACTGCATCAGCGGTCACTGCTCCTCACTTCTAAGAAATTCTGTTTTACGCAGCATAATTGCTTTCGTGTGGCCAGGAATGCTCAAAACCGCTATGTGCGTGTTCCAGATGATTGCTGGACAGGCTCTTGCACGCAGTGATGGGCAAAGAGCATAGCATTCGTTTCTCTCAGGAATGCTCAAAACCGCTATGTGCGTGTTCCAGATGATTGCTGGACAGGCTCTTGCACACAGTGATGGGCAAAGAGCATAGCATTCGTTTCTCTTTCAATGTATTGCATATGTGATGCTCAAAAATCTTATGTACGGGTGAAAGAAACTGCCCTACATTGCATCAGTGGCACGCATGCGCAACAGCACTTAAGACTTCACATGTACCGGGCTAACAGCTGATTAGCTGTGTACGTGTACTTTTTTTGAAGCGGGGGAGGTTGCTCTTGATTTACTCTTCACCTGATCCTGTCACCGTTTTACTCTGATATTGTAGCTAAAATACTTCGAATTGCTGAAGTACCTTGTAGACCAAATACTTTGGAAAAAAGGGCAATTATTGTACCTAAAATATCAACTCTGGTTCATTCTCATAGTCAATCGAGCAATTTTCATCATTATAAGCTCAGTTGAAATGAAAAAAATGTTCTGCCAATTTACGCGCGCTTATAATTTCTTAGCACTGCTTTCGACAAATGACTTCCGCTCTACGGCGATGCTCTTAGCGGTGAAAACATTTCCCATTTCCCATTTCCCATTTCCTATTTCCGCTTGACACTTGGCGGGCCCCACATCTTCCCTACCTCCTCCCAATTGACATACATTGAATTTATGCACGCGGGATGTGTACAAATTTTGTACTTACCAGCGAAAGGTCCGACCTTTTTATGTTTTTATGTTTTGGCTTGTTTGGACTTTCTGCTTTTCGTTGACGTGCTCGGATTAACGCCACAAAAATGTTTTATTTGCGATTGTGCTTGGGTGTGGCTGTATGTGTGCGTGTGTGTGTGTGCGTGTTGGTTAGTGCCCTTTTGATAATAAAGCCAATTGTGTTTGTGCTTTAATTTCAGTTTTTATGTGCTTCCCGTGGTTGTTGTTGTTGTTGTTGTTGTTGTTGTTGTTGTTGTTGTTGTTGTTGTTGTTGTTGTTGTTGTTGTTCTGCTTTGTTATGCTTTTGGGCTGGGGGTATTCGAAAGTGGTTTGAGTTCACAGAGAGTTTTCATTAACCAGACGTGAAAAGAAAGTTGAAATGTTTCAGGGAATGATGAAATCTTAAATATTTTTTCATTAAGTAATCAATTTAAGTATGAGGTTTATAATATCGATATTAAAGTGTAACGTGATTGTGGTCACTATGGTTTTTAAGTAATTCCTTGGGTTTGAATTTAAATTGTAAGTGTCTTGGGTAAGTTGCGCTAGTCTTGCGGCTTCTCGCTGAAGTTCCCCTACTCAGTTTACTCTACGGCTAAACAATCAAACCCAGTACAGGCCACAAACACCCATTCTCCTTTATTTCCACTACAATTTTCCAGTCGCCAGTTCAGCTACATCAGTAATCACCTTCTTAGATTTCGTTATCTTGGTTTTTATCAGATTGACAGGCCATTCAGAAAGACGAATGACCTGGAGTATTTACCCTTTATATAGTCGAGGTTGGGCAGTATTAGAGTTAGTGAGATATTGATTTTTCTATATATTTATTTCAGTTTGTTATGAAATTCTAAGTACACCCATTATCCTTTATTTCCACTACAATTTTCGAGTCGCCAGTTCAGCTACATCAGCAATCACTTTCTTTGATCTCGTTGTCTCTGTTTTTATTATATGGTAGTCTTCAGTTTGATATGCTATCTCAAAGTAATCAATTCCTTTATGTAATTGAATTTACCCACCTCTGAATATATGCAAGATTTGTCTAACTGTTCTTTTGCATCCAATGTAACACAAGTTTTTTCCATCAGGCATCAACTAGTGCCTGCGATTTTTGCCTATGTCCCACGTAGCTAAGTACTTCAAGGTGGTTGACCACTTGATGAGCATCAAAAAACCCCGCTTAAAACTTATACTTCCTTGCCGCCCACTTTGACTGATCGTGCAAGCCACTGTATGTTCTGGCAGCAGAGGGCAGAGCCGAATGGTAAGAGCGAGAGAACAAGCTTTCCAATGCGCAAGATTACCTCTTCAGTTCTCCCAATCGAACTCACATTTTCTGTTTAGGGTTGTCAACCTCCCTCTCCACCTCTTGTTCTTTTTATTTTTTTTATGATACAGCAACCCAGGACATGACAGTTTCAGTCATTCAGTTTTATGCTGAATCCGAATAGTGAAGTGTAAAGTTTACTAGCCAATGTTTACTTTTGGAGGTTGTGGCCAAGTGGTGGCTTTAGAAAAGGTGCTGTTTTTCTAATGTCGATTTTTGACTGAACCGAGTTTCGAATCTGGGCATCCCGCATAGCAGCTCAACACAGTACCAACTACTCTACCTCTGCTGGGTAATTGTGTTGTCTCTTACCACTGTCATACCTTAATGCGGAAATATTCGAATCCTGCTCTTGCGAGGGCAATATTTTTAGAAATTTATACGCGAGGGCACTTGAAAATCTGCAAGCTAGAGTTAATTCTAAAGTAAGTGGAAGGTGAGACGTCAGCCGCATAGCCTGAGTTACCCGATACGAAAGTTTCTGTATGTCAAATTTTTTATGCTCCCAACAACAACAACATGAACAAGTATGTATTGTGCTTAGTGTGTATGTGTTTAGTCATTTACACTCGTGTATAACGGTTTTGGCCAGCCCATACGGAATGAATTAGAAGAGCGAAGCTCTCTACACTCTATGCGCGCCTATGATTTACAGTCTTTCTTTCTCTCTCTCTCTCTCTCTCTCGTTTTCGCTCTATGCTCACATTATTTATATGCGCTTTCAATAGGTTTACTTTGTTTTTAGAATAGTGAACGTATTTTTCGCTGTGGCGTAGTGGTAGTGCGTTGGACTGCTGCGCAGAGTGTCCGGGGTTCGAATCTCGGCACAGGCAAGATCAAAAAGTAGAAAAAATAATTTTTCTACACGGCACCACCTCTTGGCAGGCAATGGCAAACCTACAAGACTAAAAATTGCTATGAAAAGCTTTTCACTTCGCCGTTCGGATTCGGCATTAAACTGTAGGTCCCTTCCATTCATGTACAAATATAACCCGCACAACATGAGTGGATGCGAAAAGCGAAAAGCTCGGCCTAGGCCCTCCATGGGCTGTTGTGCCATTAAAAGTAAAGTAAAGAACGTATTTTTAGATTTTTTTTTTTGAGATTAAAAAGACTTCCACTTTAAAAGTTACACTTTGGTGTTCATAAAACAATAAAGTTACTAAAAATATTTAAAAAAATTGGTGCGTCAGTGGGACGCTTTACAGAAGTTTACTTATTCAGAATGTTTGCTTTTTGGGTTTTCAGGTTAGGTTGAGTAATATTATTAAAATCAGAGCCAATCGCAGACATTACAGGCGTGGGCCAACAATAAGCCTTGTTTGGTTCAGTTGGATAATTCTCTGATCTCAGGTGCGTTTAACTTCATTTTGATCGTTGTCATGCAATGCCCTCTGCAAAACCATCATCTCTATCAAAATATTGACGTCATCGCTGTGCATTATTTGCTACATTATTGTAATTCTAATCTTACCATCATCATCTTCATTATTATTATTATCATCAAAATATTAAGGTTGTATGATCTCAAAAGTTGGTAAATTTGCCACTTGCCGGTCTGGGAACTCGTGAATGTTATGAGGTTAATTATGAACTTGGCAAATCTCGTCTATGTTTTTCTTTGTGTTGATGCGAGGTTGTTTTCTTTCCACGGAGTAAAGATTTTCAGCCACATTTTCAAGTAAATCTTTGCCCTTCTCTTTCTTTAAGAAGCTGGGAATTCGACCACCTCAATCATTCTCTGCCTAATTCTGTATAATCTGAGGACCTTCGTCGGGACTCAATGACATGAGTGTTGGTGCAATTATTGGCTCTAACGAACTCATTTGCCATTCTTGCTGTCTCTCCGCATTGATTTTCTCGAGTTGTTTTTCAATGAAATTTGAATACTGTTGTGCCTCAAGTTGCTTGCAAAGTTTACACTCTCGCGATCTCTTGGTGCTGGTTTTTGGAGATTTTTTTACGACAGCCCAGCACTGAATTTTGTTGGACCTCCATTTTTCGACGAAGTCTACATTCTCACTGTCTCCCAGCCACAGTTTTGCCTGGAGATTTTTATCGTAACACAATCGCCATTTGTTTGTGCGTTGCGTTTGGTTTTGGTTTCAGTTTATACTTGCTTATTCTTTCAACTCTAGAAATTTTTAAAGATTTTTTTTTGAAATGTAAAATTTTTGTTTGAAATATCAAATTTTACTAGAAACTGATGGGCAGCGCCCTCTATGGATCGAGCATGAATCATACGCGAATTAGCTCCCCCTATCAATCGATAGAGAAGACCTCTCTATAGAGGGCGCTAATACGCGTATGATTCATTCTCGTTTGTTAGAGAGCGCTGCCATCAGTCGATAGAGGGCGCATAGCAGATGCATTCGATGTGCTGCCCATCATTTTTGTGTAAGTAAATATACATGCATACTTGATTGATAGAGCGCGCTGACTCCTCGTAAATATAAAAACGATTTTAAAGATGTAAACTTCAATAAACTTCAAAAAAATATGAATAATAAAATTTAATCTGTTTACGTTATGTAATTATTTTCTAGTTATGTTCTGTTTATTCTTTATGCTTTTTCCCACATTTATTATATTTATTTAACTTGCCATAAAATTCAAAAATTTTTGTAAATATAATAATAATAATGATAAATGCTATGACTTTGGGGCATAGAAAAAATATCAAACAAACTATTTGTTAAATGCATACATGAATTGTATACATAAAGTTTCCTGGAAATTTTACCAACCCGTTCTCTCACCTTTTTCCTCCACCCTTTGTTTGCGGGGCGCAATGTAAAATGTTTGTATGTGTGGAAAAGGCAAATTAGTTTCATTGGGCATTTAAAATTTTAAATTATATTGCAAGTACAAATGATAAAATAAGCTGAATGCGTGAGCGTGGGCGGGTAATTGCGTGTTGTGTTTATGTGTGTGTGTGTGTGTGTGAGATGCGTGCTAGAAAATACTGTAACCTCAGAATGCTAAATGCAACCTTGACCGCAGTCAGGACCGTTTGGGGGACAATGTGAGGCCTACGAAAATTTAAATTTTAACTTTTTTAGATGGGAGAGACTTTTTCTTTCTGATGCGGAAACTTTTGTGTACTGATTTTCTTTTTCTTTGATTTTATATGATTTTGCTAATTATTTTCTCCATTACAGATAGTTCCCATTCCATAGAGCAGGGTTGCATTTACAGTTGACATTAGGGTAGACTTTCTCCATTGCTCGTATCGCATCGGAAACTGGCTACACTTGGCTACCACCTGCCGACGCTCACGGTCGTTATTCGATTTCAAATCACATAATTAAATATTTGTAAAATAGAATTCGAACCAAAAAAAAAAAAAAATATATATATCTGCAAACACGTAATGATTTCGCAAAACGAGTTTAAATTACAAATTCAAATTCAATATTGTCATATAAATAATTAAAATTCTATCAAAGTGAAAGTGAAAGTGAAAGTCTTGTTTGGTTGCGGTTTTCTCGTGATAAAAGCTGGCGCCGCATGTGAATTCCAACTACGGATTGAATATTTTCCCAATGAAACCAGAAACTTTTGGTATTTTTATTTATTTTTTTTTCAAATAACTAATACCAAATAAACTGAAATAAGCTATTAATCTACATGCGAGTATTTTATAAATAATGCTCATACACAAGAAGTTTCTAGCAATTAGAATTCATGAAAAATGGCAATGGAAAAATGATGAGAAATATTTGAAAATAAATAAATAGATATTTAATTAAAATCTTCAGTTATTTAATATCCAAAAAAAGAAGAGAAAATAAAGTAGATCCTTTCTGCAACTGCTCAATCATTGCAATTTAGAAAGTGCCTTCATTCATCACCAAGAGAAACGTCGCACCACAGAATGCCACATTCGGATTCTTCTACATAACTCTAGTTTATGAAATGTCGATCAACATGGCCAAGAGCTACTCATTAGATGTGGTATAAGCTGAAAAAGCAAAAGGAGAATACTAAGCTGCACTTGTTGTTTTGTGGCACCATGTACCATATTTAAATATTCAGCTAATACTTTTATTCTCATTTTTCTACGAAGAAAGTAAAATGGTAACGTAAACAGGCAGAAAGGCGAGAAGAAGTACCTCAATTTTAATTTACATATTTTACTTTTTTGCCATATGTATTAATGTACGAAAATTTACCCTTTCGATGTACGAGTATAGAAGCATACAAAGTAACCCAGCAGCAAAAACACTAAGGCCTTGTCATGAGATGTACTCACTCACTCTTCTCTACCAGCAAGGCTTTCTCTTCTTCTTGCTTCCTTCTCTTAGAAGTGTAAAAGGAAGGTGAAAACATTTTCCTTCATACAAAGTCCTTCATTTCTGCCATCTCTATGAAGGCTACTTCCGTTTCCGTTCATAGCAAGGTCTTGATCTTTCTGTTTTCAGCAAAATGAAGAAGCAGAATACATTTCATCTCCCATCTATAGATTACTTTCCCCTCCTTCCTTCCGTCTTTCCTGCCTTATGTGAGAGGCTCAATTTCTTCATATCACTTGTCTTCCTTTTCAAGGCATTACTTTCTTCGTTTTAATTTGCAATCCTAAGGCTACTTTCCTTTTTTTCATAGCTAGGTTTTATTTACTTTTTAGCTTCTCATAGAAAAGAACAAAGAATGTGCACAATCTATAGCAAAGTCTTATTTTCAGTCATATTTTCTTATAGAATTGAACAGGGACTTATTTAATTCTTCCCATGTGAAAGGTTCTATCTCTCCTGTTCTTCTTTCTCAAGAAAGCTCGAGCCCTTTCTCACGTTTGTGTGCGACTACTTTCCTCCCTTCTATAGCAAAGTATTTCTCTCTTCCTTCTCATAATGGATTACAAGGAAGCTCACTCTCTTCATATCACTTTCTACGAATCTCAAGAAATACCTAACATCTTTCTTCTCACACTTTCTCACTTTCTAATTTACTTTCTCAGGAAGGCTCTCTTCCTCTCTTCGAATCACTTTCTCCCTCTCCTCGCAAGATGTCCCTAGCATCTTTTTTCTCACACTTACATATTTACTTTCTCAGGAAGGCTCTCTTCCTCTCTTCGAATCACTTTCTCCCGCTCCTCGCAAGAAGTCCCTAGAATCTTTTTTCTCACACTTACATATTTACTTTCTCAGGAAGGCTCTCTTTCTCTCTTCGAATCACTTTCTCCCGCTCCTCGCAAGAAGTCTCTAACATATTTCTTATCACACTTACATATTTAATTTCTCAGGAAGGCTCTCTTTCTCTCTTCTCATCACTTTCTCCCCCTCGCAAGAAGTCTCTAACATATTTCTTATCACACTTACATATTTACTTTCTCAGGAAGGCTCTCTTTCTCTCTTCTCTTCACTTTCTCCCCCTCGCAAGAAGTCTCTAACATATTTCTTATCACACTTACATATTTAATTTCTCAGGAAGGCTCTCTTTCTCTCTTCTCATCACTTTCTCCCCCTCCCAAGAATTCTCTAACATATTTCTTATCACACTTACGTATTTACTTTCTCAGACAGGCACTTTTCCTTTCGCCACAGAGTATACTCTCTCCTCGGTTTCAAAAAGTATACAAAAAAGGTTTTCTTTGCTAAATTTGTCTCATGGGAGCCTTCTCTATTCTTTTCATCGTTCTCAGGATAGCTCTCAGGAAGGTGTGAAAAGGCCTCACTTCAGTGGAATACCATTTTGCTCCCATCTGTGAGAAGCCTACTTTCCTTTCTTCATCAGTAATATCTTACACGCTCCCTTCTCATAGAACTTGACATGGAAGGTCTGCCATGCCACCTTTATTGTAAGGCTTTTCTAGCTTTTCTTCCTTTTGTTATCTCCTCAAGAAGGCTCTAGCCTTTCCCTTCAATAGAAGTGATCAAACAAGGTCCACTTCCTTTTCCTTTTCACTTCTCTCACCTTATTTTCCTTATTATAAGAGTACAAAGTCAAGGGATTCTTCTCAGAAAGGCTTTCCTTGCCACCATCTTGGGAAGTACTTTTCTCTCCTTAGTAAAGTAGCTAACGAAGGCTGTGTTTCCTTCCTTTGCAGGGAGGCCTGCAAAGGTATTTAAAAAAAAAATTTTTCTCTCATGCACTTTTACTCTCTCTCTCTCTCTCTCCAACAACAAAACTCGTTGCTTATTGCGTCAGAATATAGCGTTGGACTGCTACGCAGAGTGTTCGGGGTTCGAATCTCGGCATAGGCAAAATCAAAAAGTAGAAAAAATAATTTTTCTATACGGCACGGCACCACCTCTTGGCAGGCAATGGCAAACCTACAAGAGTATAAGTTGCTATGAAAGGCTTTTCACTTCGCCGTTCGGATTCGGCATTAAACTGTAGGTTCCTTCCATTCATGTACAAATATATCACGCACAACATGAGTGGTTGCGAAAAGCTCGGCCCTCCATGGGCTGTTGTGCCATTAAAAGTAAAGTAAGTATAGTGGGATAAAATTTTCCCCTTTGGCACTTATTTAAAAATGAAAGTTTTTTTGTTCACCAAATCTGAACCAGGCTGAACATTTTTTCGCTTTCAATTGAAAATGTAAATTTTCCATTCAACATTTTTTTAACCAATACAATACTATAACATTTTTATTCGCCTGCATAACTGCACACACACACAGATACAGGCTTCGGGTAAAACAAATCCAAAATAAATTGGGAGCAAATTTTACGCACTAAAAATTTATAAAATTTGATTGTGAGTGCAAACAAAAGGCGGAAAATTAAAAAAAAAAAAAACCAATTGATTCTTGTACAAATTTTCACAATAGAAATGGAGAAATATTGTGCATTGATTTTATTGCATGATTGAATTCTTATCTTTCGCTTAAATATTTGTAGAAATCAAAATTACTTAATATTTAGCAATGTGAGAAATGAGAGAAATGAAATAAAATAAAATAAAATAAAATGAAATGAAATGAAAAGAAAAAGTCGAGAAAACCACGAAACAAACTAACAATTTTGAATGCAAGTTTTATTATTCCTAAAACACATGATGCCTTTACTTATTTCGCCATCTAAAGCCCCAAATACAAATACCCACAACTTTTGTTTAATTTGATACCAACTCTTTGAGCGAGTATGTGTGCCTGTTTGTTTGTATATGGTACGTTAAAAGCATTAATAAATCCTGCTCTACATAGAGCGGTACATTGTGGCAGCAATGATGTCGATATGGACATCCAGCAGCCACCATGCAACACCCACCACCCACCACTGATGCTACAATAAACCAATGTCATGTCATCAGTAAACCACCGAGTACTATCGTTCACAACTTGACCGCAACTTTTCTATTTAAGCCTTCTTTATACTACTAAACAAAACTGTTGCCACACACACACACACACACACCCACTCACTCTCGCACACAGATATGTACATCGTAGAGACTCGAAGATACATGTGCAGCTGTATGTATGCATGTATTATGTATGTGTTTACATGTTTGTCTCTTCTGTTATGTACCAGAGAAAAAAAAGAAGAGCCATGCCGCTTGTACTGAGAAACATGAACCATAAACATGAGAATAGATTGTAGCCAAACATTCAATAATATGGTGGACGCTGACAATGGCAGCAGCGTTCATCGTCATCAACAATGCCACCAATGCCGCTGCCATTGTCGCCATTTGTTGCGCCATGCTTGTGTGTACTATGTAGTTTTGTTTGCTCTGTTGGACTTCCTGCTACCGTTTTACTCTCAGTGAAAGAAGATTGTAAAAATCAACAATTGATGATAAAATCAAGTGAATTACCACTGCCACTGTATCACCGTGCACCATATAGAGAGAGACACCAGAGACAGAGAGAGAGTCAACTGCTGTCCACAACCACACACATATGTACTACTACTTTCTTCAGTAATTGAATAACTTCGCTTACTCTCTCTCTCTCACTCTCTCTCTTTGTCTGGAATCCTCTCTTAATGATAGAAGATTAGGCATTGCGCAGGCCTGCCATATTGAAATTTTGTTTACCAAACCTTTGTTTACATTTTGCTCAGCACAATCTCTCGATTCTTCCCTCTCATGGTCAAGTGCAAACATAAACAAACATAGCCAATCAGACCACAGCATAAGGTCTGGCGTGACATGCGCAGTTAGTTCAGTTTGTTTTTGATCAAGCAAATGAGCAGAGTAAATATTTGTTATGAATATCAAAATCAAAAGAGAGTAGAGTAAAATGCAAAGACACTCACTCGCCTATGTTTATCAAAACTTAACCAAATTTTTCTCATTGACCTTAACACCACACAACACTAATACAAGTTTAGACGTATGTAAGAGAGGGAGAGTGTGTGTGTGTGTGTGTGTGTGTGTGTGTGTGTGTGTGTGTGTGTGTGTGTGTGCAGCTTTTGTTATTCCTGTTCCATCTTCATGCTGCTACAGCTGAAAATTGATGGTGGCACATTTATTTTCGTTTTAATTTTTTGGGAGTTTATATATTTCTGTGCACTCGCAAGTACACATACATGTACACTACATATGTAAGTATATGTGTATCTGTGTGTGGTGTACTCATACATAACCTACTATGCACATACATATATGGTATGGTACTAGTTTCAGCTTTAGTCGTATGGCTATTTTTCAAATCTAACATTTCTATGAAAACAAAAGCCAAAACAAAAAAACAAAATCAAATCCGAAACGAGAAGAAGACACTAAGTGAATGAACGAAACAAAACAAAGAAGAAAATATTAAATGAATCACTTGAAATTTTTTATAGTTTGTAAAAGGTTCAACTTTATGTTCCAAAAATTGTCTTTGTGACTAGTTTCTGTGTATGTGTGTGTTGGGATGCCTGTATGGCGCTGCTGCTATACTCTGCCCCATTTTTTATGTTTGTCATGTCCGCTTTTTGTTTTTGTTTTCGCTTTTGTTTTTGTTTTCATTTTTTATTTTCCTTATTTCTTTTTCGTTGTTGTTTGTGATATGTGCAAGGATATGTTGTGATTTATAATTATTCTTTGTGTGACATTAAGTACGAGAAATTGACAAGTAAATCGAAAAATGTTTTGCTGATTATTCGTATTTTGTTTTTTTGTTTCTACTCCATTTTTATCCGTTGAATGTTCCCTTTTCATATTTATGTTTGCTGCATACATATAGTATTTGAAAGTCGTTTTTCGTTTGACAACACAATTATTTCAACATCCTAACAAGCGCTGTCTGTTTACATTGGATGATTTTGTATGGCATTGTGGCCTGTCATATTCTGTTTACTTTGTCTTTAACCATTTTATATCAAAGTATAAGCAATTCTCGCATGCGATAAGAAAAAAACATGTTGCATATACTGCATCAACGGATTCAAAGATTGCGGTAGCGCATTTTCGTCCCATAAAAATTGTTTGCGCATGCTATATGAGATATTTTACACCAAAACGTGAGATTAACTGCTCACCAAATTCGCCTCTCAATTGATGCATGATTTCGCGTGCAGTGTGGCATGTGGCACCGAATTTTGATAATAAATTTCAATAATTTGCAAATATTGTTCAGGCGCAAGTCTATTGAATATGAAATGGCAAACCAAACTGAGCATAAATCAAGTGACAGCTGTAAAAAAAAGACGAACTCCGAAAAAAGTATTGCCAGATTGAAAACCACGCTACTAGAAAAAACACCCTTTACTTAAGTCGTTGCTAAATTTTTCTTGGAGAAGTGGCGTAATTTTGCTCCAAATTTTTATTTTTGTTTTAAAATTTGGCCTACTCTTTGGTTTGGATTTTTTATCAGAATTTTTCTTTGAATTTTCGTCTGACTTTTGGTTTTAAATTGTCTCTGAATTTTAGTCTGAATTTTGGTATGACTTTTGGTTCGAAATTTAGTCTGAAATTTTCTCTTGTCTTTAGTCTGAAAATTGATCAGAATTTGGGTCAGCATTTTGGTCTGCATTTTTGGCGGAAATATTCCCTAAATTTTGGTCTAATATTTGATTAGAATTTTGGTCTGACTTTTGGCCTGTCTTTCGGTCTGACATTTAGTTCGACATTTGATCGATCTGTAAACTTGACTTGACTTTAATCTAAGCCTTGGTCCGAAATTTTCTTCTTATGATGTATTTTGATTAAACTTTTTGTGATACTTTTGGTCTGACTTTTGGTCTGACATTCATGTACAAATATAACACGCACAACATGAGTGGATGCGAAAAGCTCGGCCTAGGCCCTCCATGGGCTGTTGTGCCATTAAAAGTAAAGTAAAGTTTGGTCTGACGTTTGGTCTGACTTTTGGTCTGACGTTTGGTCTGACGTTTGGTCTGACTTTTGGCCTAACTTTTGGTCTGACTTTTGGTCTGACTTTTGGCCTTAATTTTTATTCTGACTTTTGGTCTGACTTTTGGCCTAACTTTTGGTCTGACTTTTGGTCTAACTTTTGGTCTGACTTTTGGTCTGACTTTTTGTTTGACCTTCAGGTCTGACATCTTTTGACCAGACTTTTTCTGACTGATATTTGGTCTGGTTCATTTGTTTGATTTAAGTGGCTTTCCACTATTGTGGTATACGTAGTTGGACCTATAGTTTAACGCCGGTTTTGATGGAAGCTGTGGCAATTTTTATCACTTGGTGGATTTGCCATTGCCTAAAAAGCGGAGATTTTTTTTAGTTACTTTAAAATTCTCATTTAATCCTTTTGGTAGAAAGAAGAAGCTATGAATGAGAATTAACCATCCGATCAAGAGAGGAATTAAATCACCAATCTCATGTGTGAAAGTCTAGTACTCCAGCCTCTAGAATTTTGAGGTCGAGACTTTTGATCACTAGTTTGGTTCAAGATACGGTCTAAATCTTGGCCAGTATTTTTCTCCGAATTTTAGTCAAATTTGTTCTGAATTTAGGTTTGACTTTTGATCTGTACTTTGGTCTGACTTTTGGCGCGATTTTTGGTCTGACAGTTGATCCGATTTTTGGTCCATCCTTTGACCTGCCTTTCGGTCTGACATAGGTATGACTTTGGTCTTAATTTTTGTGTGACATTTGGTTTGACTATTGTCTTACATTTGGTTTGAATTTTGGGTCAGCATTTTAGTCTAGTTTTACTTAATTTTCCTCCGAGTTGTAGTATTAATTTTCTTCTCACTTTTGATCTGATATTTGATCTGACTTTTGTAATGACTTTTGGTCTGAATTATAGTCTGGATTTTATGCGAAATTTTTGGTTTGAATTTAAGTCTAAAATTTAATAATAAGAGGTTTTTATAAACGTTTTATGAAATATTTTTGATCGACATTTTCGCCTTTATTCAACGTTTAATTCAAACTATTAATTCAACTTTAAAATCAGTGACCCTTCTCCAAAACCCAAATTCTAAATGCACTACCGTTCGAAATTATATAATCTGTATAACCATCATGTTCGTTATTCTGTACGTCATCAGCCACTGCCACTCCAGCAGCACTCTCTGTTTAATAACAAAAATGCTAATCCTGTCTGTCTGCTGATACCATTTGATGCTTAATTTCCTGTGTTACATGCTTCCTTGCTGCCCTCACCATCTCCTCCATTCACTCTGCTATCTGCAGCTTTAGGGCTATAATAGTCAGCCAGTCAGTCAGTCAGAAGCAACAGCAGCAGAAGCAGCAGCTTATGCATGTAATCCGCAACGTCAACGTCGTCAGTGCAAATGCGCCGGCAACCAGCGGCGGCACTCAATTGTGGCAACTTTTCTCTTTCATACTCATTTTTTCTTGCTGCAACTGAAAAATAATTTGCACATGAATTAATTTAAAAAATAGTATTGCATATACTGTTGCGCTTAGCTTATATGCCTATTTTAAAGAATTAAAAGCAAAAAATAATGTTATGTTATGTTTTTAATTGTTTTATTATTTATTATTCACAGGAAGTTGAGGCAGAATGGTTCAGTGCAGATCGAGTGCATTAGTCGAAAACCCGTAAGCTGAAAGGTAATAATAACAAGGTAAAACTTTTATTTTTTTTGTTGTGCAATTGTTGGTAAATAAACGCTTCACATTAGTGATTCAAAATGTTCCATTTCACAGAAGATTACATCATGTGTATCGAGAGAGTGTTTGAGGTGCTTGCTTCATAATAAATGTTTTTTTGGTATGCCAGCGAATTCTTTCAATATAATTCTGGTATTTTAATGTAGCATAGTTTTAGGTGGTAGCAGTATAATTTTGCAAGCATAGCTAAAGGCTTGAGTTAAACTAGATTCCTTTCTCTCGTCTTCTCTCTCTCTCTCTCTCTCTCTCTCTCTCTTTCTTTTATGATTCATATAATATAACTAACCTCCGATAACAAATAACCTCAGCTATTTAATTTCTATTTGCTTGAATTTTACTTTGTTGTTTTTGCTTTTGATTTACTTGCTCTCGTAAATATTTACAATTAATTAAACTTGCACAACTATTTTGCAAAAACAAAAATCAAGTGGAAAAAATTCAAAAGAAACGAAGAAGAAGATGGAAAAGCTGCCGAGAGCTGCATACATAGCTACTAAGCTCATTGTGTGTGGCTGGCTGGAAGCGATGATGGTGGCGTAGAATAATAAGCTCTACACAACGCTGGCATAACACACACACACACACACACACACACACACACACACACACACACACACACACACACACACACACACACACACACATTCAGTCGTACACACATAAATAAAAATTATGATGCTGGTGTCATGTTTGTTATATTCTCTTTCTCTTGCAGCGTTGGTAATTCATTAAAAATTATTTTAAAATGCACAAAAAAGAAAAAGAAAAAGTGAGTAAAAGCAACTCTTATTTCTTCTTTCTTACTTTATCCTTACTTTCGATGCCTTTCCGTGTTTTTTTTTTGCATTTTTTCTAGCTCTCTCTTTGCATTGTTTGTGTTTGGCTACTGCTGTTGCTGCTACACCTACTTCAAATGTTGCTGGTGTTGCTGGTGTTTTGCTGCTGCTGCTCACTTAATCGCGATCTTATTACAAGCGTTAATTACAAGCATAAAGTAAGCTTTCTTCGCCAGATACACACACGAGCCGCTGCACCCATGCTGCATCTACTGCATCAGTATCTAAGAATATGATGTGCCAGCAACCCTGCGGCGCGGCTGCTATTCATTGCTGTCTGCTAATGCAACCCTGTGACTGTGAGCTTGTTTTAACTTGTGTCGGACATGATTCTCATCTTAGTGCATGCTATGATAGGTCGTTTATGACATAAGATGTAGGGCTAAGAGGAAAGGAGGAAAATCACTATTCAGTGAAGGATTTTGCGTGGGCAAAGTGAATCTGAAGAGAGAATTCGATAAGGAGATTCACAGAGTGGTCGCTGTGGCGTAGTGGTAGTGCGTTGGACTGCTACGCAGAGTGTCCGGGGTTCGAATCTCGGCACAGGCAAAATCAAAAAAAAAAGAAGAAAAAATAATTTTTCTACACGGCACCACCTCTTGGCAGGCAATGGCAAACCTACAAGAGTAAAAATTGCTATGAAAAGCTTTTCCTTCGCCGTTCGGATTCGGCTTTAAACTGTAGGTCCCTTCCATTCATGTACAAATATAACACGCACAACATGAGTGGATGCGAAAAGCTCGGCCTAGGCCCTCCATGGGCTGTTGTGCCATCAAAAGTAAAGTAAGTAATTCACAGAATATCTTTGAGAAAACCGACTACGTTTACTCTCATTTTTTCAAGTACATATACCGCAATCCCATGCTTGAGGTTGACCGAACTTAAACTTTGCCAAAGTTATATTTCATTGCCGCACTTGGAGTTTTCACAGCAAGCAACAGACAAAAAAAAAAAATAAACGTTTCAAAAAAAAAAAAAAAAAGAAAAAATGATTTAAAAAACAATAGTCATAAATAATAATGTTGCTCCTATACCAGCTTCATATCTGTACTCTTCACCTACGGCACAAACTCTTCTGCTGCTCCTCATACTCGTTCTCTTTCATCTTCTCCACCGCTGAAGTGAAATTTACGCTGGACAAAGCACGTTCGCCTAGTGGCATAACGTAAACCTGGAGATGCGAACACAGTCGGTCGGCAACTGAGACACTACTGCTACTATTACCGTTACCTCTCTCTCTCTCTCTCTCTCACACTCACTCTCAAACTACACACTACCACCACTAGTTATAGCATTTTTTCATCCTCTCTCTCATTCTTTTACCATATCTCGCCACGATGCGTCAGCCGCGCTGTTGGTAATGCGTTTGGGTATTAGATTTTTTCGTTCAAGTTTTTTTTTTAATGTTTTTGATTTTGTTATTGTTGCTTGCTGTATTTGTTCTTGCTAGCGAGGATGCTGGGAGTTGGGTAGCTGGAAAAACCGACAACAAATCCGCAATAAATCTTATTTTTAATTTTAAGATGATTTTTCTTTTGTGTGTTTGTGTGTTTGTGTGTGGGTGTGTGTATTTATCAGTTTCTTAGTTTTTTGTTGTGTTGTATTTTTTTATTTTGTAAATCTTTATTTTTCCAACTTTTCTTCTTTACTGTAGTTGTAGCTGTTGCTTTGTTTATGGTAAAAACTTAAACTTAATTAAAATTGCATATATTCAAACGAAAACGAACCACAACAACTTAACCTCACAAAATAATATTTATTAATAGCAAGACACAACAACAACAGCAAATAACATTTCTAAAATATGGTATTTATGAAAGTAATTTTTGTGGGACATTTATGTATGTAGCATAAATGTGAAAAAAAAAATCTTATCTCATCTAATAAGTAATGATAATTGACATACGAGGGTAGAACAATAAGTACACGTGTGTGAAGACAGGTGGCGTTGCTGAGGGAAGTTGGCATTACCGTCGTGTACTGCCATCTGTCACACGACACCGCACTAACTGATTCAAACTGATTCATAGGTTAGTTTTTATTTGGCAGCCATTAGTTTCACACGTATTTCGTGATAAAATGGAAAAAGAACAATATCGATTCGTAATTCGCTTTTTATTTTTAGATTAAAAAAAAAGCGAAGTTGGATGCTGCCTATGGGGACCCTTCACCATCTGTGACAATCGTAAGATATTGGTTCAACTAATTTAAACGTGGTCGTTCATCTGTTTTTGATGAGGAGCGCCCAGGCCGCCCGGCAAACGTGGTTACCGAGGAAATCGTTGAAAAGGTCCGCGACATGATTCTCGCTGATAGCCGAATGAAAGTGCGCGAAGTAGCAGAGGCCGTAGGAGTGTCGTATGGAACAGTAATTAATATTTTACATGATACTTCGGTTAAGCATGAGAAAGGTGTCGGCCCGATGGGTGCCGCGATTGCTGACGGTGGACAACAAGCGGATACGGAATTGTCGCGGCCAAATTCCATGAACTGAAGTACGAATTGCTGCCGCACCCACCGTACTCGCCCGACTTGGCTCTCTGCGGCTTCTTTCTGTTCCCCAACATGAAAACGACGTGGCTCGGGGGAAAAAAATTCAGCTTAAACGAGAAGGTTAACGTTGCGACAGAAGCGTACTTTGAAGAGTTTGACAAATCGTATTTTTCGGAGGGGTTAAAGAAATGGCAGAAACGTTGGCAAAAGTATATTGTACTAAAAGGAGATTACGTTGAAAAAACGAAAAAAAAGTTGCCTCTTCATTCCTAACACGGGTACTTATTGTTCTACCCTCATAGTATCAGCCTTAATTGATAAAGTTATATATAGAATGATTTTCATAGTTAGCTGTCTATATAGTATGTATGTGGGGCAGTGCCTTCCAAACTATATGAGTACTCAACTGATTGAATTTCGTATTCTCTTCTCATTTTTTTCTTTTTAAGTTTTACTGCTCTCCCACTTACGGTAGAATAACAAAACTTTCATATAAAAAATGAAGAGATGGCAATACTGTGCTGGTGAACGCACTTTTACTCTTTGTTTTCACATTTATATGTTCTCCATGCTCTCTTTGAGCACTTCATATATTTCGACTTGACTTTCCTCTCTCTTTCATCTAGCAGTATAATTTTCAATTAAACTCACATTTACATACACTCACCATAATAAATATCGAAACACACCCACACAGATCAACTGCCCAACTGAGAGCAAAAGTTACCTACAAAATTACATAGAAGCCTGTCTGTCTGATGTGTGCGCGGCCTCTGTCTACTTACGACAGTGTCGCTCACGAGCGACTCAATTCACTGCTGCATACTTTATTCTCAGTACTTTCATATACCATACATACATATGTATGTATGTGCTATTATAGTACATAGAATGTTTCTTCTCCTCAGCTCTCAACCCCTCTCCCGGTTTTATTACTTTGTAGGTGCTTTACACTACGGTACATTGTATTTTCTTTTGCATGCTGAATCCGATTGGCTAATTATGTTCATTAGAGTTTAAAAATAAATTTGGTTTTAAGGCGGTATACTTTTTGGTTATTGATAGTAGTAAATAAAACGTTACATTTTATTTTTTGAATTCGAGTCGACTTTTTTTTATGAAAAAATTTCAATAAAAAGTTTTCCAACTTTCAGGGGTAGTTATTCTATCGCTTACTTATTTGCAAATGCCTGTGATAATTGTTTGTAAAGCTTGGGAATTTTTATGTTTTAAGTATTTGATTTCTTTGGCTTATTTAAGCTCAATGCAATTTGTTAGCTTAAAGTATGTCATGAGGTTAGTTATAAGGAGTCAAAACCAAAAAGGTGTTATTGCTGATATCTTAATGGGACTTTGTTGTATACAACAATTTTGAATACAAAGTGCCGAAATTCCTTGAAATGAATCATCGTACTTCAAACCTGGCCGATATTTGATATTTTTTTATTATGAAATCTTAACTTTTAGGACCAAAATCGCTCTACTATCATAACGAAACTTAGGATATTTGTGGCAGAAGAAGAGTTTTTAGTTGTCATCAGGTCATCTTCTATAAATAGAAGCTACTGGAGTTAGACGATACCCCGATATGCAGCATAAGATGGAAGAGGAGCTTTCAAGCTTGTCTACGGCTTGTTTGGAATAAGATTTTAATATTCGAGCCATTGGTTTTTGGCCATTACTCAACTATCGATTTCGATCTAGGCATAGCCAAGACCACAGAAAGAATTGGGGCATCGATAAATGAAACATTTCCGGCTAATTCTTTGGCAGCTTCATTGCCTGCATTGTCAGAGGCCATAATTCAGATGTGAAACGGTACAAGACCAAACAAATGACAGGGATGCTGGGAAGGGTACAGTTGGCTTAGAGCCAGAAACAGACAGACTGGCAATCCTTACTTAGCAGCTTGTTAAGTTTTCTGTTAACCAGTGCCCTGTATGACTTAAGGCCCCCATACTAGAGCCACTGAGGTTATATTACTTTTAACGATCAAGGCAACTACTTACTGTAAAGTCAAAAAATTATCTTGTGAGTTAGACGCCAGGTCTTTTCAAAAAGTGTTTTCTCTACAGACCCAGAAAGCCCTCTAATTGACTTCAAGTAATTCCAATTGACTTGATATCTCAATTGACTTCAAGTGTTTCCAAGTGATTTCAAAGCAGTCATGATTTGAAGTCAAAAGAGTTGCGTCCCCCTGACATAAAAAGGAGTTGACTGCAAGTGACTTCAATTGACTTCAAATGCCAATTTTTCTTAAAGTGACTCAAATGGAATTTAAATTAACTTAAGTGAATCATAATTGACTTCAAGTGATTTCAATTAACTTCAAGTGACTTTAAAGCACCAACATGATCGTGAAGTATAAAGATTTGAATGACTTCAAAACAAAATAGCAATCACGTGACCTCAAAAGGGACTTGACTGCAAGTGACTTCAATTGACTTCAAATGCCAATTTACTTAAAGTGACTCAAATGGAATTTAAATGAACTTAAGTGAATCATAATTGACTTCAAGTGATTGGTTTCAATTAACTTCAAGTGACTTTAAAGAACCAACATGATCGTGAAGTATAAAGATTTGAAGGACTTCAAAACAAAATAGCAATCACGTGACCTCAAAAGGGACTTTACCTAAAGAATCAATTAATCGATGAGCCCAAAAAAGGCTACCAACTTCATTTTGTATTTTGAACTCAAATATGTTTGGAGTCGTAAATGCAATCTCAGAGTTTGATTCATTATGAATGACTTGATTGTACTGTAATTAAATTGAAGGCATTCGTTTACAGTGACGATGGTCTCTAGATCACTAATTTAGGATGAGTGTCTGATGGACAGATGGACACCTGTTGTTTAGGAATGAAGCAAGCAGAGGATCGGCGTGTCATGAGTTGAAAATGCCTGTTGTTTGAGAATAACGACTTCCAATACAACTTCCTCTAAGAACGTGAAATACTTAGTTTTGCTAGTTTTATTTGGTAATTTATGATGGTGCGGGGTTGTTGTCTTGGCTGAAGTGGGTTTACTGCCAAGCTACACCATCAAATTTGCAACTTCTTCCTTTTTCGTTCTGTACTCGTCTATATTGATCTCATAACAATTAAGTAAGATTAAGATGATCATTTCTTTTATTAATTCAAGGGATTTTGTTTCAAGTAAAGTAACTTGAGACTTATAGAGTTGGGAGCAAATTCTGTTTCTGTTTCTGTTCTGTTTTTTTTTAACCTAACCTAACCTAAGTTTCTGTTCTGTTTTTTTTTAACCTAATTTTTGAATGATTTTTTCCATTTTATCCGGAGCCTAAAACGTTTGAATTTTTTTATTTTTAATTTCATAATATTTATAAAAAACTTCTAAGATTTCAAAGAAGCCATCTTTACCATTAATCTTCAGCTTCATTTCACGCAATCCATGGGACACTGGAAAAACTTCAATTCATTTCAACTCAATTCTCTATGTGAAACAAGGAGGAGTAACGTTCAAAAACATAAAGCCACATTAAAATGTTTTTATTGAATGACCTAATTTTTTAGTACGTGCACCGTAAGGAAAACAAGTAATAATATCTTCTTAAGTAAGTAAGTATTTTATTTTATTTGCATCTCTTTTTTATTACTTACTTACCAGCAAAATATAAAAAAAAAAAGAGTAGATAATAAATTTGTGTGTATTTAGCTAAAAAGATACACCAGGATAAATACTTCTTGATACTGAATTTATATACTCCAAAGGAATTTTAAGTGTGTGTGTGTGTGTGTGTGTTTTTGAGTATAATATAAAAGAAAGTGAAGAAGAGGAAAACCATTGAGTTTTTAACATTTCAACTCTTTCCTTTATTTTTATTTTGGTTGTTTTTTTTTGCGCATGCTTTACATAAAAGTGTATGTAAATATGTATTAATATATGCAGGGATGTGTGTGTGTGTGTGTGTGTGTGTGTTTGCTATAGAAACACATAAATCCATTTAAACATGCTGTAAATTTACAATGCATAATTTTTCATAAAACCGCAAAACACAGAAGCACATAAAATATCATTTTAGTGAAATCGTTTGGCATACATCAAGGCGCACAGAGGTTAAAGACATGGCGATGAAGATGGCACACATCTACACAAACAACACATACTCACACACATACCATATTTGTATACTTTCTATTTTTGGGTTTTTGTTCGTTTGTTTTGTAATTTGTTGTTGATGTTGATGTTGCTGTTGTTGCCGTTGATGATGTGGCTGCAACTGTTGCTGTTTGTCGTTGTACAAGTACATAAAGATATCAATAAAATGAATATGATGAATAGTAGCGACAACAATAACAACGACAACGACAACGTCAACACGAATAATAAAAACAAGAGATGACATAATATAATATGTCTATAATAACAACAACAATAACAGCAACAACAAATTGAAAAGTGTTTGTCTCTTTTCATAAGTATATGGTACACGTATGGCAAGTGTCTTGACGACGTGCTGGTCTTTTTTATACATTTTATGTCAAGCAACTAAACTCTTATTCACACACACATACACATAAAATAGACTCGTATATCAATTTTTTTGTATATTATTTTCAACTATGTTGTGCAGTGTGCAGAATTTTAAGTTCATACACTTAATGTTTTAAAGCATTTGTTTTAACGCATTTTCGTCGGAACGTCGGAACGATGTACAGCAACTTTGAAAATTCGTCAAAAATACTTTTTTATATGTTATCCAAAAGTAATTACCGTTTAATATTTCAAATTGTACAGGCTTTAAAACTACATTTTCAGAACTTTGAATTATAAGGTCTTACCTTGCTTAAATGTCAGGCAAACAGGCAGGGTTTTTGAGTAAGGTACTTTTGGCAACACTGTTGCCCTCTCTTACTTACTTAACTGGCACTACAACCGATGATCGGTCTTGACCGCCTCTACAAAGCTTCGCCAGTCGCCAGTCGCCTCTGCTATGCGCGCACTGGCGCCAGTTGATAAGGCCAAGTGCAGTCAGGTTGCTCTGCACCTGGTCTTTCCAACGGAGATTAGGACGTCCCCTTCTGCGTGTTCCTCCACCGTGGTTCGAATAAAACACCCTTCTAGCCGGAGCGCTAGGCTTCTAGCGAAGCCGCTGGAGTTTTATACGCTTGACTATGTCAGTGTCGGCGTACATCTCATACAGCTCATCGTTCCATCTTATTCGATACACGTCGTCCACGCATACTGGAGCGTAGATCTTACGGAGTATCTTTCCCTCGAACGCTCTTAATAGCCTGTCTTCATTGATGGTCAATGCCCACGTCTCTGCGCCATACATTAGGACGGGAAGGATGAGGGACTTTCTTAGAGCGTTATTTTCAACGGTCGAGAGAGGGCTCTACTTCTCAATTGCCTAATGAGCCCGTAGTAATACCTGTTGGCAAGAGTTAGTCTCCGCTTGCTCTCAAGGCTGACATTATTGTTGATGTTTATGCTGGTTCCTAGATATACGAAATCCTTGACGACTTCAAAAGTGTAGTTGTCAGCAGTGACAATTTGTCCAAGACGCCTTTGTTTGTTGACACAAGGTATTTCATTTTGTCCTCGTCGTCGTTCACCACTAGACCCACACGACGAGACTCCCTTTCCAGGTTGGAGAATGCTGCATTGACTGCTCGAGCGTTTTTGCCAATGATGTCAGTATCATCAGCGTATGCTAGCAGTTGTCGATGTTCGCAGTTCGAATTATTTTCTCCAGCATAAGGTTAAAGAAGTCGCACGATAGGGAGTCATATATTGTTGCCCTCTCAGATTGTAATATTTTTAAAATGTTGCACTCGCCACTCGTCAGCTTGTAAATAACAAACAAAAGGCAACCCTGATTTATTAATCTGCCGATCAGATGGCAACATTGATTAGAAAGGGTCACAATACCCTCTGAAAATGCAACATTTTATCGACAAAAGAAAACGCTCTTGGTGTTGAAAATTAATAAGAAATAGTAAATTGCATTATTTTACATTTAAATATGAAATGCATCTAGGCAAAATGGTAAACTTGATGAGGAAATTACAACCTCTCAGGTTCCTATATAATTTTCGGGCATTAAAGTTGATTTAACTTATGTAAAAAAAATCATTTGCAAAAAGAGCAAATCATAAGAGAAACAGAAATTTTCCACACTTTAACTTTTAATAATTTCAGAAATAATGTTTTAAAAATTAATTTTTTCAGGAAATATTAAGTATTTAAACAATTTTACATATTTGGTCACCTCATTTTCTCGGTGGTAGACCAACTACTATTAAAACCTTTTAAATTCATATAACAAATTTTTATTAAACTTGTTTGAGTAGTGAAACATCATACTAAAGATATAGGAAAATTGCATTTTCGAAATTTTCAAAATCGCTACACAGCTTCTGTTAAAAAGGGTTTAATTATGAGCGAGTACGAGGAGTTTGTATGAATTTGACAGTGCTTTTAAAACTTTAATCTAAGCGACATCTAGTGAACGGTTTTTGATATGACTTCAAGATACTGTGATTAACTTTGGAATTCAGTTCTTACATTGAAATTCAAATATATTTTAATGAATTTAAAAGATTATTGTATGTACATAGTATGAATTGGAGAAAGGTCTGAATTGGAACACGAGCTGAGTTGAGTCACTTTCTCTATTGGAACAAGATTTGAATGGGATGGGAACTTGATCTGATTTGGAACATGATCTGAGTTGGAGCTTGGCCTGATGATCTAAAATTGATCACAGTCCGAGTTGGAATTCTGTCAGAGTCAGAACACGATGTATGTAAGTTGGAGCACGTCCTGAGATGAAAAATGGTCTGAATTGAAGCTTGGTCTGAAATAGAGGAAACGAAATCTTAACTGATTGCAGGCTGAAGTAAAACACGCTATTAATTAGGACACAATCTGAGCTGGAACATGTTCTAGATTGGAAACAGTTTTTCTACGCACACATGACTCCTTGAGTTTTTCTTTGGTTTTTTCTTTTTGTTTTTTTGTGTGAACTAAATATGCAGGCATATATAAGTATGCATATCTCAACACTGTACATTCGCCTAAACCACCGAAATGTGTTAACTTTATCTAAATTGTTAAACCATTTACCAAATGACCTCACGTACGCACACAAGCACACACTCACACACATACATATACACAGCTTAAGGGTAGCAAATATTTTCTATATTCGTTTCTTTCCTTTTTCTGTTAGCTACAAATATTGCTCATCTACACATTCATGGAAAAGTATGAAAACGTAAAGGAGCCGAGAAGGCGACGACTGACTCTGAATTTAGTTTTTGGTGATGTCGTCGTTATCGTTCAGACTCGATCTTGCTACTTTTAGAAACGTGACTTTTACTACGACTTTACTTGTAGTTTTCGACATATTGAGACACACACACACACACACACACACACACACACACAGACACACTTACATATGCATAACATATATTAGAATCCAATGAGGATATTTGGTGCCACTTTGGTGCTACACATACACAGCCAAAAGGTTTCACTTCCATCGCCATCAAGTTGAACTGCGTTGAATTGAGTTGAGTTAAGTTGAGAGTTGAGTTCATCACTGTAGCCAGGCGTACAAAACTTTCATGCATGCTGACCAAAACCAAAACTGAACAAAAAGAAGGAGAAAAACGAAAAATATTTCTAGTTTTACTTTATCGGTTTTTAACAATTTTTTTGGCCCTTGATTTTCTAACACAGTCATTCAGTGTTAGTTTTTGTTTTTTTTTTTTTCTTCATTGAAATAAAAATGTTTACAATATTTTGTTGCATGGTTGTAATTTCTGTGTAATTCATGTGCGTTTTATTGTTTCCAAGCGTGTTTTTTATGGCACAATTCATTTTTATCACCAATGAGAACAAGACTTACAGACTTACTTGCAACTCTTATTAAAGTATTTGGTTTTCTTATAAAAATATTTGTATATGTATGTATGTATGTATGTATGTATGTGTGCGAGAGTGAGCATTTGGCAATATTTAATACACACATTTTGAGCACACAGCACGTACTCTCTTACACGCTCTCATGCCGGCAGCACTTCTCTTCCAAAATTCGACACATTCAAGACATGTGCTGTGCTTCTCAAACTGTTACTACACATATTTACTATTTTATGCAAAATACTTATAGTATGTACATACTTAAAGTTTCTCGAGTTGTGTGTCTTTTTGTTTTGTAGAATTTATTAAATTATGCATAAATTCTTTATGACTTTCTTAATTTCAATGCTTAAATTACAAAGAGAAGTTTGATTTTACCTTCTCAAAGAAAAAATATTAACTTTTTTTTCATTTTTATTATACATTCTCTCTCCCTGTCGCTCGCTGTTTTCATTTTACTCCTTTTTCTTTCTTAATTCATATATGCACCATCCACATTTACTTTGCTCTTCTGCATTTGCATTCTAAATTACAACTGATTTGCTTTAGATTCGTGTTTTTTTCGAATTTGCTATTCACGTTCTCCAATGAATATTGCGGTTTTTCTGCCATTTTCTTTGTGGTGGTGTGTGTGTGTGGTGAAGATTAAGTATTCCATTTGGGTGGCTAAAAGTTTTTAAGCATGAATAAAGGAAAATATGCAATTAAAAATGTTAAATGAAAATATATATATAAAAAAAAAAAAAAAATACCAAGAATTTTCGGTCCTGTATAAGAAATTAAAATTCCTGATTTCAATGTTGAGAAAAAGTTGAATTAATTATATATTTATTTTTATGAAGCGTACATTTTTGACACTTTTCTATATGCAATACATTTGAAGATATTGATGCTCTCTAGAAGAAGAGAACATAACTGAACTATTTATACTCAACACAGTGAGTTTCAAATATTATTACATACGTATACTCTCTTTAATTTGTGTGTGGTTATACCGTTGTTGTTGTTGCTGTTGTTAATTTCAGATTTCCAGCTCATGGAGCATGAAAAAATTGCAACAAATTTAAATACCAATAATGCTATATGGTTTTCGCTTGAATCTTATCTTTTCTGGTCAATGTTGCCAAATGTGTGCTTTTTTCAACAGATATGGTGAATTTTTAAAAACTACCGAGATTTGAACCCCGGACACTCTGCGTAGCAGTCCAACGCACTACCACTACACCACAGCGACCACAAGTAGTTTTGATAAACTTTTATACATAAATCCCTGATGTCAGCAGATCCGAGGTCAGTTAGGTTGCTGAAGAAGTGTTGACCTAAGGAAGCTAGACCTTGAACAAAGAAACTAAAACAACATTAAAAAATTCTATTTGAATAGACAAACACAGAAATTGAAGTACCTTATTACTCACAGGAAATGTTTGCTACTCTGGGCACTCTCTGAGTATACCCCAGATTACAAGAAAGGAACCTTCTTTAGAGGTTCGTCACATTTCATTCGCTTCTTGATACTTTCCCGTACATCTCCAACTTAGGTACTCCCTAGAAAGATTCACATAGCATACTTTTTCATAGCATACTTTCTGGCGCGTATAATTTCAATTCAAGCATTGAAAAATGCAACAGGCAAAAGAAAGAAAACTCCTTCAAATCAAAATTCAATACATAATAAAAAAAAAACAAGAAAAACATTAAATTGATTACTTGAAAGGCAACAAAGACAACAATGCAACAGAAAAATATTAAATAGTGACCTATAAATGATTTATTTTTGAAACAGGAATAACAACACACCACAACTAAAAACCAAAATATATGAAACTAAAGTAACTTGAGGTTGAGGTATGAAATTTCTAACGCATTAAAACAAACAAAAATAAAACAATATATGGTATGTTTTATGGCTATTGTTATTTTTGCGAGCATCCTGCTGTTAAATTGATGAATCTGAAGGAAAAACAACAAAATATTGATGTTTTAGTTACAAGGATACACGCAAATACACATGCATGTGTTGCGGTGTGTGTGGCTGTGCTATTGACAGAATCAGAAAATACGTGCACTAAACCACTTTGAAAAAATATTGAGTCATAAAAAAAAGAAATCCTAAAACACATAAATAGAATACATACGTACACACGTACATACATACATACATACATATATATGTATGTGTAAAGGTAAAAGGTAAAAGTTGAAAATATCAAATCTCCACCATGTAAACAATAAAATGGACAAATCAAGTTTTTATGAAATATTGACAGGTGAAAATCAATCATTATTTGCTTGGTGAATGTGTCCGTGTCCGTGTGTGTGTGTGTGTGTGTATGTGTGTGTATGTGTGTGTGTGTGTGTGTGTGTGTGTGTGTGTGTGTGTGTGTGTGTGATAAAAATGATTACTCCATATATTACCAGATGAAGACAGGCACATATTTGTATTAGTAAATTTGTACTTGTGTGTGTGCGTGCACGCATGTGTTGTTAACAAATATTTCAAGAATTGAATGTGATAGATGCATGCAACAAAAAATGATAAAATGATCTGGAAATATTCAACTATAATCAAGATAACAATACATAACAAACAAAATATGAGGCCGAAATAGCAAGGAAACAATTGTTGCTAAAAATATGTGTATCAAGTAGAAAGGTAAATCAACTCAAGTATACTTACAAACATAAACAAATAAACTATACTATATACTATGAAAGAAATTGATAGATTGATTGATATTTTTATTTTTTTTTTGCTTTGAAAAGCTCACGCTCGTTTGAGTGCAAATGCTTGCAATCATGACCTCGTTGACGCTGCCTGATTTTTATGATTTCAAATAATTTAATATTCAATTAACTTTTATTCTACAGAAGACAAGACTGCAGCTCTTGAGAATCGAAAAATATCAGAAAACTTATGAAAAAAAGCATTAAATAAAGAACAGCACACTTGGATGCAGTTAACAGGAGAGAACTGTTAGAAGCGCTGGTTGCATGTTGCATGAAAAGTAAGTGTTTCGATTGCTTTTGTAATTTCAGTCTGTGTTTGTTGCCGAAGGAAAGCAGCAGAAGCTATGTTCATGGAATTTTGCATTGAAAATGTATACAACACATTCCTTTTAATTATTACTTATTAATTAAGATAGCAGTGGTCGCTGGTCGCTGTGGCGTAGTGGTAGTTCGTTGGACTGCTACTCAGAGTGTCCGGGGTTCGAAGCTTGGCACAGGCAAAATCAAAAAGTAGAAGAAACAATTTTTCTACACGGCACCGGCACCACCTCTTGGCAGGCAATGGCAAACTCTTACTTACTTCCTTTTAAAAGCGTAGGGCCTAGGCCTAGCTTTTCGCATCCTCTCATGTTGTGCGTCTTATATTTGTACATGAATGGAAGGGACCTACAGTTTAATGCCGAATCCGAACGGCGAAGTGAAAAGCTTTTCATAGGCAATTTTTACTCTTCTAGGTTTGCCATTGCCATTGCCTGCCAAGAGGTGGTGGCAAACTCACAAGAGTAAAAATTACCTATGAAAAGCTTTTCACTTCGCCTTTCCGATTCGGCATAAAGCTGTAGGTACAATTATCACACGCACAACAGGAGTGGAAGCGAAAAACTGGGCCTAGGCCCTCTATGGGCTGTTGTGCCATTAAAAAAAAAAGAAAAACGTTCTTCCCTCTTCGCAAAAGAAAGGAAGAAAAATCTTTTAAAAGATTCACAAATAAAAATAAATTATATTCCTTGCTTTTTATACCCCGGACAAAGTTGATTTCACACCCCACCCCACCCCACCCCACCCCACCCCACCCCACCCCACCCCACTCCAAATCAAATCTCTAATTTACAATCCTGAAATCGAAATGTTTGATGCTTCCGCGACAAATTAATCACGCCTGAAATTAATCACGCTGGGTGCACAAATATGGAGACAACGCAAGCACAAGTCACAACAAATAAGAGAAGGCATAGAGTAAGTATGTAAAGTGTATAAAGTACACTTTGGCAAAGAGGTCGTTGAAGGTCGTTGAAGGTCCTTGAGAAATACAACGGTAAAACATGTGTTTATGGTAATTGCTATAGATTTTAGTGCAATTCTATAGTAGAACAATTAAAACCAGCTGACTGTGTATGTGAGTGTGTGTGCGTACGTGTGTGTGTGTGTGAGTGGAAACTAGTGAAAAGTTACTTAAGCTTGTTGGCAATATCACAAAGTACTTAACATAAAATAGGGAACAATTTTCTTAAATTTCAATAAACAGTACAAGTATTTTTGAAGCCTGCAACTTTAATTGACACTTTTAAGTTTGTGGATACACGAGTGAGCTGAAGAGCAACAACAACACTTAATTTAAAAGATTTACATTAATGGTGGCGCATAGCCTGAGAAGGTGTGCGTCAGCAGCGTAGGCAAGCATTTAATTTTAAAAGTTACGAAAATGTGGGAACGTTTTTTCTTGCCATGTGTAATTTTTTGGATTTATTTCTTGAAGTTATTTAGGAAACAGCAAAAAGTTTTTTATTTATTTTTTTTTTTCTGTTTCCTGTTTTCTTTTTTTTTTTGTTGTTTGAAGTAAAGATGCTGTTGAAATATGTAAATAAACCCAGGAGACAAAAAACAACAGCAACGAAAACACCAAAATGGAGAAAGAAAATACCAGAAGTTTTTAATAAAAGTAGGGAATACACAAATGTCTTTTTTTTCATTCAGAAAGCACAGGAAAGCAGGGGAGCATATGTATACAAATTTTCACACAAACACACACACACACACACACACACACACACAGTCACACGAACAGATAAAACGGGAAACGGAAATCGCTCCAAACTCAAACATTTCAGCAAAAGCTAGACGCAAGTGAAGTGAGGTGAAGAGCGAAGAAGAACAAGTGTAGCAGTGAGTGAAAGGGGAGTGTGAGATGAATAGAGAGATGAATAGGGAGAGGAAAATGTTGTTCAAGATGAATAACGTCGCATTAATTAATGGGCGTCAGTTTTTTTAAACGCTTATGGTTTTAAAGTAATAAAATTCATTTTTAAAAATAAATCGAAAACAGACAGAAACTTTTGGTGATTTTTTTTTTAAATTTCAGAAGTTGTCATCATTTTGGGCTTGCTTGTTGTTTGGATTTAATGTAAGACTCAAAAGCATAGTAGTTAGTATTAATGGCTACGGTTTCTGGAGACAAGCTCACTTCTCGAACTCTCCACATAGCAGTTAGAATATTTATTATCAATTTATCTTAGCTCTCAGTTAGATAAAGCAATCATCTCCTCCATACAATATTTACCCAAACTCTTTAGCCTGGACATACATTCAGAAATTTTATGAAATTCTCTCTTTTCGATGGTGGAATCTCAAATATTGCAAGAAGAGAGTGTTGGAGCTGCTGTTGTTTTTTTTAATGTAAACACACATATTTAAGGGACACATCCACAGGCACAACAGATGACACCAATAATCAATAATGTGAATGTGCTAGAGCAAGTTTTTTAATGGGCAAAGAGAACGGAGAAAGAGCATTACTCTTTCAATGTTTTGCATATGGGATGCTCAAAAAACGTTATTTTCCCGTACAAAGAAGAGCGCTACAGCTATGATAGCCTAGCGACTAAGAGCGAAAGCGAGATCATTGTAGAGTTCATATGAACCAAGCTCGTTTACGGAGAGTTGATGTGTAGGTGAGTGGCCACCACTGATTTAAAGCAACAGTTATTCAACATATTCTAACTCACATTTCATATTTACATACATACATTGATTTTATTTAATTTAAATCCTCAACTGCAAACAACAACTTCTAAAATTTAATGCATTCAAATTTCAGAAGCTTTTCGGGTTTTATGTGAGGAGAAAAAAACACAATGCAAAAAACTTGCATACAATTTAAACATTTTCTATATTCTGCTTTAGTTAAATGCGAGTGGAGTCGACTTCGAAGTACATTAATTTGAATGAGCTTTTGTTTGTAATGCGAAATTTAAATTTGCAAAAGTGCATTTTAAGTAAAATAACTTTGCATTATCACACACACACATACATAAACACACACACACACACACACACACATTTCTTTTGCATAATAATAATAAAAAATAGGAAAAGAAAAAAAAAACAAAAAAAAAAGCAAAACAAAAAAGGGGGAAAAAATTTTAAATAATATAATTCACCCACTACTACTACTACTAACTAATTTCAGCAACTCTCTCTCTCCTCCGAGTCTCGTCCGCATCTGTGTGTGCGCCTGTGTGTGTAGCACCCACAAATTGTGTACTTTATTTGCACCCACAAATGTACTAGTTGATATACAGCAACATTCATATGGTATGTATAAATACATATACTTAAATATGTATGTATTTGTGTCTGTAAGTATACAATACTTGCATACAAAATGTTTATTCATTATTTAAGCTATACAAAAATATAAACGTTCATGCTTACGTACGTATATACGTTTGTATGTATGTAAGCACATGCACTCATAGATTTTTAACTACACTCTTAAGGCGATTCATTCTATCTGACTCGATGCTTATTCAAGCGACCGTCCATTCGAGAAGAGCAACCCAGTGGCCGTGAGAGAGAGAGAGAGAGTGAGTGAAGGAAGAGTTTAAAGTAGAAATGTACGAAAAGTGTAAAGAGTTTAACTCTTATAATGTACATATTCCATGTGGGATGCTAAAAACCGTTATGTAATGGTTGAAAGAGAACTTTATTACTTTTCTATAATGCACTTGATTCTAATGTAAAGATAAGTGGTGAAATAGTACGCTCTTTAGTATCATACACAAATTAGTGTGGTCTCTCATAAATAAATCAGAGTAATCAATAAATAATAACGCTAATTGCTGCCGAACAACTAATATGATAAATCCTTCTGAATCATTTAACTGATTAACAAGGTGTTCTACCCTCTTAATTGTCGGTATTTCTCTAATTGTTCATAAAAAATTATATAACATTAGGACAATATGACTTGATAAGACACATCATGAATCACCGACGTACACAATTAGTTTTCACTCTGGGTTACTATTGCTACCACTACAAATACTACACCAGTACCACAGTACAATATCACTACAGTATATACTACTACAATCAGCAGCTCTCAGCACAAATGCTTAAACATCACAATTTTAAACACATACATATGTACATAATACATGTGTACATAACTACATCAAACAATGCGATGCATCCAACTATGTACATACTCCTTCCCACACTACAATAATAGCCAACAATAGCCAACTTTTCTATCTATTTTTCATAGTTACTAGTTTATTTCTCCAAATTTTTACCCATTGGCTATGTTGCTGTTGTTACTGTTGCTGTTGCTGTTGTGTTTACCCCAATATAGTATACCTACCATACATACGCAGACTCACACTCTACTGCATACTACCATATTTTAAAGTGCTTGAGTTTTATTCTGTTAACATTTCCATTATATTTTTTTAAATGAATTTTAGCTAGTTCAACATAGCATAAAATGCATTTAATTATTTAAAAAAAAAAAAGAGCAAAAACGGAAGAGAGGCAGACTCTTCAAGAGACTAGAATGGGGGTGGGAGAGAGAGAGAGTAATAGGAACAATTTGTTGGTGCTCTACTGCTGCTAGGCTTCCGCATAGACTTCTCCAACAATTGCATTTAATTGTAGTTATCAGAAAGATGTTTGTGGCATTCATTTTAGTTGTGTGCATAAAGTTGTTTTGTTTTTATTTCTTTTTCTATTTTTGCTGGTTAAATATTTACACATTTTACAGATAGCCTTGAATTTTTGATGAAATCATGTGGCTGGCGAAAACTTTTCTTTGCTGGTGAAGAGTTTTCAAAATAGTGTATACTTAGCACAAATGAGTGATTTCTTTTAAATTTAAAAAAAGTTTAAAATAATAGTTTTTCGTCTCCCTATTGTAATGTTCTGTAGTGAATTTTTGTAAATCGATAATTTTGTTCTGGTAAATCAATTTAAAGTGTTTCGCATAATTTGAAGACTCAAATTTATAGGAATCATAAAATTATTTTGACTCCAACAATTTCAGAGGAAAGAGAGAGAATTTCAAATCGTCGGTCAAAGCAGTGACGTTGACTCATATTTGGTCACATGCTTATAGAGCAGATGAAACTGTATTGTATATAGCCGATCAGAAGGGGCGTTATCCCCCTCGCCTAAAAAATTCGGTTTTAAGCGGCATAGTTGCTCTTGTGTTTCCTGGCTCATTCATATAGTCGTATGACTTGTAGACAATTGTTGTTGTTGTTGAATTTTTCCATACCGTTAGTAGGTATTAAATGAGAAGAGAAAAAAGAGCAACAAAACGAGAGTGAGGAACACACTACGCGTGTAAGAGTCTGCCCTATAATGATATAGTCTTCTCACTTGTAGGAAAACAAGAACAACAATTTTGCATGACCAATTGCACGACGACTATAATGGGAGAAGAAAAGAGCAAAAATAAATAAATTTACTCTTACCATGTACTTGTTGGCGAAGATACTAACATTTTCAATATGTGATCAGATAATTGCTAAAAAAAAAAACTGAGCTCACAGTGCAAAACAAATCCACCTTCCAAATCCTGCTCTTTCTGATGGTGGAGGTAAATAACCGAACAAAGAAAGCTGAATTAGAGCTGAACGCAGAGGAAAAGGGATTGAAAACGATACTGCAAAAGTTGTATCTCTCTCTGTACTCTCTCTTTTTTTGCAGACGTATACCCTCTTTACTACCATTTTACATCATCCGCAGTGTGATTTAAGGCTTGGTTCGGCATACGTAGCGTAAAGTAATGCAGCGTAACTTAAAGAGTCCAGTAAAGATAGAACTACGCTACGTTCCGATTTACGTAATCACTGATCGACACGTGACTTTTGTCAAAGTAACAATACGCTGCCAGTACTAAAAATAAAAGAGAGAGTTCAGCTTTTGCAATACAGTTCTAATTCCTCTTGTTCAGCTCTAATTATGCTTTGTGTTCGGAATGTTTACGTCCCACATTAGAAGGAGCAGGGGTTGGAAGGTGGAATTGTTTGTTTTCGGTTTGCAGTGAGAGAATGTAAATGGTACGAACAGCAAACACGAATTATCAACTTTTGATGTTCGTTTTTTCATTCTCTTTTCGTTTTTACACCTTTTAAGAGTTTGTTGAAGCGAAGAGTAGCCAAAAAGGTTGCGGGCGACAAGTTCAAAGGCGAATAGCAAAACTTTTTGTTTCAGTGTTGAAAGGTGTAAATGGGGCCTTACTCACTTCCTCTCCTTTCTCCTCAACTACAGCCTCACATTCTTCTTCATCTATCATCACTTTTCATACGTTCTCATATTGTTGTTCTCAATTATTCATCATATATTTTCTCACCATTCTCACCATTCTACAACTATTACTGCAAACTTTCACCCGAAGTTTCTCTGCGCATTAAAAGTTTAATAGCTAACTTAAAGCTTCAATCTTATCTTTCACCCAAGCGTTGTGCTTCTATTATTTGTTGTTGCTGTTGTTACCTTAGGCTCAATGAAGCGTCTTAGAAAAAGCAAAAAACACAAAAATGTTAACATTCACTTTTTAGCTTCTTCCACTTCTGCTTCCACTTCAGATTCCTGAAATGTGAATAAGAAACATTTCGCTCTAATGCAAGCTGACAGCTGTAATTGTTTGACAAGCGCACGCATAATATCAACATAAACAATAACAACAACAAATACAGCAAAAAAGTGAAAACCTTAACTTACCTAGGCTTACATTTTTCTTTGCCTTTTATTGTTTCTGCCCCCTTTATTTTCCTCTTTCTCTTTTTGTTTTTACATATTTTGGTTGCGTTCATTCGTTATTGGTGAAATTTTCCTTAAGTTTTTGATTAATGGCGTAATTGCGCATAAATTATCCAGCAAAGCTTGTTATTAAATTCTTCAGGTAGTTTAGAGTTTTCCTTCCGTTTCTTTTTCTTCTTGCCCTCGCCTTGTTTTGTTGTTGTTCTGCTTCTACTTGTTTCGTCCTCTTTACTGTGTGCCGCTATTTCTCTAAGTTTCATTATTGAATTGTTGAAGTTTTTTTCTTTGGTTGTTTCCTTGTTTTCTGTGCTTGGGTTTCCCTTTCCTTGCTCACTCGCTGGTATATGGTATTTTAGGTTTGGGGTCGTTTTCTTCGTTTTTAATGTTTTTGGTATGTTCTTTTTGTTGTTGTTTCTGTTGTTGCTGCTGCTTGGATTGATTGTTAGAACAGTCACCACAAACTAAATTAATAAAGCTCTTTGGCTCTTCAAAATACAACATAAACATTTTAATTTACGTTCGTTCGGTTCCGCAAAGTACATGAATTACATACATCCTCTAACAACGTATTCGGGCTGTTCACAAGGTGTCTTATTCAGTGTCGTATTCCTTCAAGTGTCGTAAATTCTCTGATTTGTCATATACAATTTGGCGACTTTACAATTAAACGACAAAATAAGACACCGTGTGAACACCCCCATTGAATGAATGAATGAATGAACCTAATTGAAAAGTTTTCCATTCGCTGCTTGTGCTGTAGTCTGCATATATTGAAGGCAGGCATCAAAGGGACAAGTTAGTTGATTTTTTTAAAATTTTAATTTATTAACATAATATCAAAAAGTAACTAAGGGAGAGAAAAATGTATTGAATAATTTACAATTTTAGTTTATTAATTGAAGTTTTCTTGGCTTTACTTTGATGAAATTATTACGAGAGTAAACAGATTTTTATCAAGTTTGATTCATGTATTTAAATTTCAATGGTAATAATAAAAACCACAAAAGGTTGAAGGTGAAGTTGCTTTATGTATATTTTCAGTACGAGTGGATTGGTAATTGATCTAAAAGCTTAACCCTAAATGAAAAGTATTCAATACCGGCGTGCTGAGCTGAAACTAGTAATGTACATAAGTTGTAAGAGAAAACAAATTCACTTTGCAAACCCTGCTCTTTCTGATCATGGCGGTAAGCACAAGAGCACAATGCAGATAGAGAGCTATATACTGAGAAGGAGAATACTGTAAAAGAGTACGGTAAAAGTTGTACTCTCTTCCTCTGCATTCTCTTGTGGTCTATGTATTAAACTTTAAAAGCAATACTATTTTCAATGAGCCTGGCAAAACGAGAGCAATTACGCGGTGTAAAACCAAATTTTTTCCCCTACGTTAACTTGTGTAAGTGCAACTTCCGGAATGCCAATACAATCAAACTTTTACACTAATACACTCACACATTTGCTACTAGCAGCTTACTTTACTTTTAATGGCACAACAGCCCATGGAGGGCCTAGGTTCGGAAATGAATCCGAACGGCAAAGTGAAAAGCTTTTCATAGGCAATTTTTACTCTTGTAGGTTTGCCATTGCCTGCCAAGAGGTGGTGGTGGGTGCCGTGTAGAAAAATAATTTATTTTACTTTTTGATTTTGCCTGTGCCGAGATTCGAACCCCGGGCACTCTGCGTAGCAGTCCAACGCACTACCACTACGCCACAGCGACCACAGCAGCTAGTTTTCGAAATTTTCGATATACGAGGTGTGATAAAAAATAACCGTTATTTTCAAATTTCGTGAGTTACGTATGTTCGATTTTCGCATTTTTTCTGTTTTTTCTGTTATGTTGGTACACATGTCTGTTATATATGTTGGCAATACCAACCATTTTGGATTGTCAGTTTGTTTTTGACAGATAAAAAGGTTAGTCGTGTTTTGGTGTGCTCTTCGATTTTTTACTATTCGTGTAAAAAATGAAATTAAATGCGCAAGGACATTTGAAATGTTGACTGTGGCCTTTGGCCTTTGGCGAGTCTACTATGAGCCGAACACAAGTTCAATTGTGGTATAACCGGTTTAAGGAAGGCCGAGAAGATGTCAATGACGATGCTCGTCCGATGAAAACATTGACGCAGTGAAGAAAATGATTTTGGATAATCGTCGAATCACTATCAGAGAGGTTGCTGATGATCTGATGATGTTGGCGTATCGTTCGGCTCATGCCAAGCAATTTTTACGGATGTTTTAGGCATGAAACGTGCGGCAGCGAAGATTATTCCAAAATTGATAAATTTTGAGCAAAAACAACGTCGCTTGTGCGTAAGTTTTTGGCCAAAAACAAAACCGTTATCATGCCTCAACCACCGTAATCACCGGAGTTGGCCCCGCTGACTTTTTCCTCTTCCCAAAACTGAAGACACCGATGACACGGAAAGGAAAGCGTTTTGCTACAATTGAGGAGATGAAAGAAAAATCGAAACAGGAGCTGTTGGCGATACTAAAAAGCGCGTTTCAGAAGTGTTTCGAGGATTGGAAAAAACGCTGGCATAAGTGTATTATATCTGAGGGGGATTACTTTGAAGGGGACAAGATAGTTGTTGATGAATAAATAAATACTTTTTGTAAAAATTGAATATAACGGTTTTTTTTTGATCATACCTCGTATATTATTCGATAATAATATGTATTCTCAACTTGAAGCTGCTTACTTCTGGCAACCTCTTGCTAACTATTTATATATCTTTATATCTTGTCGACATTTAGCTACATCTGACTACCTTTAGAAACCCTTGGACTACCTTTGGTTGCATCTGACTACTTCTGCCTACATCTGACAACCTTTTGCTATAATTGACTACCTGCAGCTACGCCTGACTACCCCTAGCTCTGACGATATTATTGACTTTGGCTACATTTGATTACATCCGGTTATAACAGACTATTTTTGGTTACATGCGAGAACCTCTCTCTACATTATGTAGTTAAATGTGAATGCCTATGACTACATCTGACTATTTCCAACTACATTAGGTTACATCAAACTGTTTGCGGATAGATCTGATTACCTCACTAGTTTTGACTACGTGTGAATGCCTCTGGTAGCATATGTTTGTTTCTGGCTAAGTCTGGCGAGATCTGACTATCATTGGTTCCATCTGGCTACCTCGGATTGTATATGTTTACTTCTTGTTACATCGGAATATCTCCGGCTGCATATCACTACCTTTGACTATATATGGCTAGCTTGTACCTCTACTTCTGACTACATTTGACTACCCCCGGCTGCACTTGGATGCCCCTGGTTACATCTGAATGTATCAAGTGGTATATGACTGTGTCTGAATACCTATGAATAACATCTGAAAACCTCTGGCTAGTTCTGTCAACCTCTTATTGCTTTGGCCAGATAATTTCTACGAGTACCTCTGACTGCATTGTCTTCTTCCACCTACACTTGACTACCTCTAGCTACATTTGAGTAACTCTTGCTACATTGGACTGCATGCATCTCTTTGCATCTATTTGCCACTGACTGTCTGTGGCTACTTTCAGCTGCATCGAATTTCCACGAACTGCTTTCAAATGCTCTCTACTGTCAATAACTAACTGCTCGACTGGTCGTCAATCGCATCATATTGGCGCTGGTTGCTTTTGGCCGCTTCTGAATACCTGCTTAAGCTACTGTTTATTTGATTCTAATAGTATTGGAATACCCGAAACTCTTCAGACTATCGGTTGCTGCCGCCGATTGCCCATGACTTCCACTTACAATATCAGCATTCCTTTAACTTGAAGCTGAGGAGGCCCAAAAAGGCAGCAAGTCTGATTGGCAGTAGCCACTGTTCTTTAGAACTAAATTGTTCCTTAAATTGTCACCCATCATTTTCTTTCCTTGATATATTTTTGCTTTACTACAATTGATTGATTGATATTGTGCATTTAGGCATTAAGAAAACAATTCAGTAGAAGCATTCAAAAAAAAAAAAGAAAGGAAAAAAAACATTAAATAAAAATATCGTTTTTGAAGCAAAATAGAAAAAATGTACCAATTTAGAATCAGTTAATTTGAGTGCATCACTTCCAAGAAATTCTTTGCACATTTTTTGCTTTGCTTTTTTTCTGTAGTGAGTATAAAACAATTAGAGATTCGTGTTTTTATGCTTTTCTTTTTACCCTAGCTCAGGAATGTTATCAAAAATGGCTTAATTTCTTTTTTCAATTTCTGTTGCTGTGGAGTTACCATACATATATGCACTCACACATACATACATATACACATTCATGTATGCATTGGACAATGGGCAAAATTCCAATATCAAAGCTTTCTACTCGCTACTTTGAAGCTGACATTGTACTCCTGATATTGTTGTAGTCAATATTTTCTACTCGTTATCTTTATACTTGTTCGAGACTTTGAATAAGATACCTCAGCTTTGAATTCGATAATTGTTGTTTTTATTTCGAAATTTAGATCTTCTATACTCTATATCGCTCCACTGTAGTTTACAGTCTTTGCGTGAAAATTCTTTTCCTTGTTCGTCTTCATTTTTCCAACACATATCCTTTGTATACTTATTTGTGTAATTCTTTATGTGGGAATTTTTTTTTACTTTGCCATCATTTGAACCTCTTAAAACCGAAATGGAATTGTGTAGCCAGGGCTGTAAATCTATTTGGCCTTTATGCTTGTTGTCTTTTTAGATTCTCACACACATACGAGTACACATACACAGAGACATAGAAAAGACATAGATGGATACACTTGCAACGTTTTCGTTCCTATTGCTAATACTACTAGCTACTGGTCTCTGCACATAAACACAGACATACACACACACACACACACTTACACACTTGCACTCACACTCTCTCACTCACACATACGAGAATGTATAAATAATGCATTGTGCTCGTCGCCATTTTAATAGTTTTGAGTTGTCCTCTTTTGTTTACTACTTATTATTGTGGTTGTAGTTTTTGTTGTTGTTGTTAGCGGAAGCCACTTTTATAGCCTTTAAAACGTGGTCTCTCTCTCTAAAAAAAGAGATAAAGATTTCGTGCATTGCTAAAAACGTTGGCTGCTTCCATTTCCATTTCTCTATTTTACAAGTGTCCTTTGGAATATCCTAGAAAAATACAGGGAAATATTTGTGCTGTGATAATGGACTGGCATGAAAGTGAGCCGCTCATTCTTTTACACTCTTAGAGACAGGCAGACAAACATACAAACATACAGACAGACAGACAGACAGACAATTTTAATTTTGCCTCTACTTTATTTTTTGGAATCTGTTTTCTTTTTTTCGATTTTGTTTCCTTTTAGTTTAAAGGTTGTAAATTTTATTTGCATTGTTTGTTCCTATTTCTATGTGCCTGAAGTATGTGTTTCTCTTCGTATGGATAGTGTCTATGAGCTCCACATACTCTAACAATGAGAAAACGTTACTGTTGCTTTTGTTTTCTAAAAAAAATTGAGAAAATAAAAATAAGAAATTGCAAATGGAAAATTGAAATTACACTTGAAGATTTTCATTCTTCAGGGATATAAATTTTAGCTTAGGATTTCCTACCATCACACACGAGCAAATAGTAAGGCAAGATGTGTGCATGTGTGTGTGTGTATGTGTGTGTGTGTGTTTGTGTGTGTGTGATGTGTGCATGCTTATTTATTAAACTCAATTTACAATGCAGATTAACAACATTTCTCATACGTAATGGGCATAACAGATTAGAGTTCTTAACTCTTAACTTATAGGCGCGACTTTAGTGAATACCAAAGTTGTGGCCCGGAGCTGATACTGCCGATGGTCTCATAATTTATTTATTGTTAGTAAGCAGTTTTGCAAAGTCATCATCCGAAACAAGAGAGACAAGCTATGCTATTTAAGCTTATATAAATTATATTATTTTTGAACATGAACAATTTGAATTCCAAATCTGATCGAAATTTTTGGGGATGATAAGTTTGTACCTGTTTCGTGGATTTGATACTTTTTACCAGTTTACCACTCGATACTTTATACTCGTTTCTTTCTTTATACACAAGTGAATTGTTCTCAGAATCTTGTACCAAATTGTAGTAGATAACTTTGCACTCGATACTTTCACTCGGAACATGGCACTAGATATTCTTATTCAAATTATTGCACTCGTTCGTTTGACTCGATAGTATGTACTCGTTACTTTATTATCGCATCGTTTCTTTAATCGTTACAACTCGCTACGTTGACTTGATAATTTTTATCCATTATACTCGTTTCTTTCTTTATACACAAGTGAATTGTTCTCAGAATCTTGTACCAAATTGTAGTAGATAACTTTGCACTCGATATTTTCACTCGGAACATGGCACTAGATATTCTTATTCAAATTATTGCACTCGTTCGTTTGACTCGATAGTATGTACTCGTTACTTTATTATCGCATCGTTTCTTTAATCATTACAACTCGCACCGTTGACTTCATAATTTTTATCCATTAGTTTTCAGTCATTACTTTTGTCCCGATTATTTTTAGTCGTTACTTTATAGTGGTTAATTTTACTCGTTATTTTCAAGTTCTTTACATGTGAAATTTTGACCTATCTCGATGCTTCTAATCGGTACTTTTCCTCAAAACTCTTAATCGATGCTTTGACTTGAGACTTTTTCTCGATACATTTACTCGATTATTTTTCTCGATACCATTTTGCTTTATACTTATTACCGATACTCGATACTTTTCTCGATAATTGTACTCGAATATTTTACACGAATATTTTACTCGATACTTGTTTTTTCCATACTTATTCCGGACACTCGATACTTTTCGTCAATAATTCAAGTCAATACTTTTACTCGATATTTTAAGTCGATACTTTTACTCTTTTGTCTCGATAGTATGTACTCGTTACTATATTCGTTTTTTTCTACATCGTTACTTTACGCTTGATAATATGAACTCATTATTTTGCAGTTATTACAGTAAACTAGAAAACTTTTACTCGCTGCTTTGTAGTTGTTACTTTTAATACAGATAACTGTATGCGTTAATTTGCAGTTGCTGCTTTATATTTTCAAATATTTATGTACTCTATTCTTTCTCAAAACATGGTACTTGTTACGTTGACTCGATAGTATGTACTCGTTACTTCATTATTGGTTTTTTATCTATCGTTATTCTATGTTCCATAATTTGTACACTTTAGTTTGCAGTTGTTACTTTATATTGAAAGATGTGTACTCGCTACTTTCTAGTTGTTGCTTTTCATTCAAATATTTTTACTCGTTACTATTCAGGGGCAATTTTTTTACTCGTCACTTTACATTTTTACTTAATATTTGCAAATATTTACTAGCTACTTTGTAGTTGTAACTTCATATCGCAATTATGTGCTCGTTACTTTGATGTTATTACTTTATCTTTGCTGTTTTGCTCTTGTTATTTTTCATATTATTTTTTTTGGCTTAATACTCGTTACCTTGCATTGATACTTCAGTCTCGAAAATGTTCACTCATTATTTTGTAGTTGTTAATTTCCGTGAAAAATTTGTGTTCTTTATTACGTTATAGTTTTTACGTTATATCCGCAAATGTGTACTCGTTACTTTGCAATTTCTTTTGTTCTTGTTATTTTGCACTGTTCAATTCAGAAGTGAATTAATGGGATATTAAAACACAAGGAAATTTGTATTTCAAAATAACAAGATTAACAAATTTATTGAAAGGACAAATTTGTACAATAAATATATTGAAGAGCCCAACCGACCGGTGTGAAAGTGTTCTAGAGAAGAACTAAAAGAAAGCAATAGCAAGAAAAGAAATAGAACGAAAAGAAACAAGGGTAGAGAAAATGAATAGGAAAGAAAAGGTGCATTAGGGTGGCTTAAACATACCCAAAAAGTTTTATTCCCTACTTTGCATTGATACTTCAGACTCGAAAATGTTTACTCGTTATTTTGTAGTTGTTAATTTCCGTGAAAAGTTTGTGTTCGTCATTACGTTACAGTTTTTACGTTACATCCACAAACGTGTACTCATTACTTTGCTAGTTTTCTAGTTTTAATCACAAATGTGTACTCGTTACTTAGCCATTTCTAGTTTTAATCACAAATTTGTACTCGTTAGTTTGCCATTTCTGGTTTTAATCACAAATGTGTACTCGTTACTTTGCCATTTCTAGTTTTGATCACAAATGTGTACTCGTTATTTTGCCATTTCTAGTTTTAATCACAAATGTGTACTCGTTACTTTGCAATTTCTAGTTTTAATCACAAATGTGTACTCGTTACTTTGACATTTCTAGTTTTAATCACAAACATGTACTCGTTACTTTGCAATTTCTAGTTTTAATCACAAACATGTACTCGTTACTTTGCAAATTCTAGTTTTAGTCACAAATGTGTACTCGTTACTTTGCAATTTCTAGTTTTAATCACAAATGTGTACTCGTTACTTTGTAGTTTTTATATAAATCTCTTAAATTTTAACTCGTTACTTCATTGTTATAGCAACTACATACAATTACACTTGGAAAGTTTTACCCGGTACTTTTCATTTGGTACTTTATACTCGCTTGTGTTCCTCACTTTCCATCTGTTTTATAATTCATAAAATCTTAACGATTTATAAATACTTAAGTACTTTTCTAAAAATGAATCACTTAGACACAATATTAATATTCCATACAAAAATATCGAATTAATTCCACTGCAAATTATTAATTATATACCTTGCCAATGCACTATTAATTTTATATAAATATGTACCAATTAAATATTGATGTACGGTATGTTCTCGTATATCAAATGTGAAATGAATTTATGCAGCCTTTAATTATGCCAAATATTGCCTGCCGAGTTTCCAATGCAAAACACTACGCAACACAACAACAACGACAACAACAACGACAACAACAACAACAACAACGACAACAACAACAACAACAACAACACCTTCATATTTACATTGCTTACACTTGCACTCGTACATGCCCGCAATAAACAAGAGTATTTATTTTGCTAATTGATTTACTCATTTAAGCTTTTAGGTAGATTCCACTACAGGAATCATTCAATCATTTGCAGGGCAATTTTCAATTACATATTCAAAAACATTAACATTTCAATATATTAAAAACATTAAAATTTCACAAAGCATTTCATTCAGCAGCAAAACCAGCCACTGAGCAATGCCCGTGAGTATGAAATAATTAATGCATTACATGAATATTCACAATTAATTCAAGTTCGCAGCATCACACAATCGATATGGAGATTTTCATATTCTCGCTGATTTATTAATGAGAGTCTCCTTTCAAGGCATTGCAGTTGTTTTTCCGAGCAAGTGATGTAAATGCGACGAGTTTTGAATATGCAATACTCGATTACTATACTTCTGAGTATATGGTAAACTGGTAGGATGGCATATTTACTCCCATTTTTCATTCAGTAATAGCTTTCTTATGTTAAAACTTATCAGTCGTAGGGTTAAAATTACTCCCTTATATCGTGTGCTGTCGAAATTATAATCTCATTATTTAAACTACATACATTCTACCTTGAGTTCGAACAGTTCGAATTTGATTTCTTTTTTGACATCGATTGACATCGGAACTTTTCACTTTATCGATTCTCCAAACTCGGTATCTTCAACTCGATTGTTTATTCTCCACACTTTGCCCTTTTTAACCTTATCAAATTGGAATTTTGTTTTTCAATTGATACTTTCTCGTGTTTGCCAGCTGTTATCCGAAACAGAAAGAAATTAAATTATTTTAGTTTATTTGAATTTTGTAATTTTTTATTTTGAACCTGATCAACTTGAAATCGGACTTTGAACGAAATTGTATTCAATAACTTTGTATTACTTACGTTGACTCGATACTTTTAGTAGATACTTTGCAGACGATTTTTATACTCCCTACTGCTATGTATTCGTTACTTTTTATTTGTTTTTTCATAATGGATCGATTTGAACTCAGGACAGCTGTGTACTCGTCTCTTCACTCGCTACAATGGACTCGTTATTCTTACTCATTACATGGTAATCGTTACGTTGACTTGATAATTAGTATCCATTAGATTTCAGTCATTACTTTTCTCTCGATTATTTTAAGTCATAACCTTATATTGATTAATTTTACTCATTATTTTGAAGTTCTTTATACGTGAAATTTTAACGTTACTCGATTCTTTTAATCATTACTTATCCGTAATACTTTTAATCGATGCGCTGACTTGATTCTTTTTCTCGATACTTTTTATCAAGTATTTTTCTCGATACTTTTTTTCTCCATACTTGTTCCCGATACTCGATACTTTTCCTCGATAATTTTCATCGATACTTTGCCTCGATACTTCTTCTCAATAATTTTCACCGATAATTTTTCTCCATAATTTTTCTTGAAAATTTGTTTTTCCGATACTCGATAATTCGCTTCGATAACTGAAGTCGATACCTTTACTCGATATTTTAAGTCGCTACTATTACTAGATATTTTAAGTCGATACTTCTACTCGATATTTAATGTCGATACTTTTACTGGATAATTAAGGTCGATACTGCTACTCGATAATTCAAGTTCATAATTTTACTCGATACTTTAACTCGATACTTTACTACTTTCTTACTCGGCACCTTAAGTCAATCATTTTACCCGATAATTTTTTTCTCCGTACTTATTCCAGATACTCGATACTTTTTCTTGATACTTTTACTAGATAAGATCACTTTTTACTGTACTTTTAATGGCACAACAGGAGGTCCTAGGCCGAGCTTTTCGTATCCACTCATGTCTTATATTTGTACATGAATGGAAGGGACCTACAGTTTAATGCCGAATCCGAATGGCGAAGTGAAAAGATTTTCATATTTCATAGCAATTTCTACTCTTGTAGGTTTGCCATTGCCTGCCAAGAGGTGGCGCCGTGTAGAAATATTATTTTTTCTACTTTTTGATTTTGCTTGTGTCGATATTCGAACCCGGGACACTCTGCGTAGCAGTCCAACGCACTACCACTAAGCCACAGCTACTTACTTTCCTTTAATGGCACAACAGCCCATGGAGGGCCTAGGCCGAGCTTTTACGCGACCACTAAGATCACTCGATTCTTTAAATCAATAATTGTACTCGATACTTTAACTCGATACTTTACTACTTTTTTACTCGACACCTTAAGTCAATAGTTTTACTCGATAATTTTTTTTTTCCGTACTTATTCCAGATACTCGATACTTTTTCTCGATACTTTTACTCGATCACTCTATTATCATTATATATTATATCACTCTATTCTTTAAATCAATAATTTTATTCGATCTCGCTACTTTAACTTGAACACTTTTACTCGAATTCTGTTATTCGATACTTTCACTCGTTACTTCTACTAGATATTTTTACCCAATTCTTTTAATCGTTGTTTTTATAGATAACTTTTCTCGATTATTTTAACTACTCCATACTTTTCTCGATACTTTACTCGATTCTAATAATCGATATTTTAGTTTTTTACTCGACGCTCGAAGTTCACTGACTCGATACATTTTTCTCGATACTAATTTGTTTTCTATACTTTTTCACCCGATATCTTTAGAAAAAATTGCTTCCTTGATATGCTACACTTGATCTATTGACACCTTGGACAATTTAAACATAATTTTTAATTCAAAAGATTCTACTTGCTACTCGCAAAATTCGATCAGAAAAATTTGTAATTACATTCAACCTTTTGTTGTTTATTAAAATAATTAAAGACTACATTTAAAGTGTTGAAAATAATGAAACCTTTTTATATTCGCATTTAAAAATGTTGAAGAAGTTTTGCTATTTTATTTAAATGACTCGCATACGAACCACAAATAAAATACAAGTTTATGTAAATCAACAGTCATTCAAATGATTTTAATATTCTAGCGAAATAAAAAGCAGTCATACGCCCTGAAGTCTGTGCTGCGACTAAAATTAAAGTTTAAACTTCTTTCGGCAGCAATTAAAATCACTTTAAATTGTTCAGCTTCGCACAGACTTACCATACAATCAATGAATTGATGTCACTCATACGCCCCAGAAATTACTGCGCTTACTTGTTGGAAACAACAACAATAACAACTTCCCTTACAATAGGCAACTTCATTAGTGAACATTCTTGATTTTGTTGTTGCTTTATGCAGTTGCGTTAATTATTGAAATCAAAATCTTGAATTACGTACAAAACCTCCTGCCATATTTCCAAAAAAAAATTCATTACTACGCACGAAGAAGAATGCAGCCGTTAAATATGCAATAAATTTCAGCTTAATCATGACGCGATTCAATATATTCTTATTTATGTAAACTGTGCAGAAGAATTATTTTATGGTGGTAAAAGAAAAAGCAAAAGAAAAATAACAGTAATGTTCTGTCGCATAACTGTACGAGGGAGAGAGGGAGAGGTGGAGAGAGACAGAGAGAGAGGGGGAGTGAGGGGGAGAGAGAGGAGGGAGACATCTCGAATCTTATGTGTAATTAAGCGCAAAAGCGTGAAAAGAAAATAATACTAAAATAAAATTGCAAATTATTGTTATATTTTTATTACAATTGTTGCAGGATACATAATTACACAAAATATGCGTAAAGAAGGAATATGAATTTTTATTAGTTTCTGTTGTAGCCTCATGGCCTGGAAGCAGCATCCCAGAATCCTAACAGGCATTGCAAAGCAAATTTCAACGCATGAAAGACACAGCAACCAACAGCAGTTGCTTTCATTTAAAAGCAAAAAAAATTTAAGTAATAAAAATACAACAACAAAGTGATTAATGTTTGAAGAGCATTAAACAGTAGCAGCAAGGTCGCATAGCTTAAAGCTTTGAAGCAGTCTCGCAAAACATGTTAAAGACTAAAGTCATGCGAGTTCAAAATTATTCACCGAGGGAAAGGGTGGGGAGAAGGTAGAGCAAAAAGCTTCACTTTTCTTTTTAAGTTGTCTCTCTCAGGAGGTTGGAGGTTGATGGTCATGAAAGAAGCCTAAAGAAAAATGAGAAAAAATAACGAAATAAAGCATAATCTTGATAATGATGATTAAGGTAAGAGTTGGAAGAAGAACCAGCAGCAGCTACGGCAAAGTAATAATTTGCGAAAATTAGTAGACGTGGGCGAGAAATTTGCAAATTTACTTTGGTGCTAGATAATATCTAGTACTATGGCCGTCTTGGCTTGGCTTTAAAATTAAAGTAAATACAAGTTTAATTATACTTAGAAGACATCCTTAACAAGGTAGAATGTATGTAATAATGAGTGAGCATAGAAGTTGTGTAGATATCTGAAGCTAATCTACCACAGGCGTGTGCACGTTAGAGGCAGTTTACCTTTCACGCTTCGAGTAAACTTTCTATACTCGGTTTTCTCGAGCGATTTCTCACAACTGCAACAGCTTAAAATGCTAAAGTGCTAGACGGTAGGTGAACCTACAGCCCATGAAGGGCCTAGGCCGAGCTTATCGCATTCACTCATGTTGTGCGTGTTATATTTGTACATGGATGGAAAGGACCTACAGTTTAATGCCGAATCTGAACGGCGAAGTGAAAATATTTTCATAGCAATTTTTACTCTTGTAGGTTTGCCATTGCCTGCCACGAGGTGGTGCCGTGTAGAAAAATTATTTTTTGTGTTCTATTTTTTTTTGTTTTTTTTGTTTTGATTTTGCATGTGCTGAGATTCGAACCCCGGACACTCTGCGTAGCAGTCCAACGCATTACCACTACGCCACAGCGACCACTGAATATTAAACAATAAAATCAATATATTTTCTTGGCAAAGTTTAGTCTTTCAAAGAAAAGTTCTGACTCAGAAAATCTTACAATACTTATGTAGTTTATAAAATCTCCAAATCACCTACATATTTTTGTAGTACAAAAACTGACAGCACCTGCCCGTTTCTGTTGTAGCCAGTGTTCCAGTGTAGAGACACCGTTGAAAGTGGATTGAACTATGTACATGGCAGCATCTAAAAGTTTTTATATTACAAAATTCTACGGTTATTCATAAGTCACAATAGATTTGAAATTCCATGTTTCAAAATTTTTCCCATCTGGCAACGCTACACTTGTCTACTACTAACGCTATCTTATAATTTATATGCAAATTGAAACGATTGTTGTTGTTATTGCTGCATTTCATGCCCATATGCTTTGCTGCTCTCTGTGCTACAATATTATGCCTTACTGCCTCCCATGCCCCATTTGCCTCCATGCCTTAGCCCTTATACAATGCCCTGCTCAAATACACAGATCTACAATTCGCTCTCATTTATTTTACATTGCTATTTTTAATTTTCTGGGATTAATTTTCATTTAGGCATGTCAATTTCACAATATTCTTTTTTTCTATTTTCGCATTGGTTTGCATTGTCTTCTTAGGCTTGGCTTTAACTTTAGCGCTTTTGGGTTTTTCCTTGATATTTTTTCGTTGGTTTCAAGTTTTTATCTTGTAATTTTACTTTGGCATCACTAATTTTCCTTAAGTTCGTTTTGTTACTGTTGTCGCATGGAGACAAGAACACGAAGTGGTGACTTGAGTTTATTTTTTCTATGTTTTTATACACGTTGATAAATTTATTGCCTTTGCTGGTTTTCCTCTTGCCTTTCAATTCGTTTGCTTTGAGTACTTGGAACTTAACGTGGGAAGTGTAGAGACACCGTTGGAGGTGGAGTGAACTACGTGAATAGAGAGTAGAGTTATTTACTGAATTGAATATAGGAAACTAGAAAGTCTTAAATCGTATTGAAATTTTATCTGTATTTCTTTTTCGTTTTTGTTACTTGTGGTTTTCTACTATCACTAGATAAATTCATAGACATCGAAGCTAATTAAAGTCAATTTAAGCCTAATATTTGTGCAGATCTTATCAATGCATGCTAATCGTTATTCAAATGTTTGCATGTCAGAAGAGAAAAACTGAAAGCAAACATGTAATCAGAAATTCCATGTGGCACTTCATAGCGTATGAGTGACATTGTTCATTAATTAAATGATTAGGAATCTGTGTGCGTGCATAATTTTCAGTCAAATCACGTGTGCGATAGCATTGATTTTATAGTATTCTTTTGTTGAATTTAAGGTATTTAAAGGAATATTTTGTCTTTTGTTGTTTAAGCTTTAATTGCCAGGGCGTATGAATGATATTTATTATTTTGATATGGGAAAAGTGGAGTATTTAAAGAAAAGTTAAGTTCACGTAGTTTACTCAGTGCTGGATAAGTAGTAACCAATAAGGCAATAAACTGATGACAATCTTAAATTTTAACTGATGTTCGGTGTCATTGTATAGACTCGTTGTAAAATTTGAGTAAAATTTTGAATACTGTGTGTAAGATGTACAAAATTGTACTAAGCGTTGAATCAAAAACTCCGTGGCACTTGGAAATTATTCTCTGAAGCATGTAGAAAATATAATTTTGAAATCAAAGAAGTTATGGGTAATTCAAAGTGGGACCGCCAAGGGCATTAGTGATATTAGGAAATAATAATAGATTTCGGCATTTGCAATGTTTTTCGTTTTTCATAAAACGAACTTCAACTACCAAGGCGTATGAGTGATATTAACTATTTTCATGCTGGTGATGTATGGCGTATTTAGATAAAACCGATAATGCTACAAATTAATGAGAAACTTAATTTTTAACTATTTCGATTTTTGCAATCGCTACAAAACTTTGATTTCTGTGAAGGAATTCCATAAGTTAAGCTCATTTTTTCCCAAGTGGAATAGTAATGTGTAATAGAATAGACATTTAGTGTCGCTTAGAAATATTTTCTCTGTCTAAGACGCTTAAACGTATGAGTGATATTAATTATTTTCGTATAGGAGATACATGGAGGACTTAGAGAAAAGCTATGCTTCTCTACTATAAATGAAATCTCTTTGACTATAAATGGATGAAAAATTTAACTTTCAATTGATGTTAACTTTCCGCATTCGAATATGCTTTAAAACTTTAGATCTCCGACCGATTTTTCTACTTAAGAATGTCTTAAGTAAAACAGACACACTCAGTGTTGATTAGTAAAAATATCTTCCTTATGTTTGGAGGAGCTGGACAAAAGTGATGCTTTTCTAGTTTATACAGAGCTCGAAAAAAGCAAAACCGGATGGTGTTTTTTAGAGGAAAGTCATGCTTCTCTAGAAAATTGAACACACACACAGAACTTCCAACTGTTAACTTTCCTCCGCTTCTGCGTATGGATGCCAGGAGTAAAGTTCATTAGTTCCATATGAGTTGAATCAAACATCGTTTAGTAAAATATTCTCCGAATCCTTAATTCAATATTCCATACAATATGGAACTAAAAATCGGGAACATTTTACCAAACTGGACATTCTCGATTTTCAGTTAATTCTGCTCGGGGAAGTTTGAATATTGAAATTTGAACTCTTACAGAAATGTTATCCGAAGTAAAGGCTCTTAAATATAGCCTGGAACTACGAATCGGAAATCTTCACCAACCCAAGCTTCGTGGAATTTCAGTTAATGGCAGAGGAGGAAATCGGTGAATTTTGATTTGTTCAACCTATTAAAAAGCCTGGAAAATGTAATTGCAGAACCTCGAAACTAATCCAGTTTCTTTGAGTTTCAAAAGAAGATATTTTGAAAGTATCAAGGGTCTAAGACTATGGGAGCTGCCATAACAGTAGATTTGAAATCAGAATAAAAAAGTAATGAGGCAAAATTCAATTTTTTGATTTCATAATGGAAAAAAAATAGTTCTGGAAATGATGTGATTTAAAGAGTATATAATTCACATAGAAAATATGCATTTATAAATCAGTTCTAAAAGTTATTTTTAATATTTCTGAAATATTTAATAATACAAAACAAACAAAAAATTGGAAAAAATTAAGAAAAAATTATATTAACTCTGCAATAAATTCACTGCTTTACGTGTGCATTTAAAAGAAATAATTACAACAAAATATGATAATGCATGTTTAATCCAGCATACAATATTTCTGCTCATCCGTTAAGAGACAACGGTGTTGTTCATTTTGATTAAGTAAAAAAGAGAAAATAAATAAAAGACTCTTGAAAACAGAAAAAAAGACCCGACAATTGTAGTGCTTGGAATAAGTAAAAAAGAGAAAATAAATAAAAGACTCTTGAAAACAGAAAAAAAGACCCGACAATTGTAGTGCTTGGAATAAAAAGGAGAAATTAATTAATATTATCGTCTGCTTGGCATAATTAATTAAAAGCAATAAATTGCGTGAGTATGGGGAGGAGATTTTTATCGGTTGCTATTGATGATGACGATGACAATTTCGCTTCCATGTTGCAACGCTCACGAAGTACAAATGGATGGAAGTTAAAAGCAGCCTTAAGTGGAAGAAGTAGACATTTTGAAGGATTTGGTTTCCTAACCGCTAATGTCGTGGCGTACCAAGCTACTTAAGTCACCACGACAACCAGTAGCAAGTAGTTACAACTAAACCAAACAGACTGGAGCAAGTGCGTGTAACACTCACTACTTTCTATTTATGTATGCGGAGGTGGTAAACTAAGTAAGTGGCATGGAGCACATTGCGTAATTGTATAGGTATATATGAGATTTGAGATTCCATTTAGGTACATTCCTGTACACATACACTCCTTAGGTATATGCATCTTATGGTTCCGAATTAGGTTGTTACATAATTAAAAGAGCTGAGCGTCGGTCTTGCGGTTTTTATAGTAGAAATGACGTCAACTGTAGTTAAGTAGTTAATAAATTTAAAAAAAAGCCAATATTACATATGAGGAAAATATAACATTCAACTTTCTAGATGTTAGTGCAACTATTTTTTTAAAATTATATTTGCTTGTGCCATTGTCTTCTGATTTTGGGTTTCTTCTTCTTTAATTTTGACTAAAAACTTAATTATATTGTTTATTACTTTGCATAAAGGAAATTCATGGAATTCATGGAAACTTGAACAACAAAGCTGTTAATGCCACAGACACACGCGTACATGCACAAACTATACATACATACATACATATACTTTCATATATTATTTCTCATATACATATATGTTTGTATACATCGCAAAAGTTAAGACGCAACGCAAATTACACCGCAAAAATACTAGAAATATTTATTTTCTTGCTAGGTTTTTGTGGGTGTATGTGTGGCAGGAATACAAAAATTATAGCAGCAGCAAACAGTAACAAAGTAATTAACTATTTCAGAAGAATATTTGAATTAAACCACAAAATGTTAAGAAAAAGAAAAACAACCATCCAAGGAGGGGAGAAAATTAGTTTTTTATTTGAAAACTGAACAAAACTGAAATGCGCTGAATAACTGATCGCTATACAATTTCAGTGCGGGCACTTTAAAGAGGTGCTGGTAATATGAGCTGGATAAAAGTAGCCACGAAGCGTGGTAATATTTCTTCATGTTTGTTATTTTTTATGTTTTTGAAAAGAGTAGTAGAAAATAGTAGTAGAAAATAGTAGTAGAATAATAGTTGAAAAGGTATTCAAAAATGTAGTTGTAGTAGTGTAGTGCGTTGGCTTGCTACGCAGATTGTCCGGTACTCTTTACGGCACCATGTCTTGGCATGCAATGGCAAGCCTAGAAGGAGTAAAAATTGCCTAAGAAAAAGCCTTTCAATTTACCGTTCGGATTCGGCATGGTTCCTTCAATTCATGTACAAATATAACACGCACAATATGAATGATTGCGAAAAAGCTCGGCCCCCAGGCCCTTCATGGTATGTTTTGCCATTAAAAGAAGAATAAAGAAAGTGAAAAGTCAGAAGAAAGAAAAAGTAATGATTACTCCGGAAGGAAACTAAAATGCAACCCTTCGCCTTCGGTCACAATGCATAATATGTACTGAGTTTGTGAAATTACACCTCTCGAGTCCTTTTAGTCCCGAAGGAGAAATACCAGAAACAGCAGCCATCAACTCAACAACCAACCCAGCTCTAACTTCATCAATCCATTATCCCAACTGGGATCACTGTATTAAAGTGATCCTGATATCCCATTCTAAAGATAAAAATAACATTTGCAATAGAACACAGGAACTAAAACTAACATAAAGTACATAAAAGAATGCATATAAAAGTGTAACAAACAAATTAAAACTAATTGGAAGCTGAAAATTTAAAAAGTTTTTTATTACAACTTGTTTGAATAACCCTAAAATCCATATCTTACCCGAAGAAGTAGTGAAAATAGTTGTAGAGAAGTAGTAAAAATAGTAGTAGAAAATAATAGTAGAAATATTAGTGGAAAATAGTAGTAGAAAGCAATAAAAAACTGTAGGAGAAAAGTTGTTAAAAATAGTAGTAAGAAATAATAGTAGAAAATAGTAGTAGAAAATAATAGTAAAAATAGTAGTAAAAATAGTAGTAAAAATAGTAGTAAAAATAGTAGTAAAAATAGTAGTAAAAATAGTATTAAAAATAGTAGTAAAAATAGTAGTAAAAATAGTAGTAATAATAGTAGTAAAAATAGTAGTTCAAATAGTAGTAAAAATAGTAGTAAAAATAGTAGCAAAATATTAGTGAAAAAAGTAGTAAAAATAGTAGTAGAAATATTAATAGAAAATAGTAGTAAAAAAAGTAGCCGAAAATTAGTAGAAAAAAGTAGTTAGCAGAGAATTAATTGAAAATAGTAGTAGTAGGATGCGAAAAGCTCGGCCTAGGCCCGCAACAGCATGGGCTGTTGCTCCATTAAAAGTAAGAAAAGAAGAAGTAGAGTAGAGTAGTAAAAAAATAGTAGTAGAAAATATCATATATGTAGGAAATAGTAGTAGACATCGCCCCCTTGTTGTACGAAACCATTTCCTTTTTCGTTTCAAACAATTTTGAATTCCAAACCTCGCCAAAGAAGTTCCATTTCAAAAAACAGCAACAAAAAACAAGTGTGCCTAAAATAAAAACTTGGAAATTTATGTATGCAAACACTCCCTAGTAAAGTGAAGATGT